>CM042994.1:20416542-20617658 GCA_023678885.1 Pogostemon cablin | reverse complement strand
ACCGTTACTCTACTCTAGATAAAATGCACATTAATATTCTTTCTCAATATGCCAAGTGCTAAAGTTCACAATTCAATATCGACGTGAATACTTGAAATGATCAAAACATATAAACATATATGACATGCATATCCCACACCGGTTACGTTGACTAGATGACCTATAATAGACTGATCCATCTAACGATCACCCTCCAGAGTATCAGTATTTGGCAAATGGACAGGTGCCCCCCGTTAGATCTAACTCACCCAGTTTGCCAATCACGGGCAACTTGGTTGTCACTCTAACTCAACCCGAACCGCGACAATTCGGGCTACTTAATCAATGTCGCTCCAACTCACCCGAACCGTGACCAATTCGGCTACTTAACCTTGGTACCAGACATACATATGCATGTGCATCATAAGATGAATAACGACTCAAGTTAGAGTCTTAATTGGCACACAAGAATAACCAGAAATCAATAAAACTCATACAATGGCTAACATGACTCTAACCAGAGCAATCGAGCCAATCAGGCTCTTTACCACATAACATAATACCAAATAATTTTCTTATCAATTAACTAAAACTAAAATAAATGCACATTTATCGAGGGTCCACACTTCCCACAAGAGAAGGCGTTCCCGAATTATCAACTCACAAGGAAGTGATTAACTCTCTCAGAAATCTGAAGTCGGTCCCTTGCCCTTCGTCGATGGTTCTTTACCTAGAAAGGAGATGAGCAATTAAAGAGAAATTAAATATAACTAACTATTAGCGTTAACATCCCTTTCATTGCTAAAAACAAATCCTAATCGAGTTCGAACGAGTCGATATTAAATAAAAATGGCATTTAACTCTTTAACATCAGTTACCAATCCCATATAACCGTTTCAATACATTAACTAAACGAAACAATAAAAAAATTAAGTTTGAATTCGACATAAAAATTTTGAAATTTTCCAGCTAGCGGCAGTTTACGAGAAAAATCATAACTAATTGTAGAATAATCGGATTGAGGCGTTTCAAGTGGCTACGGAAAGCTAACGAGTTCAGCTACGTACAGAAATTAAGTTTGCAAACTTTCGAGGGTAATAGCTATGTCAAAATCAGTTCGAACAGTCTGCAAATTACCCACATACCAAAAAGAAAAACCCCACAAAATTACAAAATCATGGAAGAAGGAAGCTTAATTCACACACCACTTACCTCAAAACAACTTAGAAACCACCTAGGATGAGGGTTGTAAGGGAGAATTTGATCAATAAGGGTTTCTCCTCTTCACTCTCTTCTTTCCCCTCTTTAGCTTTTCTTCTCCCGTTCTTCTCTCTCTTTTTTTTTTAACTTTAGCTTTACTAATTATATATCAGGCCATTTAAGTGGGCTGAAACTTTGGGCCACAAAATAAATAAATAAATAAGTTTGGGCTTTCTAAAAAAATTCTAGTTGGGCTAAGATAGGGATGGCCTTTTGGGCCATAAAATAAATAAATAGGTTTTGGGCTTTCTAAAATAAATCTAGTTGGGCTAAGTTAGGGCTGACCTTTTGGGCCATATAAATAAATAAATAGGTTTTGGGCTTTCTAAAAAAAATCTAGTTGAACTAAGATATTAAAAGGCCAGCCCAATCAAGCCCAACTAGATTTTTTTAGAAAGCCCACTTATTTATTTATTTATTTTGTGGCCCAAAGTTTCAGCCCACTTAAATGGCCTGATATATAATAAGAAAGGCTAAAGTTAAAAAAAAAAGAGAAGAACGGGAGAAGAAAAGCAAAAGAGGGGAAAGAAAAGAGTGAAGAGGAGAAACCCTTGTTGATCAAATTCTCCCTTACAACCCTCATCCTAGGTGGTTTCTAAGTGGTTTTGAGGTAAGTGGTGTGTGAATTAAGCTTCCTTCTTCCATGATTTTGTAATTTTGTGGGGTTTTTCTTTTTGGTATGTGGGTAATTTGCAGACTGTTCGAACTGATTTTGACATACCTATTGCCCTCGAAAGTTTGCAAACTTAATTTCTGTACGTAGCTGAACTCGTTAGCTTTCCGTAGCCACTTGAAACGCCTCAATCCGATTATTCTACAATTAGTTATAATTTTTCTCGTAAACTGCCGCTAGCTGGAAAATTTCAGAATTTTTATGTCGAATTCAAACTTATTTTCTATCGTTTCGTTTAGTTAATCTATTGAAACGGGTTATGTGGGATTGGGAACTGATGTTAAGGAGTTACATGCCATTTTTATTTAATATCGACTCGTTCGAACTCGATTAGGATTTGTTTTTAGCAATGAAAGGGATGTTAACGCTAATATTTAGTTATATTTAATTTGTCTTTAATTGCTCATCTCCTTTCTAGGTAAAGAACCATCGACGAAGGGCAAGGGACCGACTTCAGATTCCGGAGAGAGTTAATCACTTCCTTGTGAGTTGATAATTCGGGAACGCCTTCTCTTGTGGGAAGTGTGGACCCTCGATAAATGTGCATTTATTTTAGTTTTAGTTAATTGATAAGAAAATTATTTGGTATTATGTTATGTGGTAAAGAGCCTGATTGGCTCGATTGCTCTGGTTAGAGTCATGTTAGCCATTTTATGAGTATTATTGATTTCTGGTTATTCTTGTGTGCCAATTAAGACTCTAACTTGAGTCGTTATTCATCTTATGATGCACATGCATATGTATGCCTGGTACCAAGATTAAGTAGCCCGAATTTGTCGTGGTTCGGGTGAGTTAGAGTGACAACCAAGTTGCCCGTGATTGGCAAATGCAAGAAAGTTGTCACGCCCCGACCCCAGACAGAGCGCGACAACCGCCACGTTAACCATAAATTTCACAGAATGGGTGCACTCCACTCCACAAAGTTTATAGAAAACGTAAGGCTTGCTATCATGTACCTGTAGAACTGAACAACTGATAACAATGGGTACAACCCGAGGACATCATCTCATAAAGTATCAACAAGGATTTACAAAGGTACAAAATTCAACGGTGTAACTTAGTTTAAAGAAAATATACATGAGCGATATAACATCGCGAAGATACAAAAAGAACATCAAGGGGGTCACTAAATATAAACTATACAATCTCGCCAATGAATCCGTCAATTTACATAAAAGAGAAAGTACCCAAAACACGGATTGGATGATGAGCAAACGATAGGCAAACCTCCAACCAAAACGATATCAACAGCCTGAAAAGGAAATAATGATGGGGGGTGAGCAAAACCACTAGCCCGTGAGGTGATAAGCCGGTCACCCCGACCCTTATACGAAGCATGTACTCCCACTCGCGGTTATAACATAAAATCCCACAATTCGTCCCACAATAATTATTCTCACTCAGTGTACATATTAATGAAAATAAAAACCTTAGTGCACATTTATGAATAACACAATTAGTTCAAACAACATGTTATCACATAAAAGACGCGTGGGTAGTCAATATCCTCCTCGAACTGAGCTCTCCGTCGAGAGACAGTCCAAGCCCGTTACCGTTACTCTAGATAAAATGCACATTAATATTCTTTCTCAATATGCCAAGTGCTAAAGTTCACAATTCAATATCGACGTGAATACTTGAAATGATCAAACATATAAACATATATGACATGCATATCCCACACCGGTTACGTTGACTGAGCCTATAATAGACTGATCCATCTAACGATCACCCTCCAGAGTATCAGTATTTGGCAAATGGACAGGTGCCCCGTTAGATCTAACTCACCCAGGTTTGCCAATCACGGGCAACTTGGTTGTCACTCTAACTCACCCGAACCGCGACAATTCGGGCTACTTAATCAATGTCGCTCCAACTCACCCGAACCGTGACCAATTCGGGCTACTTAACCTTGGTACCAGACATACATATGCATGTGCATCATAAGATGAATAACGACTCAAGTTAGAGTCTTAATTGGCACACAAGAATAACCAGAAATCAATAAAACTCATACAATGGCTAACATGACTCTAACCAGAGCAATCGAGCCAATCAGGCTCTTTACCACATAACATAATACCAAATAATTTTCTTATCAATTAACTAAAACTAAAATAAATGCACATTTATCGAGGGTCCACACTTCCCACAAGAGAAGGCGTTCCCGAATTATCAACTCACAAGGAAGTGATTAACTCTCTCCGGAATCTGAAGTCGGTCCCTTGCCCTTCGTCGATGGTTCTTTACCTAGAAAGGAGATGAGCAATTAAAGACAAATTAAATATAACTAACTATTAGCGTTAACATCCCTTTCATTGCTAAAAACGAATCCTAATCGAGTTCGAACGAGTCGATATTAAATAAAAATGGCATGTAACTCCTTAACATCAGTTCCCAATCCCACATAACCCGTTTCAATAGATTAACTAAACGAAACGATAGAAAATAAGTTTGAATTCGACATAAAAATTCTGAAATTTTCCAGCTAGCGGCAGTTTACGAGAAAAATTATAACTAATTGTAGAATAATCGGATTGAGGCGTTTCAAGTGGCTACGGAAAGCTAACGAGTTCAGCTACGTACAGAAATTAAGTTTGCAAACTTTCGAGGGTAATAGCTATGTCAAAATCAGTTCGAACAGTCTGCAAATTACCCACATACCAAAAAGAAAAACCCCACAAAATTACAAAATCATGGAAGAAGGAAGCTTAATTCACACACCACTTACCTCAAAACAACTTAGAAACCACCTAAGATGAGGGTTGTAAGGGAGAATTTGATCAACAAGGGTTTCTCCTCTTCACTCTCTTCTTTCCCCTCTTTAGCTTTTCTTCTCCCGTTCTTCTCTCTCTTTTTTTTTAACTTTAGCTTTACTAATTATATATCAGGCCATTTAAGTGGGCTGAAACTTTGGGCCACAAAATAAATAAATAAATAAGTTTGAGCTTTCTAAAAAAATTCTAGTTGGGCTAAGATAGGGATGGCCTTTTGGGCCATAAAATAAATAAATAGGTTTTGGGCTTTCTAAAATAAATCTAGTTGGGCTAAGTTAGGGCTGGCCTTTTGGGCCATATAAATAAATAAATAGGTTTTGGGCTTTCTAAAAAAAATCTAGTTGAACTAAGATATTATAAAGTATCCCCTCCTCTAAAAAGTTTCGTCCTCGAAACATAAACGTACCTAGAGATGAAAAGAGATTTGGATGGTGTTGACGCATGACTGACTCTGGTTCCCATGTTTCTTCTTCAATTTGATCACTTCTCCATAGAATTCTCACCATAGGAATGGATTTGTTACGAAGCATTTTCTCTCGGCGATCTACAATTTGAACAGGTTGTACTTCGTACGATAGATTTTCCTTTAATACAATTGGGGGATCTTTGAGCACGTGCGAAGGATCTGGTTCATATTTTCTAAGCATGGAGACATGGAAGACATCGTGAATCTTCGACAATTCCGATGGTAGCTCAAGTCGATACGCGACACGACCAATTGAAGAAGAACGAAGAAAATTATCCTACACATGATTTAGAGTTGGCTGCAATCGTCTTTGCATTGAAGATATGGAGACACTATCTGTATGGTGCAACTTGTCGGGTTTTCACTGATCACAAGAGCTTAAAGTATATCAACACGCAAAAGGAGCTCAACCTCAGGCAAAGGCGATGGATGGAGTTGATTAGTGACTATGACTTAGTCATCGATTATCATCCTGGCAAGGCGAACGTTGTTGCAGATGCTCTGAGTAGAAAGTCTTCTACCTCACTTGCTTCAATTCAATTTTTTATCTTCCTATGTTGGAGCAATTTAAATCTTTACACATTTCGCTCGATTGTGAAAAGTCTAATGATTCTGCCTTAATCGCCAAATTCGAGGTTAGACCTACCTTGTTCGAGAAAATTCGAGAAAGACAATCACACGATGTTTATTTACAACAGAAGATGGCGAAGCTAAATCAAGGAAAAGAAACAGAATATCAAATTCGGGATGATGGACTTCTTACTTTTAAAAATCGTGTTTGTGTTCCATCAGAACTTGATGTTCGTAGAGCTATTCTTGAGGAAGCCCATTCTTCAGCCTATGCTATGCATCCTGGTAGTACCAAAATGTATAGAACACTTCGGGAGCATTATTGGTGGCCAGGTATGAAACGGGACACTACTGAATTTGTATCAAAGTGCTTATCTTGCCAACAGATTAAAGCGGAACACCAAAAACCAGCCGGCATGCTTCAACCACTACCTATTCCTGAGTGGAAATGGGAAAACGTCACAATGGATTTTGTTTCTGGTTTACCTCGAACCCAAAAGGGTCATGACTCAATTTGGGTCATTGTCGATCGTCTGACGAAATCGGCACATTTCCTTCCAGTGCATACCAACGAATCTTTAGAGAAACTTGCCAAGTTATATGTCGATGAGATCGTGAGATTGCACGGAGTACCAGTGTCAATCATATCTGACCGTGATCCAAGATTCACTTCCCGTTTTTGGCCTAGTCTGCAGAAAGCGCTAGGTACAAAATTACTATTCAGTACCTCGTTTCATCCACAGACTGATGGACAGTCAGAGTGAACTATACAGACACTAGAAGACATGTTACGTGCAGTGGTGTTGAATTTGGGAAGTAGCTGAGATAAGTACGTAACTTTGGTGGAGTTCGCTTATAACAACAGTTATCATTCAAGCATTGGAATGCCCCCATACGAAGCTCTGTATGGCCGAAAGTGTCGAACACCACTCTTTTGGGATGAGGTTGGCGAGACACAAATCGAACAAGTAGAGCTTATCGAAGATTCGAAGGCAAAAATACAACTTATTCGAGACAGACTTAAGGCAGCGCAAGATCGACAGAAAAGCTACGCAGATAATAGGAGGCGCGATTTGGAGTTTAATGAAGGAGACAAAGTTTTTCTGAAAGTTTCTCCATGGAAGGGCGTGTTGCGATTCCGCCGTCGAGGAAAGTTGAGTCCAAGGTATATTGGCCCGTTTACGATCGTGCAAAGGATTGGTCGTGTCGCGTATCGACTTGAGCTACCATCGGAATTGTCGAAGATTCACGATGTCTTCCATGTCTCCATGCTTAGAAAATATGAACCAGATCCTTCGCACGTGCTCAAAGATCCCCCAGTTGTATTAAAGTAAAATCTATCGTACGAAGTACAACCTGTTCAAATTGTAGATCGCCGAGAGAAAATGCTTCGTAACAAATCCATTCCTATGGTGAGAATTCTATGGAGAAGTGATCAAATTGAAGAAGAAACATGGGAACCAGAGTCAGTCATGCGTCAACACCATCCAAATCTCTTTTCATCTCTAGGTACGTTTATGTTTCGAGGACGAAACTTTTTAGAGGAGGGGATACTTTATAATATCTTAGTTCAACTAGATTTTTTTTAGAAAGCCCAAAACCTATTTATTTATTTATATGGCCCAAAAGGCCAGCCCTAACTTAGCCCAACTAGATTTATTTTAGAAAGCCCAAAACCTATTTATTTATTTTATGGCCCAAAAGGCCATCCCTATCTTAGCCCAACTAGAATTTTTTTAGAAAGCCCAAACTTATTTATTTATTTATTTTGTGGCCCAAAGTTTCAGTCCACTTAAATGGCCTGATATATAATTAGTAAAGCTAAAGTTAAAAAAAAAGAGAGAGAAGAACGGGAGAAGAAAAGCTAAAGAGGGGAAAGAAGAGAGTGAAGAGGAGAAACCCTTGTTGATCAAATTCTCCCTTACAACCCTCATCCTAGGTGGTTTCTAAGTTGTTTTGAGGTAAGTGGTGTATGAATTAAGCTTCCTTCTTCCATGATTTTGTAATTTTGTGGGGTTTTTCTTTTTGGTATGTGGGTAATTTGCAGACTGTTCGAACTGATTTTGACATAGCAATTACCCTCGAAAGTTTGCAAACTTAATTTCTGTACGTAGCTGAACTCGTTAGCTTTCCGTAGCCACTTGAAACGCCTCAATCCGATTATTCTACAATTAGTTATGATTTTTCTCGTGAACTGCCGCTAGCTGGAAAATTTCAGAATTTTTATGTCGAATTCAAACTTAATTTTTTTATTGTTTCGTTTAGTTAATGTATTGAAACGGTTATATGGGATTGGTAACTGATGTTAAAGAGTTAAATGCCATTTTTATTTAATATCGACTCGTTCGAACTCGATTAGGATTTGTTTTTAGCAATGAAAGGGATGTTAACGCTAATAGTTAGTTATATTTAATTTGTCTTTAATTGCTCATCTCCTTTCTAGGTAAAGAACCATCGACGAAGGGCAAGGGACCGACTTCAGATTTCGGAGAGAGTTAATCACTTCCTTGTGAGTTGATAATTCGGGAACGCCTTCTCTTGTGGGAAGTGTGGACCCTCGATAAATGTGCATTTATTTTAGTTTTACTTAATTGATAAGAAAATTATTTGGTATTATGTTATGTGGTAAAGAGCCTGATTGGCTCGATTGCTCTGGTTAGAGTCATGTTAGCCATTGTATGAGTTTTATTGATTTCTGGTTATTCTTGTGTGTCAATTAAGACTCTAACTTGAGTCGTTATTCATCTTATGATGCACATGCATATGTATGTCTGGTACCAAGGTTAAGTAGCCCGAATTGGTCACGGTTCGGGTGAGTTGGAGCGACATTGATTAAGTAGCCCGAATTGTCGCGGTTCGGGTGAGTTAGAGTGACAACCAAGTTGCCCGTGATTGGCAAACCTGGGTGAGTTAGATCTAACGGGGCACCTGTCCATTTGCCAAATACTGATACTCTGGAGGGTGATCGTTAGATGGATCAGTCTATTATAGGCTCAGTCAACGTCACCGGTGTGGGACATGCATGTCATATATGTTTATATGTTTGATCATTTCAAGTATTCACGTCGATATTGAATTGTGAACTTTAGCACTTGGCATATTGAGAAAGAATATTAGTGTGCATTTTATCTAGAGTAACGGTGACGGGCTTGGACTGTCTCTCGACGGAGAGCTCAGTTCGAGGAGGATATTGACTACCCACGCGTCTTTTATGTGATAACATGTTGTTTGAACTAATTGTGTTATTCATAAATGTGCACTAAGGTTTTTATTTTCATTAATATGTACACTGAGTGAGAATAATTATTGTGGGACGAATTGTGGGATTTTATGTTATGAACCGCGAGTGGGAGTACATGCTTCGTATAAGGGTCAGGGTGACCGGCTTATCACCTCACTGGGCTAGTGGTTTTGCTCACCCCCCATCATTCTTTCCTTTTCAGGCTGTTGATATCGTTTTGGTTGGATGTTTGCCTATCGTTTGCTCATCATCCAATCCGTGTTTTGGATACTTTCTCTTTTATGTAAATTGACGGATTCATTGGCGAGATTGTATAGTTTATATTTAGTGACCCCCTTGATGTTCTTTTTGTATCTTCGCGATGTTATATCGTTCATGTATATTTTCTTTAAACTAAGTTACACCGTTGAATTTTGTACCTTTGTAAATCCTTGTTGATACTTTATGAGATGATGTCCTCGGGTTGTACACGTTGTTATCAGTTGTTCAGTTCTACAGGTACTTAATAGCAAGCCTTACGTTTTCTATAAACTTTGTGGAGTGGAGTGCACCCATACTGTGAAATTTATGGTTAACGTGGCGGTTGTCGCGCTCTGTCTGGGGTCGGGGCGTGACAACTTTCTTGACAAGGGGGTCACTAAATATAAACTATACAATCTCGCCAATGAATCCGTCAATTTACATAAAAGAGAAAGTACCCAAAACACGGATTGGATGATGAGCAAACGATAGGCAAACCTCCAACCAAAACGATATCAATAGCCTGAAAAGGAAAGAATGATGGGGGGTGAGCAAAACCACTAGCCCAGTGAGGTGATAAGCCGGTCACCCCGACCCTTATACGAAGCATGTACTCCCACTCGCGGTTCATAACATAAAATCCCACAATTCGTCCCACAATAATTATTCTCACTCAGTGTACATATTAATGAAAATAAAAACCTTAGTGCACATTTATGAATAACACAATTAGTTCAAACAACATGTTATCACATAAAAGACGCGTGGGTAGTCAATATCCTCCTCGAACTGAGCTCTCCGTCGAGAGACAGTCCAAGCCCGTCACCGTTACTCTAGATAAAATGCACATTAATATTCTTTCTCAATATGCCAAGTGCTAAAGTTCACAATTCAATATCGACGTGAATACTTGAAATGATCAAACATATAAACATATATGACATGCATGTCCCACACCGGTGACGTTGACTGAGCCTATAATAGACTGATCCATCTAACGATCACCCTCCAGAGTATCAGTATTTGGCAAATGAACAGGTGCCCCGTTAGATCTAACTCACCCAGGTTTGCCAATCACGGGCAACTTGGTTGTCACTCTAACTCACCCGAACCGCGACAATTCGGGCTACTTAATCAATGTCGCTCCAACTCACCCGAACCGTGACCAATTCGGGCTACTTAACCTTGGTACCAGACATACATATGCATGTGCATCATAAGATGAATAACGACTCAAGTTAGAGTCTTAATTGGCACACAAGAATAACCAGAAATCAATAAAACTCATACAATGGCTAACATGACTCTAACCAGAGCAATCGAGCCAATCAGGCTCTTTACCACATAACATAATACCAAATAATTTTCTTATCAATTAACTAAAACTAAAATAAATGCACATTTATCGAGGGTCCACACTTCCCACAAGAGAAGGCGTTCCCGAATTATCAACTCACAAGGAAGTGATTAACTCTCTCCGAAATCTGAAATCGGTCCCTTGCCCTTCGTCGATGGTTCTTTACCTAGAAAGGAGATGAGCAATTAAAGACAAATTAAATATAACTAACTATTAGCGTTAACATCCCTTTCATTGCTAAAAACAAATCCTAATCGAGTTCGAGCGAGTCGATATTAAATAAAAATGGCATTTAACTCTTTAACATCAGTTACCAATCCCATATAACCGTTTCAATACATTAACTAAACGAAACAATAAAAAAATTAAGTTTGAATTCGACATAAAAATTCTGAAATTTTCCAGCTAGCGGCAGTTCACGAGAAAAATCATAACTAATTGTAGAATAATCGGATTGAGGCGTTTCAAGTGGCTACGGAAAGCTAACGAGTTCAGCTACGTACAGAAATTAAGTTTGCAAACTTTCGAGGGTAATTGCTATGTCAAAATCAGTTCGAACAGTCTGCAAATTACCCACATACCAAAAAGAAAAACCCCACAAAATTACAAAATCATGGAAGAAGGAAGCTTAATTCACACACCACTTACCTCAAAACGACTTAGAAACCACCTAGGATGAGGGTTGTAAGGGAGAATTTGATCAACAAGGGTTTCTCCTCTTCACTCTCTTCTTTCCCCTCTTTAGCTTTTCTTCTCCCGTTCTTCTCTCTCTTTTTTTTTAACTTTAGCTTTACTAATTATATATCAGGCCATTTAAGTGGACTGAAACTTTGGGCCACAAAATAAATAAATAAATAAGTTTGGGCTTTCTAAAAAAATTCTAGTTGGGCTAAGATAGGGATGGCCTTTTGGGCCATAAAATAAATAAATAGGTTTTGGGCTTTCTAAAATAAATCTAGTTGGGCTAAGTTAGGGCTGGCCTTTTGGGCCATATAAATAAATAAATAGGTTTTGGGCTTTCTAAAAAAAAATATAGTTGAACTAAGATATTATAAAGTATCCCCTCCTCTAAAAAGTTTCGTCCTCGAAACATAAACGTACCTAGAGATGAAAAGAGATTTGGATGGTGTTGACGCATGACTGACTCTGGTTCCCATGTTTCTTCTTCAATTTGATCACTTCTCCATAGAATTTTCACCATAGGAATGGATTTGTTACGAAGCATTTTCTCTCGGCGATCTACAATTTGAACAGGTTGTACTTCGTACGATAGATTTTCCTTTAATACAACTGGGGGATCTTTGAGCACGTGCGAAGGATCTGGTTCATATTTTCTAAGCATGGAGACATGGAAGACATCGTGAATCTTCGACAATTCCGATGGTAGCTCAAGTCGATACGCGACACGACCAATCCTTTGCACGATCGTAAACGGGCCAATATACCTTGGACTCAACTTTCCTCGACGGCGGAATCGCAACACGCCCTTCCATGGAGAAACTTTCTGAAAAACTTTGTCTCCTTCATTAAACTCCAAATCGCGCCTCCTATTATCTGCGTAGCTTTTCTGTCGATCTTGCGCTGCCTTAAGTCTGTCTCGAATAAGTTGTATTTTTGCCTTCGCATCTTCGATAAGCTCTACTTGTTCGATTTGTCTCTCGCCAACCTCATCCCAAAAGAGTGGTGTTCGACACTTTCGGCCATACAGAGCTTCGTACGGGGGCATTCCAATGCTTGAATGATAACTGTTGTTATAAGCGAACTCCACCAAAGTTACGTACTTATCCCAGCTACTTCCCAAATTCAACACCACTGCACGTAACATGTCTTCTAGTGTTTGTATAGTTCTCTCTGACTGTCCATCAGTCTGTGGATGAAACGAGGTACTGAATAGTAATTTTGTATATAGCGCTTTCTGCAGACTAGGCCAAAAACGGGAAGTGAATCTTGGATCACGGTCAGATATGATTGACACTGGTACTCCGTGCAATCTCACGATCTCATCGACATATAACTTGGCAAGTTTCTCTAAAGATTCGTTGGTATGCACTGGAAGGAAATGTGCCGATTTCGTCAGACGATCGACAATGACCCAAATTGAGTCATGACCCTTTTGGGTTCGAGGTAAACCAGAAACAAAATCCATTGTGACGTTTTCCCATTTCCACTCAGGAATAGGTAGTGGTTGAAGCATGCCGGCTGATTTTTGGTGTTCCCCTTTAATCTGTTGGCAAGATAAGCACTTTGATACAAATTCAGTAGTGTCCCGTTTCATACCTGGCCACCAATAATGCTCCCGAAGTGTTCTATACATTTTGGTACTACCAGGATGCATAGCATAGGCTGAAGAATGGGCTTCCTCAAGAATAGCTCTACGAACATCAAGTTCTGATGGAACACAAACACGATTTTTAAAAGTAAGAAGTCCATCATCCCGAATTTGATATTCTGTTTCTTTTCCTTGATTTAGCTTCGCCATCTTCTGTTGTAAATAAACATCGTGTGATTGTCTTTCTCGAATTTTCTCGAACAAGGTAGGTCTAACCTCGAATTTGGCGATTAAGGCAGAATCATTAGACTTTTCACAATCGAGCGAAATGTGTAAAGATTTAAATTGCTCCAACATAGGAAGATAAAAAGATTGAATTGAAGCAAGTGAGGTAGAAGACTTTCTACTCAGAGCATCTGCAACAACGTTCGCCTTGCCAGGATGATAATCGATGACTAAGTCATAGTCACTAATCAACTCCATCCATCGCCTTTGCCTGAGGTTGAGCTCCTTTTGCGTGGTGATATACTTTAAGCTCTTGTGATCAGTGAAAACCCGACAAGTTGCACCATACAGATAGTGTCTCCATATCTTCAATGCAAAGACGATTGCAGCCAACTCTAAATCATGTGTAGGATAATTTTCTTCGTTCTTCTTCAATTGCCTTGGAGCGTAGGCAATAACCTTTCCTTCTTGCATGAGAACGCATCCTAATCCTTGTCTCGAGGCGTCGCTATAAATGGTAAATTCTCCAATCGCTGGGTCTGGCAAAGCAAGAATAGGAGCTGAAACGAGTCGTCTTTTCAATTCTTGAAATGCTTCCTCGCATTCTTCACTCCATTCAAATTTTACCCCTTTCCGAGTCAATTTAGTCAAAGATGAAGCCAATAACGAAAAGTCTTTGACAAACCGTCGATAATATCCAGCTAATCCCAGAAAACTACGAATCTCTGTCACGTTCTTTGGATGCTCCCAATCTAGTATAGCTTGAATCTTCACTGAATCGACGTAGATTCCTTCTTTAGAAATGTGATGACCCAAAAAGCTTACCTCGCGAAGCCAAAATTCACACTTCGAGAATTTAGCATAAAGCTGATTTTCTCTGAGAATGTTCAGAGCAATTCTTAGATGCTGAGAATGCTCGTCGTCCGATTTAGAATAAATAAGAATGTCATCAATGAAGATGATGACAAACTTATCTAAGTACAGCAGAAAGACCCGATTCATAAGATCCATAAAAGCTGCAGGAGCATTTGTGAGTCCAAAAGGCATAACACAGAATTCAAAATGACCGTATCTGGTTCGAAAAGCAGACTTAGGGATATCAGATTCCGTAATCTTGAGTTGGTGATAACCGGATCGCAAATCAATTTTTGAGAACACAGTTGCTCCTTGCAATTGATCAAACAGATCATCGATTCTTGGAAGAGGATATTTGTTCTTGATAGTCACCTTGTTCAATTGACGGTAGTCGACACATAGACGAAGTGATCCATCTTTCTTCTTGACAAAAAGAACTGGAGCACCCCATGGAGATGTGCTAGGTCGTATGAAACCCTTCTCCAATAATTCCCCAAGTTGTGTCTGGAGTTCCTTAAGCTCAGCAGGCGACATTCGATATGGAGTAATCGATATAGGTGTGATTCCAGGAAGTACGTCAATGAAAAAATCAATCTCTCGATTCGGAGGTTGTCCTGGTAAGTCTTCGGGAAAGACATCAGGAAATTCATTCACGATTGGGATGTCATCTAGTTTAGTTTCAGAAAGAGAAGTATCGATGACAAATGCCAAGAATGCCTCACAACCCTTACGCATTAATTTATGCGCAGTCAACATTGAAATAAAAGAGAGGGATCTCGTTTGAAGTTTACCCTCAAAAACAAGTTCTGAGAATCCTGGTCTACGAAAAATAACAAGCTTCTCGTGGCAATCAAGAATTGCATGATGAGAAGAAAGCCAATCCATGCCAAGAATAACATCAAGATCAATCAAAGGCAATGGTATCAATTCAGCCTCTAAAATGACATCTTTGATCTTCAATGGACAACCAAGGAATACCGAATCACGAATTAGACGCTCTCCAAGAGGGGTATGAACGATGATTCCAGGTGACAAATGAGAGATAGGATAACCTAAGATCGCAGTAAGATCATCTCGGATATAAGACCTATAAGAACCTGGGTCAAATAAAGCGTAGACCTGATGGTCTCCCACAAACACATGGCCTAAAGAAGCAATATTAGGTGAGATTGTGATTTAAAAATTTGAAAAGATAGAATTTATTACGAATGTTTTATTCGTAATCAAGTGGCATAACAAGGCGGGGTTAGATTTAGCATGTGAAAATACTCAAATTATAAATTACCTGTCACAACCTTCGGATCTGAGCGAGCCTCTTCTTGGGAAATATGAAATACTCTAGTTTGCTTCCTTCCTTGCATAGGTGATTGAGTACTAGGGCCTCTTGAGGCATCGGGCACTCTGGTAACTGCAGATCGAGTATCTCTGGGTGTAGAATATGTTAGTTTACCACGAAACTGACCAGAACCCTGACTGCTCGTTCCCATAAGCTGAGGACAATAACTTCGCATATGCCCCGGCTGTCGACACTGAAAACATACTTGAGGAGCCTTACAGGGGCCGTCATGATATTTTAGGCAATTCTGGCACTTGCGATTTTCACCAACCGATCCCGAGACATTGCTCCCGCCTCTACTAAACTGCTCCTGAGGTTGAGGAAAACTAATAGATGCCGAACTTGGTGCGCCACGCGAAGATCCCACACCCCTATACACCTTCGATGCATTTCTTGGAAATGCGCTCCCTTGCCTTTTCTTTTGAGATCGTTCTGCAAGCTTATGTCTCGCCTGAACTAAACCTTCTACCCTCAGGGCTTCTTCTACGAGATCGTCAAGACTCTCGTACTTGTCTCCGGACTTGATGCGATCTCGAATATTTAAATTAAGACCATCTTCAAATCTCTTGCATAAGTCTCTCGTCGTATATGACTCAGGAGCGAATTCTCGCAATTCCAGAAATTTGCTTTCGTACTCAACGACCGACATAATGCCTTGAAAGAGGTTGAAGAACTCCTTTCTCTTCTGATCCTTGATGTACTGAGAGAAGTATCGATCTTTGAATCGTTCCACAAAGATAGCCCACGTAATAGTAACCGAAGATGTCTCTTTTAGATTCTGCCACCATCGTCGTGCATCTAGGCCTAACAGCTTGGTCGCAATGACCACACGATAACATTCTTCAATCATCAAGGTGTCAAAGGTCTCTGTAATCTCCTTTAACCATGCCCCCGCTTTAGAAGCATCTCTTGCACCGTCAAATTTCGAAGTCCCCATGTTTTCAACTGCTTTCACCAAATCAGGTATAAAAAGTGCACCTCGAGAAGCAGAACCTCCTAAAGCCATTTATGGAGTAAAAACTGGTACATTAGATGTAGGTCGAATCGATTCATTAGCACGAAGAACCTCTTCAGTGACAGTCGTAGTTGTATGAGCCGTTGTAGGTGGTGGAACACCATGTATTCGAATGTGATCATAATACAATTGGTACTGCTCGGGTGTCATCATGTGCTCAACCCGCAACTGGGCCCGTGGTTGCTCTACCTGGGAAACTAGCACCCTATGATCAGAATTGATATGATCCATAACCGTCGGAGGAATGACATGATCAGAAGAAACATGTCCTCGAGGTCCACGAGGAACAGAAGAGAGTAGAGGACTCGGAGGATCACGAGGAGCGTGTCCTCGACCTCGAACTGGAGGTGCCATAATGACTGAAAGGAAGAAAGGAAAGAAAATGCAAGGTCAACGTCAAGGCAATACGATACCTTAGGATGACATAGAAACAAAGTTGGACTCATTGGCTTGACACAAAAAGAATGAGAATCATAAAACCAGGCTCTGATACCAAGAAAGTTGTCACGCCCCGACCCCAGACAGAGCGCGACAACCGCCACGTTAACCATAAATTTCACAGAATGGGTGCACTCCACTCCACAAAGTTTATAGAAAACGTAAGGCTTTCTATCAAGTACCTGTAGAACTGAACAACTGATAACAATGGGTACAACCCGAGGACATCATCTCATAAAGTATCAACAAGGATTTACAAAGGTACAAAATTCAACGGTGTAACTTAGTTTAAAGAAAATATACATGAACGATATAACATCGCGAAGATACAAAAAGAACATCAAGGGGGTCACTAAATATAAACTATACAATCTCGCCAATGAATCCGTCAATTTACATAAAAGAGAAAGTACCCAAAACACGGATTGGATGATGAGCAAACGATAGGCAAACCTCCAACCAAAACGATATCAACAGCCTGAAAAGGAAAGAATGATGGGGGGTGAGCAAAACCACTAGCCCAGTGAGGTGATAAGCCGGTCACCCCGACCCTTATACGAAGCATGTACTCCCACTCGCGGTTCATAACATAAAATCCCACAATTTGTCCCACAATAATTATTCTCACTCAGTGTACATATTAATGAAAATAAAAACCTTAGTGCACATTTATGAATAACACAATTAGTTCAAACAACATGTTATCACATAAAAGACGCGTGGGTAGTCAATATCCTCCTCGAACTGAGCTCTCCGTCGAGAGACAGTCCAAGCCCGTCACCGTTACTCTAGATAAAATGCACATTAATATTCTTTCTCAATATGCCAAGTGCTAAAGTTCACAATTCAATATCGACGTGAATACTTGAAATGATCAAACATATAAACATATATGACATGCATGTCCCACACCGGTGACGTTGACTGAGCCTATAATAGACTGATCCATCTAACGATCACCCTCCAGAGTATCAGTATTTGGCAAATGGACAGGTGCCCCGTTAGATCTAACTCACCCAGGTTTGCCAATCACGGGCAACTTGGTTGTCACTCTAACTCACCCGAACCGCGACAATTCGGGCTACTTAATCAATGTCGCTCCAACTCACCCGAACCGTGACCAATTCGGGCTACTTAACCTTGGTACCAGACATACATATGCATGTGCATCATAAGATGAATAACGACTCAAGTTAGAGTCTTAATTGGCACACAAGAATAACCAGAAATCAATAAAACTCATACAATGGCTAACATGACTCTAACCAGAGCAATCGAGCCAATCAGGCTCTTTACCACATAACATAATACCAAATAATTTTCTTATCAATTAACTAAAACTAAAATAAATGCACATTTATCGAGGGTCCACACTTCCCACAAGAGAAGGCGTTCCCGAATTATCAACTCACAAGGAAGTGATTAACTCTCTCCGAAATCTGAAGTCGGTCCCTTGCCCTTCGTCGATGGTTCTTTACCTAGAAAGGAGATGAGCAATTAAAGACAAATTAAATATAACTAACTATTAGCGTTAACATCCCTTTCATTGCTAAAAACAAATCCTAATCGAGTTCGAACGAGTCGATATTAAATAAAAAATGGCATTTAACTCTTTAACATCAGTTACCAATCCCATATAACCGTTTCAATACATTAACTAAATGAAACAATAAAAAAATTAAGTTTGAATTCGACATAAAAATTCTGAAATTTTCCAGCTAGCGGCAGTTTACGAGAAAAATCATAACTAATTGTAGAATAATCGGATTGAGGCGTTTCAAGTGGCTACGGAAAGCTAACGAGTCAGCTACGTACAGAAATTAAGTTTGCAAACTTTCGAGGGTAATAGCTATGTCAAAATCAGTTTGAACAGTCTGCAAATTACCCACATACCAAAAAGAAAAACCCCACAAAATTACAAAATCATGGAAGAAGGAAGCTTAATTCACACACCACTTACCTCAAAACAACTTAGAAACCACCTAGGATGAGGGTTGTAAGGGAGAATTTGATCAACAAGGGTTTCTCCTCTTCACTCTCTTCTTTCCCCTCTTTAGCTTTTCTTCTCCCGTTCTTCTCTCTCTTTTTTTTTAACTTTAGCTTTACTAATTATATATCAGGCCATTTAAGTGGGCTGAAACTTTGGGCCACAAAATAAATAAATAAATAAGTTTGGGCTTTCTAAAAAAATTCTAGTTGGGCTAAGATAGGGATGGCCTTTTGGGCCATAAAATAAATAAATAGGTTTTGGGCTTTCTAAAATAAATCTAGTTGGGCTAAGTTAGGGCTGGCCTTTTGGGCCATATAAATAAATAAATAGGTTTTGGGCTTTCTAAAAAAAAATCTAGTTGAACTAAGATATTATAAAGTATCCCCTCCTCTAAAAAGTTTCGTCCTCGAAACATAAACGTACCTAGAGATGAAAAGAGATTTGGATGGTGTTGACGCATGACTGACTCTGGTTCCCATGTTTCTTCTTCAATTTGAGCACTTCTCCATAGAATTCTCACCATAAGAATGGATTTGTTACGAAGCATTTTCTCTCGGCGATCTACAATTTGAACAGGTTGTACTTCGTACGATAGATTTTCCTTTAATACAACTGGGGGATCTTTGAGCACGTGCGAAGGATCTGGTTCATATTTTCTAAGCATAGAGACATGAAAGACATCGTGAATCTTCGACAATTCCGATGGCAGCTCAAGTCGATACGCGACACGACCAATCCTTTGCACGATCGTAAACGGGCCAATATACCTTGGACTCAACTTTCCTCGACGGCGGAATCGCAACACGCCCTTCCATGGAGAAACTTTCAGAAAAACTTTGTCTCCTTCATTAAACTCCAAATCGCGCCTCCTATTATCTGCGTAGCTTTTCTGTCGATCTTGCGCTGCCTTAAGTCTGTCTCGAATAAGTTGTATTTTTGCCTTCGCATCTTCGATAAGCTCTACTTGTTCGATTTGTCTCTCGCCAACCTCATCCCAAAAGAGTGGTGTTCGACACTTTCGGCCATACTGATAGTGTCTCCATATCTTCAATGCAAAGACGATTGCAGCCAACTCTAAATCATGTGTAGGATAATTTTCTTCGTTCTTCTTCAATTGCCTTGAAGCGTAGGCAATAACCTTTCCTTCTTGCATGAGAACGCATCCTAATCCTTGTCTCGAGGCGTCGCTATAAATGGTAAATTCTCCAATCGCTGGGTCTGGCAAAGCAAGAATAGGAGCTGAAACGAGTCGTCTTTTCAATTCTTGAAATGCTTCCTCGCATTCTTCACTCCATTCAAATTTTACCCCTTTCCGAGTCAATTTAGTCAAAGATGAAGCCAATAACGAAAAGTCTTTGACAAACCGTCGATAATATCCATCCCAGAAAACTACGAATCTCTGTCACGTTCTTTGGACGCTCCCAATCTAGTATAGCTTGAATCTTCACTGGATAGACGTAGATTCCTTCTTTAGAAATGTGATAACCCAAAAAGCTTACCTCGCGAAGCCAAAATTCACACTTCGAGAATTTAGCATAAAGCTGATTTTCTCTGAGAATGTTCAGAGCAATTCTTAGATGATGAGAATGCTCGTCGTCCGATTTAGAATAAATAAGAATGTCATCAACGAAGATGATGACAAACTTATCTAAGTACGGCCGAAAGACCCGATTCATAAGATCCATAAAAGCTGCAGGAGCATTTGTGAGTCCAAAAGGCATAACACAGAATTCAAAATGACCGTATCTGGTTCGAAAAGCAGACTTAGGGATATCAGATTCCCTAATCTTGAGTTGGTGATAACCGGATCGCAAATCAATTTTTGAGAACACAGTTGCTCCTTGCAATTGTTCAAACAGATCATCGATTCTTGGAAGAGGATATTTGTTCTTGATTGTCACCTTGTTCAATTGACGGTAGTCGACACATAGACGAAGTGATCCATCTTTCTTCTTGACAAAAAGAACTGGAGCACCCCATGGAGATGTGCTAGGTCGTATGAAACCCTTCTCCAATAATTCCCCAAGTTTTGTCTGGAGTTCCTTAAGCTCAGCAGGCGACATTCGATATGGAGTAATCGATATAGGTGTGATTCCATGAAGTACGTCAATGGAAAAATCAATCTCTCGATTCGGAGGTTGTCCTGGTAAGTCTTCGGGAAAGACATCAGGAAATTCATTCACGATTGGGATGTCATCTAGTTTAGTTTCAGAAAGAGAAGTATCGATGACAAATGCCAAGAATGCCTCACAACCCTTACGCATTAATTTATGCGCAGTCAACATTGAAATAAAAGAGAGGGATCTCGTTTGAAGTTTACCCTCAAAAACAAGTTCTGAGAATCCTGGTCTACGAAAAATAACAAGCTTCTCGTGGCAATCGAGAATTGCATGATGAGAAGAAAGCCAATCCATGCCAAGAATAACATCAAGATCAATCAAAGGCAATGGTATCAATACAGCCTCTAAAATGACATCTTTGATCTTCAATGGACAACCAAGGAATACTGAATCACGAATTAGACGCTCTCCAAGAGGGGTATGAACGATGATTCCAGGTGACAAATGAGAGATAGGATAATCTAAGATCGCAGTAAGATCATATCGGATATAAGACCTACCAGAACCTGGGTCAAATAAAGCGTAGACCTGATGGTCTCCCACAAACACATGGCCTAAAGAAGCAATATTAGGTGAGATTGTGATTTAAAAATTTGAAAAGATAGAATTTCTTACGAATGTTTTATTCGTAATCAAGTGGCATAACAAGGCGGGGTTAGATTTAGCATGTGAAAATACTCAAATTATAAATTACCTGTCACAACTTTCGGATCTGAGCGAGCCTCTTCTTGGGAAATATGAAATACTCTAGTTTGCTTCCTTCCTTGCATAGGTGATTGAGTACTAGGGCCGCTTGAGGCATCAGGCACTCTGGTAACTGCAGATCGAGTATCTCTGGGTGTAGAATATGTTAGTTTACCACGAAGCTGACCAGAACCCTGACTGCTCGTTCCCATAAGTTGAGGACGATGGTCTTAATTTAAATATTCGAGATCGCATCAAGTCCGGAGACAAGTACGAGAGTCTTGACGATCTCGTAGAAGAAGCCCTGAGGGTAGAAGGTTTAGTTCAGGCGAGACATAAGCTTGCAGAACGATCTCAAAAGAAAAGGCAAGGGAGCGCATTTCCAAGAAATGCATCGAAGGTGTATAGGGGTGTGGGATCTTCGCGTGGCGCACCAAGTTCGGCATCTATTAGTTTTCCTCAACCTCGGGAGCAGTTTAGTAGAGGCGGGAGCAATGTCTTGGGATCGGTTGGTGAAAATCGCAAGTGCCAGAATTGCCTAAAATATCATGACGGCCCCTGTAAGGCTCCTCAAGTATGTTTTCAGTGTCGACAGCCGGGGCATATGCGAAGTTCTTGTCCTCAGCTTATGGGAACGAGCAGTCAGGGTTCTGGTCAGTTTCGTGGTAAACTAACATATTCTACACCCAGAGATACTCGATCTGCAGTTACCAGAGTGCCCGATGCCTCAAGCGGCCCTAGTACTCAATCACCTATGCAAGGAATGAAGCAAACTAGAGTATTTCATATTTCCCAAGAAGAGGCTCGCTCAGATCCGAAGGTTGTGACAGGTAATTTATAATTTGAGTATTTTCACATGCTAAATCTAACCCCGCATTGTTATGTCACTTGATTACGAATAAAACATTCGTAAGAAATTTTATCTTTTCAAATTTTTTAAATCACAATCTCACCTAATATTGCTTCTTTAGGCCATGTGTTTGTGGGAGACCATCAGGTCTACGCTTTATTTGACCCAGGTTCTGATAGGTCTTATATCCGAGATGATCTTACTGCGATCTTAGATTATCCTATCTCTCATTTGTCACCTAGAATCATCGTTCATACCCCTCTTGGAGAGCGTCTAATTCGTGATTCAGTATTCCTTGGTTGTCCATTGAAGATCAAAGATGTCATTTTAGAGGCTGAATTGATACCATTGCCTTTGATTGATCTTGATGTTATTCTTGGCATGGATTGGCTTTCTTCTCATCATGCAATTCTCGATTGCCACGAGAAGCTTGTTATTTTTCGTAGACCAGGATTCTCAGAACTTGTTTTTGAGGGTAAACTTCAAACGAGATCCCTCTCTTTTATTTCAATGTTGACTGCGCATAAATTAATGCGTAAGGGTTGTGAGGCATTCTTGGCATTTGTCATCGATACTTCTCTTTCTGAAACTAAACTAGATGACATCCCAATCGTGAATGAATTTCCTGATGTCTTTCCCGAAGACTTACCAGGACAACCTCCGAATCGAGAGATTGATTTTTTCATTGACGTACTTCCTGGAATCACACCTATATCGATTACTCCATATCGAATGTCGCCTGCTGAGCTTAAGGAACTCCAGACACAACTTGGGGAATTATTGGAGAAGGGTTTCATACGACCTAGCACATCTCCATGGGGTGCTCCAGTTCTTTTTGTCAAGAAGAAAGATGGATCACTTCGTCTATGTGTCGACTACCGTCAATTGAACAAGGTGACAATCAAGAACAAATATCCTCTTCCAAGAATCGATGATCTGTTTGATCAATTGCAAGGAGCAACTGTGTTCTCAAAAATTGATTTGCGATCCGGTTATCACCAACTCAAGATTAGGGAATCTGATATCCCTAAGTCTGCTTTTCGAACCAGATACGGTCATTTTGAATTCTGTGTTATGCCTTTTGGACTCACAAATGCTCCTGCAGCTTTTATGGATCTTATGAATCGGGTCTTTCGGCCGTACTTAGATAAGTTTGTCATCATCTTCGTTGATGACATTCTTATTTATTCTAAATCGGACGACGAGCATTCTCATCATCTAAGAATTGCTCTGAACATTCTCAGAGAAAATCAGCTTTATGCTAAATTCTCGAAGTGTGAATTTTGGCTTCGCGAGGTAAGCTTTTTGGGTCATCACATTTCTAAAGAAGGAATCTACGTCTATCCAGTGAAGATTCAAGCTATACTAGATTGGTAGCGTCCAAAGAACGTGACAGAGATTCGTAGTTTTCTGGGATTAGCTGGATATTATCGACGGTTTGTCAAAGACTTTTCGTTATTGGCTTCATCTTTGACTAAATTGACTCGAAAAGGGGTGAAATTTGAATGGAGTGAAGAATGCGACGAAGCATTTCAAGAATTGAAAAGACAACTCGTTTCAGCTCCTATTCTTGCTTTGCCAGACCCAGCGATTGGAGAATTTACCATTTATAGCGACGCCTCGAGACAAGGATTAGGATGCGTTCTCATGCAAGAAGGAAAGGTTATTGCCTACGCTTCAAGGCAATTGAAGAAGAACGAAGAAAATTATCCTACACATGATTTAGAGTTGGCTGCAATCGTCTTTGCATTGAAGATATGGAGGCACTATCTGTATGGTGCAACTTGTCGGGTTTTCACTGATCACAAGAGCTTAAAGTATATCACCACGCAAAAGGAGCTTTTACCACAGGCAAAGGCGATGGATGGAGTTGATTAGTGACTATGACTTAGTCATCGATTATCATCCTGGCAAGGCGAACGTTGTTGCAGATGCTCTGAGTAGAAAGTCTTCTACCTCACTTGCTTCAATTCAATTTTTTATCTTCCTATGTTGGAGCAATTTAAATCTTTACACATTTCGCTCGATTGTGAAAAGTCTAATGATTCTGCCTTAATCGCCAAATTCGAGGTTAGACCTACCTTGTTCGAGAAAATTCGAGAAAGACAATCACACGATGTTTATTTACAACAGAAGATGGCGAAGCTAAATCAAGGAAAAGAAACAGAATATCAAATTCAGGATGATGGACTTCTTACTTTTAAAAATCGTGTTTGTGTTCCATCAGAACTTGATGTTCGTAGAGCTATTCTTGAGGAAGCCCATTCTTCAGCCTATGCTATGCATCCTAGTAGTACCAAAATGTATAGAACACTTCGGGAGCATTATTGGTGGCCAGGTATGAAACGGGACACTACTGAATTTGTATCAAAGTGTTTATCTTGCCAACAGATTAAAGCGGAACACCAAAAACCAGCCGGCATGCTTCAACCACTACCTATTCCTGAGTGGAAATGGGAAAACGTCACAATGGATTTTGTTTCTGGTTTACCTCGAACCCAATTTTGGTCATTGTCGATCGTCTGACGAAATCGGCACATTTCCTTCCAGTGCATACCAACGAATCTTTAGAGAAACTTGCCAAGTTATATGTCGATGAGATCGTGAGATTGCACGGAGTACCAGTGTCAATCATATCTGACCGTGATCCAAGATTCACTTCCCGTTTTTGGCCTAGTCTGCAGAAAGCGCTAGGTACAAAATTACTATTCAGTACCTTGTTTCATCCACAGACTGATGGACAGTCAGAGAGAACTATACAGACACTAGAAGACATGCTACGTGCAGTGGTGTTGAATTTGGGAGGTATCTGGGATAAGTACGTGACTTTGGTGGAGTTTGCTTATAACAACAGTTATCATTCAAGCATTGGAATGCCCCCGTACGAAGCTCTGTATGGCCAAAAGTGTCGAACACCACTCTTTTGGGATGAGGTTGGCGAGAGACAAATCGAACAAGTAGAGCTTATCGAAGATGCGAAGGCAAAAATACAACTTATTCGAGACAGACTTAAGGCAGCGCAAGATCGACAGAAAAGCTACGCAGATAATAGGAGGCGCGATTTGGAGTTTAATGAAGGAGACAAAGTTTTTCTGAAAGTTTCTCCATGGAAGGGCGTGTTGCGATTCCGCCGTCGAGGAAAGTTGAGTCCAAGGTATATTGGCCCGTTTACGATCGTGCAAAGGATTGGTCGTGTCGCGTATCGACTTGAGCTACCATCAGAATTGTCGAAGATTCACGATGTCTTCCATGTCTCTATGCTTAGAAAATATGAACCAGATCCTTCGCACGTGCTCAAAGATCCCCCAGTTGTATTAAAGGAAAATCTATCGTACGAAGTATAACCTGTTCAAATTGTAGATCGCCGAGAGAAAATGCTTCGTAACAAATCCATTCATATGATGAGAATTCTATGGAGAAGTGATCAAATTGAAGAAGAAACATGGGAACCAG
The DNA here is from genome assembly GCA_023678885.1 of Pogostemon cablin. Taxonomy (NCBI): domain Eukaryota; kingdom Viridiplantae; phylum Streptophyta; class Magnoliopsida; order Lamiales; family Lamiaceae; genus Pogostemon; species Pogostemon cablin. Next base: position 20,591,860 of record CM042994.1, on the reverse strand, counting down.
AGTCAGTCATGCGTCAACACCATCCAAATCTCTTTTCATCTCTAGGTACGTTTATGTTTCGAGGACGAAACTTTTTGGAGGAGGGGATACTTTATAATATCTTAGTTCAACTAGATTTTTTTTAGAAAGCCCAAAACCTATTTATTTATTTTTATAGCCCAAAAGGCCAGCCCAATTAAGCCCAACTAGATTTTTTTTAGAAAGCCCAAAACCTATTTATTTATTTTTATAGCCCAAAAGGCCAGCCCAATTAAGCCCAACTAGATTTTTTTAGAAAGCCCAAACTTATTTATTTATTTATTTTGTGGCCCAAAGTTTCAGCCCACTTAAATGGCCTGATATATAATTAGTAAGGCTAAAGTTAAAAAAAAATGAGAGAGAGAAGAACGGGAGAAGAAAAGCAAAAGAGGGGAAAGAAAAGAGTGAAGAGGAGAAACCCTTGTTGATCAAATTCTCCCTTACAACCCTCATCCTAGGTAGTTTCTAAGTTGTTTTGAGGTAAGTGGTGTGTGAATTAAGCTTCCTTCTTCCATGATTTTGTAATTTTGTGGGGTTTTTCTTTTTGGTATGTGGGTAATTTGCCGACTGTTCGAACTGATTTTGACATACCTATTACCCTTGAAAGTTTGCAAACTTAATTTTTGTACGTAGCTGAACTCGTTAGCTTTCCGTAGCCACTTGAAACGCCTCAATCCGATTATTCTACAATTAGTTATGATTTTTCTCGTAAACTGCCGCTAGCTGGAAAATTTCAGAATTTTTATGTCGAATTCAAACTTATTTTTTTATCGTTTCGTTTAGTTAATGTATTGAAACGGTTATATGGGATTGGTAACTGATGTTAAAGAGTTAAATGCCATTTTTATTTAATATCGACTCGTTCGAACTCGATTAGGATTTGTTTTTAGCAATGAAAGGGATGTTAACGCTAATAGTTAGTTATATTTAATTTGTCTTTGATTGCTCATCTCCTTTCTAGGTAAAGAACCATCGACGAAGGGCAAGGGACCGACTTCAGATTTCGGAGAGAGTTAATCACTTCCTTGTGAGTTGATAATTCGGGAACGCCTTCTCTTGTGGGAAGTGTGGACCCTCGATAAATGTGCATTTATTTTAGTTTTAGTTAATTGATAAGAAAATTATTTGGTATTATGTTATGTGGTAAAGAGCCTGATTGGCTCGATTGCTCTGGTTAGAGTCATGTTAGCCATTGTATGAGTTTTATTGATTTCTGGTTATTCTTGTGTGCCAATTAAGACTCTAACTTGAGTCGTTATTCATCTTATGATGCACATGCATATGTATGTCTGGTACCAAGGTTAAGTAGCCCGAATTGGTCACGGTTCGGGTGAGTTGGAGCGACATTGATTAAGTAGCCCGAATTGTCGCGGTTCGGGTGAGTTAGAGTGACAACCAAGTTGCCCGTGATTGGCAAACCTGGGTGAGTTAGATCTAACGGGGCACCTGTCCATTTGCCAAATACTGATACTCTGGAGGGTGATCGTTAGATGGATCAGTCTATTATAGGCTCAGTCAACATCACCGGTGTGGGACATGCATGTCATATATGTTTATATGTTTGATCATTTCAAGTATTCACGTCGATATTGAATTGTGAACTTTAGCACTTGGCGTATTGAGAAAGAATATTAATGTGCATTTTATCTAGAGTAACGGTGACGGGCTTGGACTGTCTCTCGACGGAGAGCTCAGTTCGAGGAGGATATTGACTACCCACGCGTCTTTTATGTGATAACATGTTGTTTGAACGAATTGTGTTATTCATAAATGTGCACTAAGGTTTTTATTTTCATTAATATGTACACTGAGTGAGAATAATTATTGTGGGACGAATTGTGGGATTTTATGTTATGAACCGCGAGTGGGAGTACATGCTTCGTATAAGGGTCGGGGTGACCGGCTTATCACCTCACTGGGCTAGTGGTTTTGCTCACCCCCCATCATTCTTTCCTTTTCAGGCTGTTGATATCGTTTTGGTTGGAGGTTTGCCTATCGTTTGCTCATCATCCAATCCGTGTTTTGGGTACTTTCTCTTTTATGTAAATTGACGGATTCATTGGCGAGATTGTATAGTTTATATTTAGTGACCCCCTTGATGTTCTTTTTATATCTTCGCGATGTTATATCGTTCATGTATATTTTCTTTAAACTAAGTTACACCGTTGAATTTTGTACCTTTGTAAATCCTTGTTGATACTTTATGAGATGATGTCCTCGGGTTGTACCCGTTGTTATCAGTTGTTCAGTTCTACAGGTACTTGATAGCAAGCCTTACGTTTTCTATAAACTTTGTGGAGTGGAGTGCTCCCATTCTGTGAAATTTATGGTTAACGTGGCGGTTGTCGCGCTCTGTCTGGGGTCGGGGAGTGACAGGGTCGGGGTGACCGGCTTATCACCTCACTGAGCTAGTGGTTTTGCTCACCCCCATCATTCATTCCTTTTCAGGCTGTTGATATCGTTTTGGTTGGAGGTTTTCCTATCGTTTGCTCGTCATCCAATCCGTGTTTTGGGTACTTTCTCTTTTATGTAAATTGACGGATTCATTGGCGAGATTGTATAGTTTATATTTGGTGACCCCCTTGATGTTCTTTTTGTACCTTCGCGATGTTATATCGTTCATGTATATTTTCTTTAAACTAAGTTACACCGTTGTATTTTGTACCTTTGTAAATCCTTGTTGATACTTTTTGAGATGATGTCCTCGGGTTGTACCCGTTGTTATCAGTTGTTCAGCTCTACAGTTACTTGATAGCAAGCCTTACGTTTTCTATAAACTTTGTGGAGTTGAGTGCACCCATTCTGCGAAATTTATGGTTAACGTGGCGGTTGTCGCGTTCTGTCTGGGGTCGGGGCGTGACAACTTTCTTGGTATCAGAGCCTGGTTTTATGATTCTCATTCTTTTTGTGTCAAGCCAATGAGTCCAACTTTGTTTCTATGTCATCCTAAGGTATCGTATTGCCTTGACGTTGACCTTGTATTTTCTTTCCTTTCTTCCTTTCAGTCATTATGGCACCTCCAGTTCGTCGTCGAGGTCGAGGTCGAGGTCGAGGACACGCTCCTCGTGATTCTCCGAGTCCTCTACTCTCTTCTGTTCCTTGTGGACCTCGAGGGCATGTTTCTTCTGATCATGTCATTCCTCCGACGGTTATGGACCCTATCAATTCTGATCATAGGGTGCCAGTTTCCCAAGTAGAGCAACCACGGGCCCAGTTGCGGGTTGAGCACATGATGACACCCGAGCAGTACCAATTGTATTATGATCACATTCGAATACATGGTGTTCCACCACCTACAACGGCTCATACAACTACGACTGTCACTGAAGAGGTTCTTCGTGCTAATGAATCGATTCGACCTACATCTAATGTACCAGTTTTTACTCCAGAAATGGCTTTAGGAGGTTCTGCTTCTCGAGGTGCACTTTTTATACCTGATTTGGTGAAAGCAGTTGAAAACATGGGGACTTCGAAATTTGACGGTGCAAGAGATGCTTCTAACGCGGGGGCATGGTTAAAGGAGATTACAGAGACCTTTGACACCTTGATGATTGAAGAATGTTATCGTGTGGTTATTGCAACCAAGCTGTTAGGCCCAGATGCACGACGATGGTGGCAGAATCTAAAAGAGACATATTCGGTTACTATTACGTGGGCTATCTTTGTGGAACGATTCAAAGATCGATACTTCTCTCAGTACATCAAGGATCAGAAGAGAAATGAGTTCTTCAACCTCTTTCAAGGCATTATGTCGGTCGTGGAGTACGAAAGCAAATTTCTGGAATTGCGAGAATTCGCTCCTGAGTCATATACGACGAGAGACTTATGCAAGAGATTTGAAGATGGTCTTAATTTAAATATTCGAGATCGCATCAAGTCCGGAGACAAGTACAAAAGTCTTGACGATCTCGTAGAAGAAGCCCTGAGGGTAGAAGGTTTAGTTCAGGCGAGACATAAGCATGCAGAACGATCTCAAAAGAAAAGGCAAGGGAGCGCATTTCCAGGAAATGCATCGAAGGTGTATAGGGGTGTGGGATCTTCGCGTGGCGCACCAAGTTCGGCATCTATTAGTTTTCCTCAACCTCGGGAGCAGTTTAGTAGAGGCGGGAGCAATGTCTCGGGATCGGTTGGTGAAAATCGCAAGTGCCAGAATTGCCTAAAATATCATGACGGCCCCTGTAAGGCTCCTCAAGTATGTTTTCAGTGTCGACAGCCGGGGCATATGCGAAGTTCTTGTCCTCAACTTATGGGAACGAGCAGTCTGGGTTCTGGTCAGCTTCGTGGTAAACTAACATATTCTACACCCAGAGATACTCGATCTGCAGTTACCAGAGTGCCCGATGCCTCAAGCGGCCCTAGTACTCAATCACCTATGCAAGGAAGGAAGCAAACTAGAGTATTTCATATTTCCCAAGAAGAGGCTCGCTCAGATCCGAAGGTTGTGACAGGTAATTTATAATTTGAGTATTTTCACATGCTAAATCTAACCCCGCCTTGTTATGCCACTTGATTACGAATAAAGCATTCGTAATAAATTCTATCTTTTCAAATTTTTAAATCACAATCTCACCTAATATTGCTTCTTTAGGCCATGTGTTTGTGGGAGACCATCAGGTCTACGCTTTATTTGACCCAGGTTCTGGTAGGTCTTATATCCGAGATGATCTTACTGCGATCTTAGATTATCCTATCTCTCATTTGTCACCTGGAATCATCGTTCATACCCCTCTTGGAGAGCGTCTAATTCGTGATTCGGTATTCCTTGGTTGTCCATTGAAGATCAAAGATGTCATTTTAGAGGCTGAATTGATACCATTGCCTTTGATTGATCTTGATGTTATTTTTGGCATGGATTGGCTTTCTTCTCATCATGCAATTCTCGATTGCCACGAGAAGCTCGTTATTTTTCGTAGACCAGGATTCTCAGAACTTGTTTTTGAAGGTAAACTTCAAACGAGATCCCTCTCTTTTATTTCAATGTTGACTGCGCATAAATTAATGCGTAAGGGTTGTGAGGCATTCTTGGCATTTGTCATCGATACTTCTCTTTCTGAAACTAAACTAGATGACATCCCAATCGTGAATGAATTTCCTGATGTCTTTCCCGAAGACTTACCAGGACAACCTCCGAATCGAGAGATTGATTTTTTCATTGACGTACTTCCTGGAATCATACCTATATCGATTACTCCATATCGAATGTCGCCTGCTGAGCTTAAGGAACTCCAGACACAACTTGGGGAATTATTGGAGAAGGGTTTCATACGACGTAGCACATCTCCATGGGGTGCTCCAGTTCTTTTTGTCAAGAAGAAAGATGGATCACTTCGTCTATGTGTCGACTACCGTCAATTGAACAAGGTGACAATCAAGAACAAATATCCTCTTCCAAGAATCGATGATCTGTTTGATCAATTGCAAGGAGCAACTGTGTTCTCAAAAATTGATTTGCGATCCGGTTATCACCAACTCAAGATTAGGGAATCTGATATCCCTAAGTCTGCTTTTCGAACCAGATACGGTCATTTTGAATTCTGTGTTATGCCTTTTGGACTCACAAATGCTCCTGCAGCTTTTATGGATCTTATGAATCGGGTCTTTCGGCCGTACTTAGATAAGTTTGTCATCATCTTCATTGATGACATTCTTATTTATTCTAAATCGGACGACGAGCATTCTTATCATCTAAGAATTGCTCTGAACATTCTCAGAGAAAATCAGCTTTATGCTAAATTCTCGAAGTGTGAATTTTGGCTTCGCGAGGTAAGCTTTTTGGGTCATCACATTTCTAAAGAAGGAATCTACGTCGATCCAGTGAAGATTCAAGCTATACTAGATTGGGAGCGTCCAAAGAACGTGACAGAGATTCGTAGTTTTCTGGGATTAGCTGGATATTATCGACGGTTTGTCAAAGACTTTTCGTTATTGGCTTCATCTTTGACTAAATTGACTCGAAAAGGGGTAAAATTTGAATGGAGTGAAGAATGCGATGAAGCATTTCAAGAATTGAAAAGACGACTCGTTTCAGCTCCTATTCTTGCTTTGCCAGACCCAGCGATTGGAGAATTTACCATTTATAGTGACGCCTCGAGACAAGGATTAGGATGTGTTCTCATGCAAGAAGGAAAGGTTATTGCCTACGCTTCAAGGCAATTGAAGAAGAACGAAGAAAATTATCCTACACATGATTTAGAGTTGGCTGCAATCGTCTTTGCATTGAAGATCTGGAGGCACTATCTGTATGGTGCAACTTGTCGGGTTTTCACTGATCACAAGAGCTTAAAGTATATCACCACGCAAAAGGAGCTCAACCTCAGGCAAAGGCGATGGATGGAGTTGATTAGTGACTATGACTTAGTCATTGATTATCATCCTGGCAAGGCGAACGTTGTTGCAGATGCTCTGAGTAGAAAGTCTTCTACCTCACTTGCTTTGATTCAATCTTTTTATCTTCCTATGTTGGAGCAATTTAAATCTTTACACATTTCACTCGATTGTGAAAAGTCTAATGATTCTGCCTTAATCGCCAAATTCGAGGTTAGACCTACCTTGTTCGAGAAAATTCGAGAAAGACAATCACACGATGTTTATTTACAACAGAAGATGGCGAAGCTAAATCAAGGAAAAGAAACAGAATATCGAATTCGGGATGATGGACTTCTTACTTTTAAAAATCGTGTTTGTGTTCCATCAGAACTTGATGTTCGTAGAGCTATTCTTGAGGAAGCCCATTCTTCAGCCTATGCTATGCATCCTGGTAGTACCAAAATGTATAGAACACTTCGGGAGCATTATTGGTGGCCAGGTATGAAACGGGACACTACTGAATTTGTATCAAAGTGCTTATCTTGCCAACAGATTAAAGCGGAACACCAAAAACCAGCCGGCATGCTTCAACCACTACCTATTCCTGAGTGAAAATGGGAAAACGTCACAATGGATTTTGTTTCTGGTTTACCTCGAACCCAAAAGGGTCATGACTCAATTTGGGTCATTGTCGATCGTCTGACGAAATCGGCACATTTCCTTCCAGTGCATACCAACGAATCTTTAGAGAAACTTGCCAAGTTATATGTCGATGAGATCGTGAGATTGCACGGAGTACCAGTGTCAATCATATCTGACCGTGATCCAAGATTCACTTCCCGTTTTTGGCCTAGTCTGCAGAAAGCGCTAGGTACAAAATTACTATTCAGTACCTCGTTTCATCCACAGACTGATGGACAGTCAGAGAGAACTATACAGACACTAGAAGACATGCTACGTGCAGTGGTGTTGAATTTGGGAGGTATCTGGGATAAGTACGTGACTTTGGTGGAGTTTGCTTATAACAACAGTTATCATTCAAGCATTGGAATGCCCCCGTACGAAGCTCTGTATGGCCAAAAGTGTCGAACACCACTCTTTTGGGATGAGGTTGGCAAGAGACAAATCGAACAAGTAGAGCTTATCGAAGATGCGAAGGCAAAAATACAACTTATTCGAGACAGACTTAAGGCAGCGCAAGATCGACAGAAAAGCTACGCAGATAATAGGAGGCGCGATTTGGAGTTTAATGAAGGAGACAAAGTTTTTCTGAAAGTTTCTCCATGGAAGGGCGTGTTGCGATTCCGCCGTCGAGGAAAGTTGAGTCCAAGGTATATTGGCCTGTTTACGATCGTGCAAATGATTGGTCGTGTCGCGTATCGACTTGAGCTACCATCGGAATTGTCGAAGATTCACGATGTCTTCCATGTCTCTATGCTTAGAAAATATGAACCAGATCCTTCGCACGTGCTCAAAGATCCCCCAGTTGTATTAAAGGAAAATCTATCGTACGAAGTACAACCTGTTCAAATTGTAGATCGCCGAGAGAAAATGCTTCGTAACAAATCCATTCCTATGGTGAGAATTCTATGGAGAAGTGATCAAATTGAAGAAGAAACATGGGAACCAGAGTCAGTCATGCGTCAACACCATCCAAATCTCTTTTCATCTCTAGGTACGTTTATGTTTCGAGGACGAAACTTTTTGGAGGAGGGGATACTTTATAATATCTTAGTTCAACTAGATTTTTTTTAGAAAGCCCAAAACCTATTTATTTATTTTTATAGCCCAAAAGGCCAGCCCAATTAAGCCCAACTAGATTTTTTTTAGAAAGCCCAAAACCTATTTATTTATTTTTATAGCCCAAAAGGCCAGCCCAATCAAGCCCAACTAGATTTTTTTAGAAAGCCCACTTATTTATTTATTTATTTTGTGGCCCAAAGTTTCAGCCCACTTAAATAGCCTGATATATAATTAGAAAGGCTAAAGTTAAAAAAAAAAAAGAGAAGAACGGGAGAAGAAAAGCAAAAGAGGGGAAAGAAAAGAGTGAAGAGGAGAAACCCTTGTTGATCAAATTCTCCCTTACAACCCTCATCCTAGGTGGTTTCTAAGTGGTTTTGAGGTAAGTGGTGTGTGAATTAAGCTTCCTTCTTCCATGATTTTGTAATTTTGTGGGGTTTTTCTTTTTGGTATGTGGGTAATTTGCAGACTGTTCGAACTGATTTTGACATACCTATTGCCCTCGAAAGTTTGCAAACTTAATTTCTGTACGTAGCTGAACTCGTTAGCTTTCCGTAGCCACTTGAAACGCCTCAATCCGATTATTCTACAATTAGTTATAATTTTTCTCGTAAACTGCCGCTAGCTGGAAAATTTCAGAATTTTTATGTCGAATTCAAACTTATTTTCTATCGTTTCGTTTAGTTAATCTATTGAAACGGGTTATGTGGGATTGGGAACTGATGTTAAGGAGTTACATGCCATTTTTATTTAATATCGACTCGTTCGAACTCGATTAGGATTTGTTTTTAGCAATGAAAGGGATGTTAACGCTAATAGTTAGTTATATTTAATTTGTCTTTAATTGCTCATCTCCTTTCTAGGTAAAGAACCATCGACGAAGGGCAAGGGACCGACTTCAGATTCCGGAGAGAGTTAATCACTTCCTTGTGAGTTGATAATTCGGGAACGCCTTCTCTTGTGGGAAGTGTGGACCCTCGATAAATGTGCATTTATTTTAGTTTTAGTTAATTGATAAGAAAATTATTTGGTATTATGTTATGTGGTAAAGAGCCTGATTGGCTCGATTGCTTTGGTTAGAGTCATGTTAGCCATTTTATGAGTATTATTGATTTCTGGTTATTCTTGTGTGCCAATTAAGACTCTAACTTGAGTCGTTATTCATCTTATGATGCACATGCATATGTATGCCAGGTACCAAGGTTAAGTATCCCGAATTGGTCACGGTTCGGGTGAGTTGGAGCGACATTGATTAAGTAGCCCGAATTTGTCGCGGTTCGGGTGAGTTAGAGTGACAACCAAGTTGCCCGTGATTGGCAAACCTGGGTGAGTTAGATCTAACGGGGCACCTGTCCATTTGCCAAATTCTGATACTCTGGAGGGTGATCGTTAGATGGATCAGTCTATTATAGGCTCAGTCAACGTCACCGGTGTGGGACATGCATATCATATATGTTTATATGTTTGATCATTTCAAGTATTCACGTCGATATTGAATTGTGAACTTTAGCACTTGGCGTATTGAGAAAGAATATTAATGTGCATTTTATCTAGAGTAACGGTGACGGGCTTAGACTGTCTCTCGACGGAGAGCTCAGTTCGAGGAGGATATTGACTACCCACGCGTCTTTTATGTGATAACATGTTGTTTGAACTAATTGTGTTATTCGTAAATGTGCACTAAGGTTTTTATTTTCATTAATATGTCTACTGAGTGAGAAATAGTTATTGTGGGACGAAATGTGGGATTTTATGTTATGAACCGCGAGTGGAATACATGCTTCGTATAAGGGTCGGGGTGACCGGCTTATCACCTCACTGAGCTAGTGGTTTTGCTCACCCCCATCATTCTTTCCTTTTCAGGCTGTTGATATCGTTTTGGTTGGAGGTTTTCCTATCGTTTGCTCGTCATCCAATCCGTATTTTGGGTACTTTCTCTTTTATGTAAATTGACGGATTCATTGGCGAGATTGTATAGTTTATATTTGGTGACCCCCTTGATGTTCTTTTTGTACCTTCGCGATGTTATATCGTTCATGTATATTTTCTTTAAACTAAGTTACACCGTTGTATTTTGTACCTTTGTAAATCCTTGTTGATACTTTTTGAGATGATGTCCTCGGGTTGTACCCTTTGTTGTCAGTTGTTCAGCTCTACAGGTACTTGATAGCAAGCCTTACGTTTTCTATAAACTTTGTGGAGTGGAGTGCACCCATTCTGCGAAATTTATGGTTAACGTGGCGGTTGTCGCGTTCTGTCTGGGGTCGGGGCGTGACAATTAGTCAACTCAAAAAAGTTGCGTGCACCTACCAAATCTACTAAATTTGATCCAGAGAAGCTGCAACTTATTGAGTTCAGTAAGAGGAGAACAATTAGGAGCCTTGCAACTGAGATGAAAGTAGGCAAAAGTACAGTTGGAGAATGGGTACAAAGGGGATTTGAGGAATTGTCTTTACGTACATTTTCATAGAAAGAATTTCATTTCAGTTTCTATGTAATTACGGATGGATACTCTGTTTCATTTAAATGACATGCTCATTATAATGAAGGTTGGAGCTATAATCTGTTATGGTACATTAGTGACAATTTGTTAACTCTTAAATCATGTTTATCCCATGGTGCAACAAATAGTAATTAATAATGCGTTTTCTAATCTTAATAAGAGAAAGGAACCTTCAGAGATGAACTAAATATAACTTTGACATCTAAGACTAGATCATTTTACTTAAGCACGATTCGAAAGTTGATAGCCGATGAACCGTAAAGTTTATTGGAAGTGGAAACTATCGAATTTGTAAGTCTTGCTTGGAAGTGAATATGATAATTTGCCTCTTCAACAAAGAGGTATAGAGCCATGTAAAGATATGATGGAAATGATTCATTCTAATTTATGCGATCCTAAGATTATTCCAGCGAGAGGTGTTTATGAATATTCTAATATCATTCTAGAAACAAGATATATTTATTTGATGCACTGCAAGTCTGAGTACTATGATTAATTCAAGAAGTACATGGCTGGTGCAGTGAAGCATCATGGAAAATATATCAAGTTATTATGATTTAATCATGGTGGCGAGATCTTAGAATAAGTAGGAGCTATTAATCAAAGGTTGGAATTGAATCCCAAATTGCCAACACCGGACAAACCCCAATTGAATGGTGTGGCGGAAAGAATGAATAAGACTCTTATGGTAATTGTTAGATAGATGATGAATTATTTAAAATTACTAAATTCATTTTATGGATAAGCACTAGAAACAACAAGTCGAATGATGTTTGTGGGATATCCGAGAAAAATGAAGGGTGGTTTATTTAATAGTCCAAAAGATCAGAAAGTGATTGTTAACACGAACACTAAATTTTTGGAAAGGGGCTATGTAATAAACCACGATGTCATGTTTAAATTGTTCTAAAGTAATTGAGAAGGAAAACACATAGTCTAGTACCAATAGTACAAGTGGATATACCACAAGTAAACTGCATCGCATGTCACATCTGATACACAATTGTATGTAGTGACTTGTCGCAGTGGGAGAGTTATTTTACAACCGAAAAGATTTATGTTTTGGGAGAGTCGTGAGACTTGATTCCTAGTAAAAATGAAATCGGCCTATGGAAATGACGAAGTACTACAAGATCAAAATGTGAAATCTTAGTAAGTCGCAATTAATTTTAAAATAAAATCTATGTATTCTAAATCAAATCAGGGAGCTTGTAGGACTACTAAGTAGTGTAAAAGCCATTGGAAGTGGTCATACAAAATAAAAGAGGATCACATAGTAAGGTGAAAACCTTTGAGCTATGTTCAAATCAATCAGAATTCTTTTGTCTATTGCTACTCATATTAAATATGAGGTATAGCAAATAGATGTCAAGACGGCATTCCTGATTGGAAGTTTTGAGGAAAACATCTATGTGAAGCAACCAGGTTAATTCATTACAAAAGGCTAAGAACATTTTGAGTGTAAGCTTAAAATTGTTCATCGATGGACTAAAGTAAGCTTCAAGATCATGGAACATCCACTTTGATAAGGAAATCCAGTCATATGGATTTAATCAATGCTAGGATGGGCCTTGTATATTGAAAAGAGTGACGAAAACGTGGTGGTATTTCTTATATGTACGTAGATGGTATCTTGCTCATTAAAGACAATGAAAGTGTATTGTCGGGCGTATGGGTATGGTTAATAAAGCAGTATGAAATGAAGGACTTAAGAGAAGCAAAATATATTCTTGCGATCATGGTTATAATAATCACAAGAAAGGATGTTGTGCTTATCTCAAGCTTCATATAAATGATACAATCCTTGCTCATTTTAGCATGTGACTTTATCTAAGTATTTTTGTCTTAAAATACAAAAGAAGATAAAATAGATAAAGGTGGTTCCCTATGCTTTGGCAATAAGGAAGCTTAATCTATGAAATGCTATGCATGAGATAGGATATCTGTTTTGCCTATGACATAATCAGAGAGTATCAAGGTAACCCGGAACAAGAATATTGAATTGTGGTAAGACATATTTGAAGTGCTTGAGAAGGACTGGAAATTATATGTAGGCTTACCGGACAGATTCATTAATTCTTGACGGTTACTTAGATTCAAAATTTTCAAATCATGGGGACTGCAGTATGGAGGAGTGTTATATAGAAATATATTTCGGACTCCACCATGAAAAGATGATAATATTGGAGCCTTGTGGCAGCCAAAATATCTGTTTCTAGAAAGTTCGTAATGGACTTAGATGTGATTCTGAGTTTGTCCAAGGTTATCACAACTTATTGTGATTATAATGGTGCAGTTGTAAACTTGGAGGAATCACGAGCCCATAAGACACTTAAACACATTGAGCGCAAGTACTACCTGATACGAGAAATTGTATGATGAGGGGAAGGTTGTTGTCGCCTAGATTGCATAGGATGATAACCTAGTAAGTCCTTTTACAAAGACCTTAAGACGAGAGCTTTTGATGGTCATGTAATGGGAGTGGTAATCAGATGTATGGCATCGAATATGACAGCATAGTCTTTTAGTATAAGTGGGAGATTGTTGGATTGTATACTAAAAGTCTAGCTTTTGGTATGAACAATGTTTTGACAATATTTGAAATGAGAATCATGTGATCAAACGTTTGCAATTATATTGTTGCAAAAGTCCATTTAATTTATACTGTAGATAATGTGGTGTGCGGCATCACACGGAAGATCATATTATCGGCTCCTTATAAAGTATAAACAGATGTTCACAACCGAGATAGACGAGGACTATCTATCGGTATGATTGTAGTGTTATTTGGCATTAGTCTGTCTTGACTATAAAATTGCACTAGTGCACTTTGTGTATTGAACAGGATCGCATTGAGATCGTTCAATTTATACTAACTATATAATAGAACTTGATCTCTGATATTATGGATGTTCCTATACTATAACCTTGACACGTAAGACAGTATTTATTTCTTTGATTCATCAATGAGTGAGATTTAATAGTTAAATCAATATGCTCGGTGAGTTGGGAGATGGTGCTGTCTCTATGGTGTGTTGTTGATTGTAGAAGGAATCTGTGTCCTAACGGAATTGGTTGATGATATCCCTTTGAGGAGCTCATAATGATTATCATGTAAACCTTGTAGGTGGATTTATTCCGGCATGATAATAAGGTTGAGTGGTACTACTCTCGATAAATATATTAATTAATGGAGTTGTCAGTAATAGGGATGTAAATGAGTAGGGTAGGGTATGGGTAGACAAATCCACATACTACCCGCTACCCTATTTATCCTACCCTTACCCTACCCTATCACCCTAAAATTGAACATCGGGTAGGGTACGGGTATACCCATCGGGTATGCGGATAATCCACCGGTAAATGGGTTCCCTCAATTATTATAAAATATTATATGAATATCCGCCGTTTCTCAAACTTGATCAATCCTACCCGTATTGAAATTAAAAAGTTTTTTTTAAGTATAAATGTATATTTGGAATTAAATAATGTACTTAAATATTATTAATTAAAAACTAAATAAATGATGTAAATACGTAATTTAAAAATTAAATAATATAATATACTCGGTATATATAATTTTTGAAAGTAGTAATATAAATATATACATACATAATTAGAAATATATAATATTATAATATAAATAAAAATAAATATATTACTTGGACATGATTAATTAAAGATTAAATAATGTAAATATGAATATATAGAAGTTTGATATAATTTTTTTTGGCACGGAGATTAAGGAGTATAATAATTTAATGTAAAGTGGAGTAAGTGGAGTGAGAGAAATAATATTTAATGTGTAGTGAGTAGTTGTATTAGATGTGATATGTTGGGCCCATGAGAATAGATTAATTGTTTTTTGTGTGGGTCCATGTATTAAAAAGAAAATGTGTCAACTTTAGTGGGACAAACCAAAAAGAAAAGTTTGTCAACTTCTATGGGACGGAGGGAGTATAACATAATAGTACTATATATATATAGTATTATATAAATATAATATGTATAATATATAGTATCGGGTAAACGGGTATAAAAGGCAAACCCGTACCCTACCCTTACTCGTAAAATTTTTATCAGGTTCGGGTATTATCCTACCCGTTACCCGATAAAGACTACCCTACTCGTACCCACCACCTCGGGTACCCGCGGATAACCCGACCCTACGGATAAAATTGACATCCCTAGTGAGTAACTTAATTAATTAATGTGCATTGAATCTTAAATACGATGAGATTAACGGGCATATAATAAGGAGCCCATAACGTAATTTGGGATTAGGGTGGCAGTGCAATAATATTTCTTTAGTGAACTGATTTATTATTATTGGACTTAAGTATAAGTTTTGCGCTAAACTTGGATGCTTAAGCCCAATGGAGGCCCAAACCCTAATTTTTCCTCCTGGTCCCTGTTGTAGCCTATAAATAGTCAATCTCAGCAGTCTGGTAAACTAGATCATATGCATAATAACCGTGAAAAGAAGATTCACTGCAGATTGAGTTCGTCTTGTAGATAGTTGCCCACACAACGTCAAGACGTGAATTAGGAATACAACAGAAGATCGGAAAGTTATTTGTTGCTGCTGTTCGTCAACTTCCATGATTTTTCTAAAATCATGTGAAACTCAAAACTGAAAGTATGATATACCGTTGGAAAGCCACAGAAGAGAGAATCGTTTTGGCGTATAGATCACTCAAATCAGAGATCGGATAAGAGAGTTATGCCCAAAACGGTGAGGCTGCGCAGGCTGCAGGCGAGAATTTTTGAAAATTTTCGAAAATTTCATCTTCCCCAACATACACTGGTGAAAGATAATACGTTTCTATGATTCTTGCTTCCGCTTATTTAGAAATGCATAGAACCCTAATAGTTTACGTTAACTAAAAGATCCAAATGCCAACACAAGGGACACACTAACACGAACAAAAACACACAAGACACCTGGATATTCGCAAAAAAATTCAAAAGATCGAATAAAATTCAAAAATTCTAAAAAAACCGAATTCCAAGCACACAGACACTAAAACAATGCAGAGTAAATATACCTGGGTACAGATGGAATAAGGGAAGAACATCACACCCCCCAAACTTAGATGAAAATGTGAGTTGAATCTAAGTTTAAAATGATGTTATTACCTTAAGTGTAAGCACATACCTTAAATATAATTCACCTAGCACAAGACAACAAACAAAAAAAATAAAAAGCAATAAAATGGTGGGTTGCCTCCCACCAAGTGCTCTTGTTTAATGTCGAGGAGCTCGACGGAATGTAGACTCATGCATCAACACTTCTTCATCATCTTTCATTTTTACTTTGAAGTGTAGTTTTGCCCTCTTTCGATCCATCCAAACCATCTCTCCCTTCTTACTCTCAAGGATCAACTTATCTGAATCTCCATCTTTATATACTTCCTTCCTATCAACATCAAGATCAGACAAATGAGAGCCACATATATTCGGAGGGACTGGTGGAATTTGTTTCCATGATCCTCCTTCAATCCCTGACACCTGTCTTTTCTCCTTCCTGCAAGCATTAATAGTACTCAAATAATCTGTTAGTTCATTATATAAAATATAAGATGAAAAATCAAATTCAACAGTAGTAGCAGGAGTAGATAAAGAAGGACTTTTGCTGATGCAGGTTTTGAATTGATCCTTAGACGGAATCAATGGCAGCTTCTTCTCTACACTCTCATCATCATCAATAGACTTGCAGTTGGACTCTTCAAAACAATGCTTCAAAGCATCAAGTGAGAAAACGATCTCCTCATCCCCCACTCTAAGCTTCAACTTCCTATCTTCAACATCAATCAGAGCTCTAGCAGTGGCCAAGAATGGTCTACCCAAAATCAGAGGCACATTGTTGTCCTCTTCCATATCAAGCATCAGGAAATCAACAGGGAAGAATTTATCCACCTTCAAAAGTACATCCTCTACAACTCCTCTAGGGTACGTAATAGACCTATCGGCTAGATGTAGTGTAATCGAAGTAGGCTTCAACTCCCCAAAACCAAGACTCATAGAAATACTAAGGGGCATAAGATTATGCTAGCTCCCAAGTCACACAAAGCTCTGCAAGTAGCATTCTTTCCAATTTGAATTAGGATAGTGAACTTACCTGGATCTTTTACTTTGGCTGGCAACTTTCTCTTAATTATGGCAGTGTACTCTTCAGTCAAATTCACTGTCTCCTTGTCCACTAAACTCCGCTTCTTGGACATGATCTCCTTAAGAAACTTCATATAGTGTGGCATCTGCTCAAGTGCTTCAGCAAAGGGCATGTTGATCTGAATCTGCTTGAAGATGTTTACGAACTTTTGAAACTTCTCATCAAGACCCTTCTTCAACTGTCTAGAGGGAAAAGGAATAGGATATTTTGTCTTGGGAATCCCCAAGCTGTTTCTTTCTAGTTCATCCTTTTTGTTCCTTTCTCTCTTAGCTCTCTCATACTTCTTTTCTGTAACAATCGGATGATTAATGTCACTCTGAAAACCCACTGTATCACGAAGAGTAAATCAACTGAAATGTGATTTGAATCATCAGGATGGAAAATCGGGCTTACAGGATGGCGTGCTTGAATGAAATAGGGCGCCATACCGGGCGATATACAGGGCGTACTGCCCGGCAAGCGGCTTGGTTTTGGAGAAGGCTCGCTCAGTTTGCTCACTTGAATGAAACTGGATGCTATATCGGGCACATCACCTGGCATATCGTCCTACAAGCTGCTCGGTAGGGCACTTGATTTCAGAGGAGGGGCGCCCGATTTGGTAATATGCATGCCCGACGACGAGTTTCAAGTGCTCAACTGTTTGCTCAGTTTCCATCCTCCGTCGCTCGATTTTAGAGTAGGGGTGCCTGGTTTTGGAGAAGGCTCGCTCGCTTTGCTTACTTGAACAAAATCGGATGCCATACTGGATGCATCACTGGGTGTACCGCCCAGCAAGCCACTCGGCAGGCTGCTCGGTTTCAGCATAGGAGCGCCTGATTTCAGATTTCCAGTGCTCGGTTGCTACTTCCAGTCGCCCGGTTGCGTGTGCATGCCATCAGTTGCAATTTCTATATACTGATCCTCTTCCGACATACTAGGTCCTTCATACTGTCTGCCACTCCTCAAAGTGATAGTATAACACTGATGCTCTCTCGAATCCAATTCTGTCTGTGCAAGAAATTTTCCTTGCTGTTGCAATTCTCTTATTGCAGCATTCAACTGACTTATAGCAAGATCTATTTCTTTTTGCTTTCTTTCTGCTTCCTTGTACCTTGCTTCAGCTGTTTCTTTCTTTGTGATCATCATCTTGAGCATCAAATCAAGCTTATCATCCATTGATGGTTTCCCTTCAGCAGGTTTCTGAGCTGGCTCAAATCCCAAAGGTGGTGTAACTGCGCTATTTAGATTTGAGTAAGACAGATTCTCATCCCTTCTCTGGTTGTTGAAGTTTGAATTTCCTTAGTTCCAACCTTGTTGAAATTGACGATTGTTCCCTTGGTCATTCCTCCTCCCAAACTGATTATTCGGTCTAAAATTATGTCTATTTCTATTATCTCCTTGAAACATAGCATAATATGCTTCCTCGAATTTCTCGTCATCTCTAGCTTTTGTTACCTCCACTTTGTTCCCTTTAGTGAGACGATCCAACTTATTATTCAATTCATCTAATCGATCATGTAGAGCTGACACTTCACTATTTCTAGCTTTATTTCTATTTTCGCTACTTTATCAAAAGAAGCATCTCCATCAGCTCTTTCTATTGGCCAATCATAAGTGTTTGCAGCCATCTCCTTGAAGATCTCTTCAGCTGCCTCTGTAGACTGCTTAAATATAGATCCACCTGCTGTTGCTTCCACCAACACTCTCAAATCTTTTCTTAGGCCTTGATAGAAGAATCCTAAGTAAGTATCCTTTGAAAATCCGTGTTTGATACAACTTTGAAACAGCTCTTTGAATCTCTCACATGCCTCATAGAAACTCTCCAAGGTTTCTTGTTTGAATTGTGTGATCTTCTTCTTTATCAGAAAACTCTTGGAGAAGGGAAGTATTTGTTCAAGAATTTATCTGCAAGTTGCTCCCAAGTAGTACAACATCTTTGAAAAAGGTTGTTGTACCACTCCTTGGCCTTCCCCGTAAGTGAGAATGGGAAAAGCTGCATCCTGATAGCATCCTCCGGAACATTCCTGTGCTTCTGTGTCCTTACATACTCGTCAAACATCTGCAGATACTCACTAGGATTCTCCAAAGGACTTCTACTAAACTGATGTCTCTCCGCCATCCGGATCAGTCCGAAAGGCAACTCAAAATTTTCTACGATGATCGCAGGTCCATTCAATCCAGCATTAGTAGTGTGGTTCAGATTATATTGGTCCCGCATAGGGGTCGAGGCCTGGTCGTCAGCCATCTTTCTAGTCACAGTATCCTCAGCTAAATGAACTTCGTCAAATTTCTGTGAAAGCCTTTCAACTTCTTCTTCTGATGATGAATAAAAACTCTCTGAATCTGAGCTAGGAATAGGTGTAGCTGGCTGCTTTCTTTTCCTTATGTTCTCTCTAACAAGTGCTTCAAGCTCTAGATTAATGGCTCGATTGCTCGTTCACTCGACCTTAGTGATCATACACATGTTCTCACTCAAAATATAAGAATTGTTTGGATAAAAATAAAATAAAAATAAAGCAAGTAATATTTAACGTCCTACAAGAAAATAAATCGCAATAGAATTATATTTGAATCTATAACCATCCCCAGCAGGTGGCGCCAAGAACATGATCGCTATTTTCTTTCACCCTCAAGTGTAAGGGATCGATTGTAGTACGCGTGACCAAGTGAATATCGTTCCCACGATATAGTTATAAACTTAATAATTAATTCTATATAGGACAATTTAATTGCAAGACAAATCTAGGGTTTTTTTAAAGGATAATTAAACTAATAAAACTGAATTTAAATAATTAAACTAATTATGCAATAAAATAAATCACGCAAGAGAAAACGACTTAAGAGTTCAAGAATGGAGAATTGGTAATGCTCGGGCAAACAATTTAACTATGTGACTGATTAATTCTAGATCCAAATTAATTACCTGCAGAAGTTTATAAGAGGATCACTAACCATAGTTAAATCACCTTGATCGGGTATGATCTAACACTTATAATGAGCTGAAAATCCTAGGATCAATAAGGAATTAATTCTTTCTCCCTCTATAGGTACTTCATGCTAAATTTCATTAAAGGCTAGAGCACTAGACTTCCATTTCTAGGTTCGCAATTGTTTACTCCTTTTGTCTCCTTACCAATTACCTAATAATAATGTTTTTCCAAGTAATTAATTTTCCAAATTGATTGTCTAACACTCTTAGGTATTATAGGCCAATCCCCTAAGACTGTCACAGGAAATAACAATTATTATGCATAAATAGAGAATTCTATTAACTATCAATCAGTGATACCTTCAAGAATAATTAAAGGAATCAAAACTCAAAAACACAATAATATGAAGTCTCAAAATATCCTCTTCAATAAGAAAATAAACAATCTGCAGAATAATAAATCCAAGTCTAGGGCAATCAAATCACATAGTCAAAAATGTCTTAACGCCCTAACATTACCAACAAAGAAGCTTACCCATGGATTTACGAGGGCAAATCACAAAGATGTAATAAACCCTAACCATTGTTCTAAAATAACAAAGATAAATAACTAAAAAATAAAGAACTCTTTTTGAGGATTCTGATTCTTCAATTACGATCTCTGTAGGAATCTCCATCTCCGATCCAAGTAGCAACTCCGATCGTCTCTCCTGTGGAAGTATCAAAGGTGGCAAGTGATAGTAGGTTCTGTACTATGCTGTAGGCGTGAATTCTGTGTGTCGTGAAATCTGTTCTGTTTCTGCCCCTTTTATACTGCAATGAAATTGGGCCAACTTATGCCACACGATATTGAATTGGGCCGCTCTATGATGAGTTGAAGAACGAGCGCATCGCATGAAGGGCTACTCGACTAGTCACCCGTTTGGATTCATGTGCCCATTTGCTCACTACATGGCGCCCAGTGTGAAGACATAAGTGCCCGGTTGATATCATACACGCCCGGTATGAAGACACAAGTTCCCGGCAGGCTGCTTCATCCTTTTTCCTATCAAAACACAACAAAATACCTCTCATGCACGTTTTAGTCAATAATAATTAGAAGTAATAAGATTTGTGCAAATAATATCAATTATATACTTAAAGACGTATCAAATTGGACCCAAAAGTACATGAATTTCCACTCTCATCAATCACCACGACGCAACGAGAGAAGCTTCTCCTATAACTAATGTGTGCGAGAGGCGGATGATGGGTGTTTTCTTAACACACAATTAATTCCCAAGTATGAAGGATGTGATTGTTGCTTAGATAAGAGACCATGTTATATTATCGAACCCAAAAGACGTTTGTTATCAGTTTATTATTAGCTAAATTAATTAAAACTATTATTTGAAAATTTACTTTGAAGAATATTATTAATCTACTAGACAAAATAATTAAATAACGAATAAAATAGAGAGACAGTAGAGAATAAACGAGAGTTGATCAAGTGAGAAAATAGGTAGATCTTCGGGCCATCCAGTTTCACTAATTAATCTCTCTTTTGTATATCAATGTTCGACTATGCTTTATAGACTATGAATGCATCACTAAGTTATGCAAATCTACTCTATAGACACAAGTAGATAACCTTAGAGCAAGAGATCTAATTCACCCCCTTTCTAGACACTATCTGTATCAATTATTTCCCGTGCACGAAGTACTCTAGCCCAATATGATTTTCCTTTATATGTACTATGAAATTATCCTCTTTATCCTTCTTACTAACCCGAATTCAATTCAATTAATAAGTATTTATATAAGATAGTTCTAATAAAGTTTCGGAGTCTCTCACTTAGAATCATAACATAAAATGCTACTTAGCAGTAAACACACTCAATCAATAACCAAGATGTGTATTCAGACTCTACATAACAGTTAATGATACACAAAACGACTTTGCGTATGAATTAAAAACGCATAGTCTTATACAAAATAAATCCACAAGTAGTGTTGTACGGAGTATACACATGAAAGTTCAATTAACTAGATAAAACCTTCATAAACCCTAGAAGTACCAATGCGGTTCTAGTCCATAATGCTTCGAAGAACGTTCATAGTATTTGGATAGATCTTACCCATAGTCTTGAAAATTACAAGAAAGATTATATTGCGAAATAAACCCTAGGTATGGGCGCCATCGCTTCTCGCTCCGTCTTGAATCTTCACTTGGTTCTCACTTAATTCGTTGTACGATTCTCTCTCTACAGCTGCATACGATGGAGTTAGGGTATGGATGTGGTGTAGGATGGATGTGAAATCTAACTCTCTTCTTCATGTGATCTGCATTCCTTTTTATACTTGTAAATTTTTCTTATGGACCTTTACAGAGATTTTTCTTGGAAAATATGTAAATTCACGCACTAGAGGTTCAGAATTACCGAAAATATGTGTCCCCGCTCAACCAAAATAGTTCAGGTCGAGCGGGCTTGGCTAGACAACAATGGTTGAGCGGACTTCCTGAGCGCTGAAACTCTGTCCGGGGTCTTGCTCGACCAAATTTGATATTGCTCGACCAAATTGACTTGATCGAGCGGCTCCTTCCGAGGTCAAGCGACATCTCAAAATTCGTGTTTTCCGATTCTGAGCACTTCTGACCTGTTTTCCTGTATAAATATGCTCAAATAGCCTCAATAACATCTGATTCGTGAATTTTCCGTAAACATCCTGATTTATCAGGATAATAGACCAAATCCTACTCAATTTCCACGCAAATCAGAGCTCAAAATACTTGAATTCTCTCATCAACGGACGAATAAGAGAAAACAGAATCGAGCACTACCCACACCGCATGCACCGTCGTGCAGTCTAAGATTTCGGACATGGCATCCTCGGATAAAGATGTCTTGATAACCCCCAATAGTCCTTTAACTGCCAGGCGATAAAGTTAGGGTTGGGAGATTCAATACCCACTTCAGAGGTGATAGTTGATGGTGGTGCGACGTACGAACGGTTGAGATGACAGGAAATGTCAAAGCAACCAGCCATGGTCAGAAATTGGCTGTGCCACATCAGAAAATTTATAGAAGAGAGTTTAAGAGGGCACATATTAATCATCGTTGTTACTGGCATAGGATCAATAGGAGCAGCAGCCATGGGTGCAATTCAGAGAAAAATGATACGAGGAAGAGAAGAGTAGAAAGAGAAGAGGAAAATAGCAGAATGAGGCAGACGTGTAGAATTAGGATTTAGGATCGAAAACTGCTGATACTGTTGGATTGTATACTAAAAGCCTAGCTTTAGTATGAACAATTTTTTAACAATATTTGAAATGAGAATCATTAATCAAATGATTGCATGACTATACAATAGTCCATTTACTTTATAGTGCAGATAATATGGTGTGTTTCGTCGTACGAAAGATCATATTATCAGCTACTTATAAAGTGTAAATAGATGCTCACAACCGAGATAAATGGGGACAATCTATCGGTATGGTTGTAGTATGATTTGGTATTTGTTTGTCTTGACTATAATTACACTAGTGCATTTTGTGTGTATTGAGCAAGACCACATGAGGTTGTCCGATTTATACTGATTATATAAGAGAACTAGATCTCAATTATTATGGATGTTCGTACTCTTAATCCTTATACAATAACCTCAATAAGTAATTCAGTATTTATTTCTTTTATTCATCAATGAGTGAGATTTAATTATAAATCAATACGCTAGGTGAGTTGGGAGATGGTACTGTCTCTATGGTGTGCTGTTAATTGCAGAAGGAATCTGTGTCCTAATAAATTAGGCTGATGGTGTCCCCTTGAGGGGCTCATAAGGATTATCATGTAAATCCTACAGACGGATTTGATCCAGCACAATAATAAGGTTGAGTGGTATTGATCGCTATTTTCTTTCACCCTCAAGTGTAAGGGATCAATTGTAATGCGTGTGACCAAGTGAATATCGTTCCCATGAGATAGTTATAAATTTAATAAGTAATTCTATATGATAATTCAAATGTAAGACAAATTCGGGGTTTTGAAGGATATTAATTAATATTTAGAATTAAAATTGAACAACTAAATTAATTATGAAATAAAATAAATCACGTAGGAGAATACAATTTAAGAGTTCAAGAATGGAGAAATTGGTAACGCTCGGGCAAACAACTTAACTATGTGACTGATTTATCTAGACCAAAATTAATTACCTGAGGACGTTTATAAGAGGATCACTAAGCCTAGTTAAACCTCCTTGATCAGGTAGAATCCAACACTTATAATAAGCTGCAAATCCTAGGATCGATAAGGAATTACACTATATAAAAACTGTTTTTACCAACGGAATATTCCGTTAGTAAAAGCCTTAATTTCATTATTAAATTGGCTTACCAACGGATTAGCAACGAAATCCGTTGATAAAATTCTGTTGGTAAAGTGGTGGTTGGTAAATTTTTTGCAACGAAAAATTAATTCTGTTGCTAAATAATTCCGTTGGTAATCCATTGCTAATAATTCCGTTGGTAATTTATATAATGATTCTCTTGGTAATCCATTGGTAATTAGCAACAGATTGAATTCTGTTGCTAAAATAGAGGATAATTTCGTTGGCATTCCGTTGCTAAAACAAAATTGTCATTTTTGTTGATGATACATTGGTAATTAGCAACAGATTGAATTCTGTTGGTAAATTTGGTTGCTAAAAAACATTTTTTTGTAGTATTAACTCTCTTTCCCTTTATAGGTACTTCATGCTAAATTCCATTAAAGGCTAGAATACTAGACTTTCCTTTCTAGATACGCAATTATTAACCCCTTTTGTCTCCTTATTAATTACCTAATAATGATGTTTTACCAAATAATTAATATTCCAAATTGATTGTCTAACACTCTTAGGAATTATAGGCCAATCCCCTAAGACTGTCACAAGAAACAACAATTATTATGCAGAAATAAAGAATCCTATTAACTATCAATCATTGATACCGTTAAGAATAATTAGAGTGAAAACTCAAAACACAATAATATAAAGTGTCAATATATCCACTTCAATAAGAAAATAAACAATCTGCAGTATAATAAACCCAAGTATAGGGCAATCAAACCACATAGTCAAAACTGTTTAATGTCCTAATAATACCACAAAGAAACCTAGCTCATAGATTTACGAGGGCAAATCATAAAGATGTAATTAACCCTAACCATTGTGCTAAAATAACAAAGATAAATAACTAAAAATAAAGAACCATTTTGGAGGACTCCATCTCTTTAATTACGATCTCCATCGGGATCTCCGTCTTCGGTGGATAGATGATGTTGGAAGATGGAATTCGGGCAGAGTGTGGTTATATGGCGTGAACTGCATTCTGTGTGTGTGTCTCCCCTCCTGGGCAAGAGAAAATTTCTTTTATAATGTTGAAGATACTCTCGAATCAGTGGGCTACAATGAATAATATAAATTAGGCCCACCATTACTTGTATCTACTTCTCCTCTCCTCATCAACTCACTTACTTGAAATAGTATAATAGATGGCCTATTTGATTCTCAATTAATCCCCACGAACAGCATGTATATGTTAGTGGATGAGTGGACATGGGTTGGGCTTCACATGTGGGATGAGTATTGGGCTTCACATGATAGATGAGCTTAATTTGGAAATTTTCGTCTTCATCTGCGCAGCTTCACCGATTAATTCATAACTTCCTCATTTGAAATTCAATTGAGGTAATTCTTGTGCCAACGTGTTCCTCTCTTCTGTGTCTTTTCAATCATGTCTCACACGACCAGTTTCGACTTTCACACAAACACAGAAAAATTATGGAATGTGATCGTGTATTTCCCTGCATGTTGCTTATATAAATTCACCATTCATTCCAACTTTGCATTTTTTATCATTTTTCCTATCAAAACACAACAAAATACCTCTCAAGCACCTCTTAGTCAATAATAATCCAAATTATTAAGATATGTGCAAATAATAGCAATTATACACTCAAAGAGGTATTAAATCGGCCCCAAAATTATATGAATTTCCCCTCTCATCAGGTACTACTCTTGGATAAGAGATTAATTAATTGAGTAGTCAGCAACTCATTTAAATAATGGGCATTGTATATCTTAAACACGAGGAGTTAAACGTGTCTATAATAAAAAAGCGTCCATAACGTAATTTGTGATTAGGGTGACAATGCAATAATAATTCTTTAATGGACTGATTTATTATTATTGGGCTTAAGTATAAGTTTTGGGCTTAACTTGGATACTTAAGTCCAATGGAAGGCCAACCCTAATTTCTCCTCCTGATCCCTGTTGTAGCCTATAAATAAGTCATCACAGCAGTCCCAGTCATAGAATTACACGCATATTTCATACTTTTAGATGAGAAATCAGATTTCTCTTCAGATTAAAAGAGAGAGAGAGACTGCGGATTGGAATCGCCTAGAGGATCGTCGATTGGAATCACCTAGAGGATCGTCGCCCCCACGACGTCTAGACGAGGCATAGAAATACAGCAGAAGATCACGAGGTCGTTTCTGCAGATTCAGTCTTCTACACTTCTCCGCCTTTCTTTGGTGAAAGTTTATCTTTCTGATTATTCCGCTGCGTTAGATGTGCATGAAATCCTAACAGATTATGTAGACCATAAGATCCGATCACCATCAGATACCATGTGCATGTGATTATGAAATCACCGATGATGGGTGATTTGTCTAAAACTAATATTAATAGGATTTGGATTTTATAGATTACAACCAACATCCCACAATTTGGAGGAGATATATATGAAAGATAAAATCAAATAATAAATTGCAAGATATACAAAATATATGATAACTAATTTCTAGTTTTCTTAATAATTAGTGGGTTGCGTGAGAAGTGGATTAATGAAGTGTTTGATGTGGAGCTAAATGTTGGATGAGTTGTTGAGTGCATTGACTTTAGCCTCCATTGTGTTGATACCTCTCCAACAGCTAGACCTAAAACTCGAATAAATCGAACTCGACTCGACTGAAAATACTATACCATCTTCGAGTGTTGATAATGATAAGGATGAGTAAGAAGACAGGAAGGAATCAAACTTAAAGGATTCAATTTTATTTTTTGAGATGGGTTAAAAAATATAAAATAAATAACAATAATAGTAGAAGAGAATGAACAGTAATAAAAGGAGAAAATTGGCAGACACCAATAGTCCCACATTCTTTGAGCACATTCTCTTTTTGTCTGGATTTCTATATTATAATATGTTGTAATATATCGTGTTACATTTTTTAAATGAATGACAAGTAATGGTGAAAATTATACATAAATGGAAAAATGTAAGTCCTATAAATTAAATCAAATTTAATTACAATGGCGTGTAGTCTTTTCCACCCATATAATTACATTTAGTACCCAAGCATGTATATCCAGATTAAAACTTGTGCCCAACATTTACTTATTGAGGCTTAAAAATGTTTTTAAAAAAAATTAAAATAATTAATGTGGGTTAAAGAAGAATTAATATTGGAGATTAAAAGGAAAAAAAAAACACATTTTCCATGGCCTCTTTATATGAAGCTAATTATATCTTTAATTATTGAAAAACATAAAAGGATAATATTGTACGTGTACAAAATAAATATTTTCCATGACATGCATGGAGAATTATTATTATTGAAAACTAAACAAATTAATATATTTATGAAAGTATCACAAACTCCTCAGTCGTTCTGCAGCTGTTGCTTGTTGAATTTTCGGAGTCTCCTTTCATCGGATAAAATTTTAGCAAACCTATAAATAATAATAAAAAAAACTAATTATTATAAAATGAAAACCCTTAAATATATTATTTAGCATTTTAACGATACGAAAATGTAATTTTTGTGGATGGATGCGAAACGATAAAACTCATAATTAAGTCTTGAGGCATTCTTTTCTGTGAGGAGGATTTTATAATATGGATCAATATATTATTAAAGTATAGGAATAATTATTATGCAAATAAAGTATTATTATTATATAATTAAAATATCATTATTAAAATATGATAAATGATGTATTAATATATAATTTTTGAGTGTTATCATAGCATTTACTACTTTATAATCAATCGTATTCTCACAAGTTATACTCAATCATATATTCAATCATATATATTCATATATATATTCTTATATATCAATTATAAATGCTCATTAAGTTAAGAGAGGGACTAGGGTACAATCGTATTATCCACATTTCTTAATTAATTTCTGCTCCTTTATTAATGTTATTTTTTATTTTATTTTTAAATTTATTTTATTTAAATGACTATCATACCCTAAACCCTAAACCTTAAGGATAAATTATACCCTAAACTAAAAGGGTAAAATTACAATTATACCCTAAACCCTATGGATAAATTATACCCTAAACCACAAGGGTAAAATTATAATTATACCTTAAACCCTAAACCCTAGGGAATAAATTATTCCCTAAACCACAAGGGTAAAATTACAATTATACCCTAAACTCTAGGAATAAATTATACCCTAAACCACAAAGGTAAAATTGTAATTATATCCTAAAATTAAATAAATAAAAAACAAAAATAATAATAAAATGCAACAGCTTTAAAAAAAAAGAAAAAAAAAGAGGAAAACATACACAGAAGATAAAGGAAGGTGGTTGTACAGGGGTTGTACCAATTGGAGGTTGTATACAAGTCTTTATCTTAAGTTAAATTCAATCAAATCTATTCTCATGGAGTATTATAAATGCGATCAAATTAAATGAAGGCAGGTTCACTATATGTAACTAATTCCTCGTATGTATGTACTCCGTCCCGCCTATATTGCTACGTTTACTGTAGCTTTTGTGAGAGCTTTATGCAGTTAAACGATGCAGTTTGACCGGGACAGAAGGAGTATTTATTTACCTCAAATGATCATTGCTATATTGAACAAAGGTTCAATTCCTAAATAAAGATTACCCTAATAATATTTTCACGTAGGCATGATCTATTAGAGTAGTACTATTCTTTCTAACAGACCGATATCCATCAAAAGAACGAATAATATTATTCTTTTATAATCTTATTGATTCGCAAAGTAGATATGATTTTTTAAGGCAGTCTTGTGTATAACCTGTGATATGCATTCGTAATTAATTAGTTATTATTTATTATTAAAAATATCATTACTTTCTTTTAAATATTATCATATTTCATTTATACAATAAATTATTTATAAAATTATTTATTGCATAATTATATTTTTTATTAATTAAATATCTTATCATATTTCATTTATACTATAAATTGTTTATGAAATTATTTATTGTATAATTATATTTTTTATTAATTAAATATCTCATTTTATTCATCTCATGGAATGACTTCCGTGAGATGGTTTCCTATAGTATTTGCCATTTTTTATATTCTCTATCCGGTCAAAGCAATTATTATGATTTTTTTTGGTTAATTGCAAAAAAAAAAAATCATTATAATACTTAGAGAAACTCTTTTATGAGATGGATATTTTGTGATACGGTTGTGAGACGGATCGACCAATTAATAAAGTATGCTTATTATATAGGTAAAGTATGCTTATTTATAATTAAAGTATGTCAATAATGAATCATACTCTCTCTGTCCCAGGTAATGAGGGCCGAAGACCTTATGTTAACTATAAGGTCTCCGGTTCTCATTACCAGGGACGAAGGGAATATTATAACATCTTAAAATCATACTTTAATTCATCATCCATCACATTTTACAAAACATACTTTAACAACTATTAAATATATTTTACATATATAATAGACATACTTTAACACGTCTTACAAGCGGTCTCACATAAATAACGTCTCACAAGAGACTTTGTCTAATACTTAAACTATTGTTGCAAAACGCACCCAATTTATGATTAAAAATAGAGTTTTTTGGATGCATTTTGCGACAATATTTAAAGGTGGTGGTTTTTTTTTTGCAATTTTCAAAAGGTGGAGATTAATTTACAATAGTAGTAAAGTTCGTGATATTTTTTGCAATTAACCTTTTTTAAAAAATACTCTCTCCGTCCATCCCCAATCTATCCATTTGTTTTTTGCGCGTAGATTAAGGAGTATTATTATTTAATGTATAGTGGGTACTTGAATTAATGGGGGTGTGTAGATCCTATATTTTAATTATATTAGTGAGTGAGTGTGTTCCATGTGTCTAAAAGTGGAAATGGATATATTAAGAATGGACGTTCCAAAATGGTAAAATGGATAGATTGATAGTGGATGGAGGGAGT
Organism: Pogostemon cablin; assembly: GCA_023678885.1. Lineage (NCBI taxonomy): Eukaryota > Viridiplantae > Streptophyta > Magnoliopsida > Lamiales > Lamiaceae > Pogostemon > Pogostemon cablin. The sequence continues at coordinate 20,561,972 of CM042994.1, read as the reverse complement.
ATATAATTACTCTCTCCGTCCGCCCGAAATGTCCACATTTTGCCATTTTGGGCGTCCGCACCAAAGGTCCACATTTCCCTTTTTAAACACATGTGACCCACACACATCACTAATACAATAAATTTATAGGACGCATACACCCCACTAATACAACTACCAACTACACCTTAAATAATAATACTCCTTAATTTATGTGCAAAAAATAAATGTCCACCTTTGTGGCGGACGGAGGGAGTACTAAATTTAATGATAATAAGAATAAAAAAGTAAAAATACTTGATCAAAGCATCCTGATTTGTGCCTCCATTGACAACAGGCTCAGAATTTCCAGTTTGCAGATTGACCCTCGAAACTGGAGATTTCAACAAATTCTCCCCAATTTTCACCAGTTCATTCATATTCTTCTTTGTCGACACATTAATTGAGGCATTCGTCCCTGTCAACTTATCATCCTGTGTAATTATTAAATCAACAACAATTAATTAAATAATTAATCCAATAAAATATTACATTAAAAGTAAGAATAAAATAATAAATAATATAATACTAATTACTTGAATACGAAGATAATTATCTTGAGAATGTAGAGCTTGAAAAGTGACAGACAGAAAATAATCCACCATATCCTTGCTGGCTTGGTCGTACACGTCGATTATGGGGGTGGAATCTCCGTTAACCATCCATTTCAGCAGGCCCCACTTGGCCGCCACGTCAGCACTGTATTTATGCTCTTGTTTGGCAGAACCAGTTCCAAGTGAGATCACTAGAAACCTGCCGTAGTGATCGTGAAGAGCTTCACTGGGTAGGAAGTTTGGATTCTTTGTGAATATTTCCTTTGTCACTTCTCTCACTGCAACCAGAGTCTGCAAAGTTTTTCGACGAATTTAGAGAGAACTGCAACACTTGTGCGTGAGACCATCACCGTTCTTTCGTTTTTAAAATAGTCTCGTTAATAAATTTACATTTACTATTTTTATCTGTCTTATAAAACTTACACTCAAATTAAGGAAATAACAAACAATGCAACAATCTTACAACACACTAGGTTTAAAATTATTACTCCCTCCGTTCCGTTCTTATGGTTACGTTTGCTTTTTGCACGTGAATTAATGAATATAGTATTTTAATGTGTATTGAAGTGAGAGAAATAATATTTTAATATAAAGTGGGTAAGTGTATTAGTGTGATGTGTGAGTCCATGAAGAGAGAAGTAATTAATTTTATGTGGGTCTCATATGCTAAAAAGGGAAATGTAATAATTAGGATGAGATGCCAAAAAAGAAAATATGTAACCATTAGAATGGGACGGAGGGAGTAATTCTTTATAACTTACCTAACTTATTTTATACTTTTTACTTAAAGATTATCATATTACCCCTAAAAGCAAGTCAAAACTAGGGCTGGGGAAAAATACCAAAATTTCGGTATACCGCCCTTGCCATATCGAAAAATACTGTTTTTACCTAAATTTTAGGTATGCCGAAATTTTTGATAAGGTATGATACTGTATTGAAAATTTTGGTACGATAAAGGTATATAAATTATCAATACCGTGATATTTCAATATATACCAAAATACCGTAAAATATTCAATTTTTGGGTAATATGATATGGTATATACCATACTACATGATATATGCAATTATAATTATTATTTATATATTATAATTTTTAATTAAATTATATATTTACACTATTTAATTAAAAGATTAAATCTAAAATCCTACTGTACATTTCTTATAAATGGGTGATAAAGTTGATTGACTTTTGTGATATTTTGTACTTCTTTTTAATTACGTAGTTCTATCCTATATGAAAATTTAAAAGTGTTGATTTTAATATAAGTTTCATATGGTTCATGTCTAGAACTCTTGGGTACTATTTATTTAATGACAAACACTTGTATAAACTGAGTTTACATACATTAATTATGTAAACACTGTTACTCTTTAGTACATAAAAAATTACTCTTTAGAACATAAATTTGAACTGTTCTAAATTAAAAAATTACTCTTCAAATTCTTGTAAATCATGATTTATCGATTACTTTTTAGTATATGAAAAATTACTCTTTAGAGACATGAATTTTTACTCTTCTGTATAAAAATTATTACTCTTCAAAGAATAATTTTTTATATACTAAAGAGTAATTCTAAAAAATAGGATTTTTATATAAATTCGGTTTACATGAGACTCACTCTTATTTAATTTGGTCATTTGTGGACTGTCATATCTTATTATGAATTTGTTATCTATTAGGATTTATTTTATAATTATCTTTCACTTTTCTAGTACAGTTTTTAATTAAATTTATTGAATTTTAGGTGCATAACAACATAGCAAACTATCTAATAGGACGGTATATACCGATATTTTAGGTATGATACTGTATACCGAAATATTGGTAAGTAGAAGGTATACTATTTTCCTATACCGAAATATTGGGATACCGAACTATGGTATACCGAAAGTTTTAGGTAAGATAACGGTATGATTTTTTATATACCGAAAATTTCGGTATGCTATTTGGTATGACCAATAATCTTCGTTATACCATACCGCCCACCCCTAGTCAAAACACAAATTTTCTAAAACTCTGTATATACGATAACTATGAACTTTTTTATGAGACGGAGGAAGAGGAAGTACTTCCTCCGTCCCACACCACCCTTCACACTTTCCTTATTCATTCGTCACAAACCGCCTTTCACACCCTATAAAAGGAAACGTTATTTTATCAAACAACCTCAAAAGTTACTTTAATTTCAAATTTGTCACTTATTTTTCACACACATACCATAACTTTATATTATTTTTTTACCTAAAAATACTACAATACCCTCTAAAGTCAACAAATTTGGTCAATAATGTCAGTTTGCAATAAATATGTTATTTTTTATTTATACTACGAATTATTCATGAAATAATCCACTTCACAATAACAATCACTTTTCATTAATTCAAGTATATATCACTTTTTATTTGTCTCATGAAAGTCTACCAAAAGACGATCAGACACGAGTGTTTGCCTAGCTAGGGAGAAATTCAAAGTGCATTTCACTACAAGAAAAGTGATCTATAATGATAGGGATCATGTCATTATTGTTTTTCTAGTTAAAGGTCTTTAATGACTGGTCCTATCATTATAGGTCACTTTCCTGTCATTAAAGACCTTTAACTAGAGAAGCAATAATGACAAGATCCCTGTCATTAAAGACCATTTTTTTTGTAGTGTTTCTTATGGAGTCAGATTAACGAGAACGTGGTATTACTGGGTTGTTGGCAGCTACTCCACCATCGATAAGGTTGAAATCCCAGGATCGGCCGGAGTCGTCAGAGTTGGAGAAATAATGGGCTGGAAAATAGGTGGGCGCGGCGGAGGTGCCAATGCAGATGTCTGAGAGTAGGGCGTTCATGTAACCCTGTTTCTTTACCTGCATTAACAAAAAGGTCGTAGAAAATGATTTTGCCTAAACTCAATTTATTTTAAATGCAATGAATTAAATTTGATAAAAGTGTGCTGATATGCAAAACCATGCATTTCTTCTAGAAACATTTTTTTTCCCATTACTTAATTAATAATTAATATTGTATAATATAATAATGTGTTATACATATATACGATAAATAGAGAAGAAATTATGGAATTCTGCATGCTTGAATTTTAGCTTAAAAAAAGTATGCACCAATTACACGGATCATGATTTTATTAAATTGATCAAATATTATTGTTTTAGCTTTATGACATGGGTTATTGCATTTTTATTTTAAATTTCATGTCATGATATCATTCAAAATTAATTTATCGCTTTATATAAAAATGTGATGTTACTATTTTATTTTTATAAAGTTAATCAGTAATCACTTATCACTTGTTCTACATATATGTTCTTATGAAATATTATGTCAATTCATTTAAAAATAAACGTGGGTGTGCACAATTGTGATGCTCAAATTTAAGCTATACTCATGGGTGTGAAAAGACACAATAATCCTTACTAAGGGATGCATAAATGATTAACCAAGATAAAACGTAAAAATATAAATAGAGAAAAAATGCAAAGAGAAAGAGAGAGAGAGGGGTATACCTGGAAATTGGAGAAAATGGTTGGCTGCATATTCTTGATATCAAATGTAGGAATGACAACATTAGTTAAGGTTTGGGTCAATCGAGTTTGCCCTAAAATACCCCTAATCAGCTTGTGCAGGTATTTTCCGTTGTAGTTTGGTCCTCCTAATTGATTCATTGTTTTTCCAATTGATCCAAGTAACCCTCTGCACATTAAATATACATGACCATATTGCATAGAATATGTGTAACACTAATTACAGTTATACCCATTAAATATACATGACCATATTGCATAGAATATGTGTAACACTAATTACAGTTATACCCTTAAAATTAATGTTACACAGTAAGTATTAAACCCTAGAAACATGATAGGCCATAAAACCACCGGAAAAAAAAAGAAACTACAAAAAATATTTCATACATGAAACGTTTCCATAGAATACTTTACAGTTATTAAACACACGTACATATATTATTCAAACTCACAACACATAAAATTACGAATTATTAATAAAGCATGCATGTCTGTTGGATAAATTTTCATACATATATCTTATTGTATGCCTAATTTTCAACGTACGGTTTGATACGGCTTACCAAATGACAAAAGAAATCCGTACCGGATGTCAAGATAAATTTGTTGAATTTGTCAAAGATAAAAGAAATGATTTCTTTTATTTCTTGTCTCACATCGGATGAAGAGTAAAAGGGGTGTTGGGCCCGTTGGGCCTATTTTGGCCCAATTGTTGGTCTTCTCTTTTCCAAAGTGGTGGGCTGGTTTTAATTGGTTAAAACCTAGGCTCATACTCCTTTCTCCCCAATTTAATCGTTGCTGTGCAAATGCAGAACGATGATGGAACAAGAACAGACGCTTCACTTCTCTCCTCACCCTGTTAGTGAAGTGTCGCTTCCCTTCCGATACGTTTGGAGGATGGAGGCTGGGTGGGCAAAACGCTGAGTGAGGATAGAGGGTGTTAGTGGGTTCCTTCGTGGGTTTGTTCCATTGTGTTTCATCGGTTCTAAGTGAGTCATAAACTAGGATTCTGAGCACCCCGTAGCCACTACCTCCGACGAAGCTCCGGCGACGACAACTGGAATGACGACGAGGACGACTTCATCCACCCAACAAGGGGAGGGATCCTTAGTGATATTTAAGAAGGCCCTTGGTTTTTAATATTCAGTGCACCAATTAAGTACACTTTAATTTTTGTGTTTGATTCTTTTTAAATTCATTTATTGTATTCTCCTTTAGGAGAAAGGGGAGAAATGTGTGAATTAGTCAAAAATTGAGGTTGGGAGAGAGAAATTATGTGTGATTGTAAAAAAATTTCATATAGTGATATTTTCTTGGTTTTTTTCGGTCCGTAGTTTTTCTTCGGCTTTGGAGTTTTTCATGTAAATTCTTGTATTGTGTCTTTTATGTTCTTCTTTATTTGTCCATTAGGAATAAATGAAGATCTGTTTATCCCAACAAAATTAATTTATGAATATTAAATCGAAGTAGTAATATACCTAGTGTTTGGGAATATTTGAGGTCCATTATCAAGGTAAAATGGAGTAAGATCTTTAGCAGCATACAATGGACGATTGTTATCATCTGGAGCTGCCATCATAGCTGTAAGCAAACCACCTGTACTTGTTCCGGCAATTACATCGAAGTAATCTGCGATTCTTGCATCTTGCCCGTCCAGTTTCTGCTCCATAATTTCAAATATTTCTTACATAAAAAATTCACTGCGACAAGAATAATATAACATGAAAAAGAAAATGAGATGCATAGAACTTAATTTGATGGATTTTGAAATATGACTAGGGAAAACCATACCCTTAAGTTACAAATTATTTTTAAAAATTTGTCATTATATTATATCTTCATTTTTAACAAGTTTTTCTTACAGTTTTCATTTTAAAAAAGAAGTCATACTTTTGGATATTGTGTGAACATTTACGAAAATCGTTAAATGATCATTTCATCTAAAAGCTTAAGCTGGTTAAATGATCATCTCATCTAAAAGCTTAAGCTGATAAAGAGGTAAATCGTTTAATATATACTCCTTAATTAAGTCACTCTAACAAAAACACATGATAATTTTACATAGTATTTTTGAGCTTTAAAACGATGCGACGTAAATTTACCTGGAGTTGGGATTCAAGAAATTCGAGAATCTTAGCAGGGATGATGCCTCGAATGCCACCTCCATCGATGCTTAGAATAGTGATTAATCTCCCATTTGCTGAAGGTAGGATTTTCTTTGAAGAAGATGACTCCATTTAATTGAATGTTTATTTTTTCTTTATCCCTATCTGTAGTTGCTATATTATATTTAATGAGAGTGATTATCAAGTATTTATAAGCGGGACTTGCTTACGGATTAGAATTTATGCGTGTTGCCGAGCTACAAGATTTCTCTAGATAAGTAAATATTGATGATAGTTAATTTGATGATGTATGTGCGTATGTGATTATTATTTATGTGACACTATGTCACGAATTTTATCTTGTGAGATTGATCTAATCGACCTATTAAATAATTTGGTTGGAAAAAAGAGCATGCGGGATAATATTAATAACGAAAACTGATACTCAACTGATGAAAAATAATAATGGTGAAGTGAACTATTTCATGAACAATTTATAGTATAAATAAAATGTGATAATATTTTATAGTAAAAGTTATAATGATTTTATCATTTTCTATCTGTCTCGCGTAAGTGCTTATATGAAACGATCTCACACAAACATACCCTTTAGATTTTATAAATATCACTTTTAATTTTATAAAATCCATTTAAATAAATTCAACTTATATCATTTAAAATTTTAAAAAGTATACTTGCATAAAAATCGAAATTCTTGAAAAAAAAGGTATAATGATATTTAAAAATAATAATATTTTTAAAAAATAGAACTGTACTTAACATATAGTATTTATTGTAATGTTTTTTTATTTTTAAGAAAATTTTATTTTTGAGAAAAAACATATAACATACAAAGCAAAAATATTAAGCGATAGAGTTTTAGAAATAAAAGTAAAAATTATTACCTAAAAGGGGTTGAGTAATATGGTAAATGATACCGAAAATAAAAATATAAAATAAACAAATAGAAATATAACCAACAATAGATAGGAATTGTGACCGTTGATTGAGTGTAACGGATATTAATGGTGTACCTTACCATTAAGGACCCATTGCCCCTGTTCTGGAAATTAGTGAAAGAGATAAATTACAGATGTACTTCAAGTGGTTTATAGAGAGGGCTCTCTACGATTTTCTATATAAATATAATGGGTAAGACAAAAAAAATTATTAGCGGAAACTTATACAATAAAGTTTTATGCAAAGAGTTTGTATAATTGATAAAAAGTGATTATTGTTCAATTAATTTAATTATGAACAATTAAATAAATAAATAAAATGTAATGATAAACACTTGCAATGCTTAATTTCTTAAGGAGTCAGCTCCTTCCCCAATTAATATCTTAACCTAAATTCAATAAATGTACATGGCTTATAACTATATTTTTATCAAAAGTAATTAATTTAGTTATTCAGCATACGTCATGTTACTTATAATAGGCATATCATGATAGCATCATAAAAAAATAGCCATCGATGAATTTCCAATTCGTCTTAACAAGTTAACCATACGATAACTTAATCACAAATACGACATGTTATGAATTAATTTGTATCACGCCACCATAATTAAAAATAAATTAAAACTTAATTTAAACCTGAAACTCAACAGATAAGAAACAATAAATAAATAAATAAATAAAACTCAGAACTGTTAAAAGCGTGTATATATATATATATATATATATATATATATATATATATATATAATTAACAATTCGTGTTTTCACGACGTTAATTAATTAGTTACAATCGAGTCCAACATTTTGCATTAACTCACGTCGTTGATAAACCTTATATATTTACTTGAGCTATAAGATGATTAATTAAACAATTATTACTATTTTGAATAAACACATATAATTTTATTTTTCCAATCTATTCCATCAATTTAAATTTAGTTTTTTCTTTTGTGTTTTCTTGAATATACATGTATTTTTCTTCTACATTCAGATTCATGACAAAAGTTTGTGTGAGATTGTTTCAAGAGATAAGTTTAATGAGACAAATAAAAAATTATAATATTTTTAATAAAAAATTATACATAATCAATAAAAAAAATTTAAAAAAAGTTTATTTCAGAAACAATTCATATTATAGATGAAATATAATAATTAATAGAAAAACTCTCACAAACATTTTCATACAAGTCTGTCTAGAGTTAAAGTATTGCTTATTTTCACGGATATTTTGGAGATTTATTATTTTATGTATAATAAGTAATAAATAGTTATTGTAATAAATTTGCCAATGCATATTATATTCATACTTTTTCAAAATTTATTGGATAACATAAGTTGCAATTTTGTAAAAAAAGGTTTAGAGTATTAGTTTGTAAGTGTGGAGCTCTCATTTCCAAAAAGGAAATTAGTTTGCAAGTGTGACGCCCTCATTTTCAAAGGAAATGAATACTTTTGAAATTAACAATAAAAAATAATATAGATTTGTTGGATCAGGGGAGTATTATTTTTAAAAAATTATAAAATTTAAATGTTTTATAGATTAAAGTTGTTTTCAATGGCATGAATTGACTAAGAATTTGAACATTAATTAAAAAAAATCAATTTCGAATTCATGATAAAAAAATCTATTCATTTCAATATATATATATATATATATATATATATATATATATATATATATATATATATATATATATATATATGAACTTAGAATTTCATTCATTTAAGACAATTCCAAACATGAATATTTAATTTGAGTATGAAATTTATAAATTCCTTCTCAATTTCGTGAGTAAAAACACTCTCAAATTTTATGTTGAAAGATTTATTAAAATTCTGTATGATGATTAAATTATTGAACACTTGAGGATAATTTAGAGAATTATTGCAACAATGGCATGCATTTAAACAACGTAATAATAGATAAAAATAGAGAAATGAAATACTAATCCCATAAAAATATTGTATTATCATTTGAAATTGCTCGGGATAAGTATCAAAAGAAAAGTGCGTAACTAATGGACAATCAATTATATCATGTAAATTACCAATATGTATTTCCATAAAATACACTCATCTGAAACTTCGGATATATATAAGATAAACTGTGAGACGATTTTACCCATTAATTTTTATATAAGTAAAGTACTCTCTACGTCTCACAGCAAGGGTAGTTCTTGTTTTTTGGCATGTGGATTAAGCAATATTATTATTTAATGTATAGTGGATAGTTATATTAGTGGGATTGTGGGTCCCATATTTTAATTGTATTAGTGGGTTTGTGTTGTGTGTAAAAAAGGAAAGTTGACTTTCCTTTTTGGTTGGAACGTCCAAAATGGAAAAAAGAGACTGTTTGGGTGGGACGAAGTGAGTATTTATTATAGCGAATCATATTATAAAATTTTAAAATTATATTTTAATACATCATTCGTCATATTCCTAAAAAAATATATTTTAACTATCAAATAAATATATTATACCTACATATATGATAATCATACTTTTTACATACTGTCTCCATCACAAGAGACTATGTCCTCTAGGAAAATGCAAAATTAAGGTTGATCTCGTATAAAGGTTGGTATTTGTATAACTTGTAAATGTTGTTAATGACGAACCCATTTTAGTGTCATATTAAAAGTAATTAGGCAAAAGGTTTTAATTCAATTTATAATAGAGTAAATTACCAAAATCCCTCTCAAGGTTTGCCCAAACTAGCAAATAAACTCTGTGGTTTGAAAAATTACCAATTACCTTCCTTTAACTTGTTTTTTATTTGAATATTAATAAAAATACACTTTTTCTTAAAATAAAGAATGATGAAAATAACATCAAAACTCATATATTTAACATTGTATTTTTTAATTTCACTATTTTTTTTTTAAAAAAAGTTTTTTAAAGGGGGTAATTGATAATTTTTCAAACCAATGATTTATTTAGTAATTTGGACAAACCTTGAGGGGATTTTGGTAATTTACCCTTTATGATATGATTTCATCATCGTACTTGCTAAGGGGTTGAACGTGCGATCACATAGCTAATTAAAATTAAATTAATACTATTAGTAAATAATTAATTATTAGGGTGTATTAATTATAGGTACGTGTATTTACAATCTAATTATTAATAAATACATTAATCTAATATAATTACTACGTGATACATAACGATTTTTTTCTCTCAACATTACCCTTGTTTACAAGATTTAATATTCAACATTTATATAGAACAATAATTCGTTGAACATTAATGTACACTACATCAAATAAAAACAACAAACCCGTATTTCTTTAACAGCAATAAACACTACCTCTCTCTTAAACTTCCAGCAAGTAATTTTTTTTTAAATAATTCAAATAAACATAACAAACAAAAATTTCTCAATATATACCGATGTACACTATTATTTTACTTATCACTCGAGATTTTAGAAGAGGGAATTTAGGAAAAATCATTTTCCTAATTCTCTATGCGGTCGCTTTCTTTTATTCCTCTGTGTAAACGCGCACTGATGTACAGATTTTGAAAGAAATAATTTAAGAAAAAATCATTTTCCTAATTTTCTCTGCGGTCACTTCCTCTCTCTAAATGCACGTTGATGTACAGATTTTGAAAGAAATAATTTAGGAAAAAATCGTTTTACTAATTCTCTCTGCGGTCACTTTCTATTATTCTCTCCCTAAATGAATATCAATGTACAGATTCGTCTTAGTTCTTCTAATAGTGACTTCATTCTTCATTTTGTGACAAGTTTCCAATCAATTAATCAAAATTTAGATTGATTAAGTATATTGTGCATACATGTGTATAAATTAAGTTTGTATTCAATGACTCTATCTTCGACAATTATTTATCTCACCTAAATGTACACTGATATTTATTTATATAAATAGTTTATTCATTTTTTTTCCAAAAATTATTTATCTCAAATGGGTGCACAGTGATGTATATACATATATAAATACTTAATCGTATTTTTTTTAATTTGATTCACACGATGCACACTGATGTTAAGTAAATATGGGTAATATGGAAAAAACAAAATTAAATTTTGTATCTGCGCATAATTTTCTATAGCGAATATATGAATTACTAATATCTAAATACATTTTGTAATTAATATTTATTGACCCTAATTATTGCTGAAAGATTATGGAGAAATTAATTTACACTTCAAATGAGGGGACATCGTTATTCATTGCCCATTTCAGAAATTAAATTCTACCCCACCTCCTAACAGACCTAACCGAAATATCTTCTTAATATGGAGTATAAAAGTAATTGTGAGTTGGGTGAAGCCGATTCATTCGAACACTCTGTTTTATCAATTTGTTTAGAGAGATAAATTATTATTTTTATAAATAAAAAATCTTACTCTTTTAATTTTGTTCATTAAGAATATAAAAAAATCACAATATATTAGAATTGGACGATTATTATTTTTTATTCAAAAAAGTAATAATTCACCTCTCCAAAGAGTCTGTTTCTAACACTACAAAAAAAATATTTTTTACCAACGGAATATTCCGTTGGTAAAAACCTTAATTCCATTGTTAAATTGGGTTACCAACGGATTAGCAACGAAATTCGTTGGTAAAGTTCCGTTGGTAAAGTGGTCGTTAAATTTTTAGCAACGAAAAATCAATTCTGTTGGTAATCTGTTGCTAATAATTCCGTTGATAATTTATATAATAATTCCTTTGGTAATCCGTTGGTAATTAGCAACGGATTGAATTTCATTGCTAAAATAGAGAATAAATTTGTTAGCATTCTATTGCTAAAACAAAATTGTTATTTTTGTTGTTAATCCATTGGTAATTACCAACAGATTGAATTCCGTTAGTAATTCAGTTGCTAAAAAATACTTTTTTGTAGTGTAATAATTTCGTTAACAATTTATATAATGATTTCGTCGATAATGTATCTATTGGTAAATAACAACAGGTATTATTATGAGAGCTCAACAAAATATAGTATAGTATATGTTTTTTAATAATTGTATAGTTTTTTTACATATAGTTTTTCATTAAAAAAATTTAAAAAATTAGCTAACAAAATGTATACATTTTTATTCATAAATCTATACATTTTTAATCACAATTGTATAAATTTTTAAAAGTAGATGCACGATGTAACCCAAATAAATAGCCTTAAGTTATTGGGCTCATTTAATATTTATTTTTTTAATATTATTATTAACTTTATTTTAGCAATCACGTTGTAGTAAATTACTACTAATATTATACTCCCTCCGTCCACTGTCAATCTATTCATTTTACCATTTTGGGCCGCCCACTCTTAATCTTTTCATTTTCACTTTTAAACACAAGGGACACACCCACCCACTAATACAATTAAAATATGGACCTACACGTCCCACTAATACAACTACACACTACACATTAAATAATAATACACCTTAATCTGCGCAAAAAAAATGGATAAATTGGGAATGGACGGAGGGAGTATTAACTAACTTATATACTCCTTAAGAGTAAATTTTCTTAAACTCCATATTTTTAGGCAAAAGCTCCTGCTCCCCCGGGGACACGCCGTGTCCCCATGTGAACTCAATCCTCCCTCCTCTATATTCTATTTAAATCTATGTATTGCTAAGGAGTTTAAATTACTAAGGGGCACGGTGTCCCCGGGACACAAGAGCCTCACTCATATTTTATCAACTAGGACAGGGAGTATTAAATTAAACATATACCTCATCCGTTCCGCATTAACGTTTACATTTGCTTTTTGCACGTAAATTAAGAGATATAATATTTTAATGTGTAGTGAGGTGAGAGAAATAATATTTAATGTAAAGCGGATAATTGCATTAGTGTTGCGTGTGGGCCCTAAATAGAATAATTAATTGTTTTGTGTGAGTTCAACTTAAAAAAAAAGAAAAGAAATGTAAACCTTAATTTTGGACAACTCAAAATGGAAAATATAAACCTTCACGCGGGAAGGGAGCAATCCGAATTCCCTGTTCCACAACCGTGTTTCACTCCATGTTTCATAACTTATTTTCTATAAAAATAATATGTCCTAGTTAATGACCATTAAACCCTTAAAACATGTGATTATATTTTAGACTTTAATTAATACACGTGACAAACATCTAATAGATGGAATAGGAGATGAAAACGGGAGTGGAATAGGTGATCCAATTAGGAAGGAAGTATTGTATAATACATCAATTGTTAAAGTTAACTTCGTTACATAAGTCTCAACAGTTTTCACAAAGAAAAAAAGAAAACATTAAAGGTTGTATTACTGATATGAAATGTATTACGTGTATGAAACGAGCCCCTATAAAAAATATCAATGTTTGAAATGCTGCATGTCGCCCACGTGGCTCATTAGAATAATACACGTGTAAATGAGCAATATCACATACTTGTTCTTCTTCATCACCGCTCCAACTCTCAGATACATCATTCATTCATTTGCTCTATTAACATGTCTGAAACAGCATCACCTGATCAACAATCTCCACCGCCAAAACATGAACTCCTCAACAAGCTGCCTGCAGATCCACCTCTCTCTAAAACACAGTCATATGATGGAGCCTTTGCAGATTTGGGGAGTGACATAGTGTTATGGAGAAGGAAGAAACTGAATGTTGTGATCCTTGTGGCTGCAACCGCCACGTGGACGGTGATGGAGGTTTACCACTATCATTTCATCACTCTTCTTTCTTGGCTGGCCATGGCCCTTGTTGCTTGCCTCTTCTTTTGGGGCACCATGCACCGTTTCTTGAAAAAGTAAATCTATCTCATACTCCCTCAGTTTACATTTATTTTTTGCACGAATTAAGAAATACTCTCTAAGCCCTGCAGAAAGATTTGTGTTTGTTTTTTTATAATATGTATTGAGGCAAGATAAATAATATTTTAATATGTTGTCACTGGTTATATTAGTGAAGTGTTGTGAGTCCATGAAGATATTTAACCCATTTACTCTAAAAGAAAATGTAACCTCTCTGTGGGACGCCAAATCAAAATGCATAAATGTTTCTACTGGATGTAAATATTTCCACTGGATGAAGGGAGTAGTGTTATAACCATTACGCTGGTTTTTTTAAAGATGAAAGATATAATATTTTAATCTAATGTAAATATTTAAATATTTTGTTTTGTATTGTATGGGTTCTCCTGAAATGAATATGCGTGTTTACCATGGGACGGAGGGAAACTTAGTGAATAATTCATCTTTCCCTCTCACTCGCTCACTCACTTTGGCCTGGTTAATTAATGCATGATGCAGGGAGGCTCCAGACCTGTCAGAGTTGGAAATGAGTGAGGAAACTGCAATACAGGCAGCGGAATTATTCAAACATGGGGTGGAGGAATTGATTCGATTGATGGTTCATGTGAGTAGTGAGAGAGAATGGTACGTGTTTGCAGGAGTTGAGTCTGCCTTATTCATCATTTCAAAGGTGGCAGCACGCTTGGATTTTCTTACACTTTGCTACATAGGTAAGTTAATTTATTTAAGTATCAATTAATTTGTGATCATATTTGAGAGAATTTACGGTCTTAACCACTGTGCAGCTTAGATTGATTTTTAATATAAATTGAATAAAAAAAAAAAAACTACCCACACCACACCCCTTTTTCAACTTATAAATCCAAAATGAGAATTTGATACAAAATTTGCATGCAGGGATTGTCGGGGTGATGACCATACCCGTAATATATGTGAAGGAGGAGGGTAAGATAAGAGAGGTTGAGCAAAATTTGAGGATCAAATTGCAACGCTTGCACTCCATTGTGGAAGAGAAGTTGAGGAAAATGAAGAGCAAAATTGGAGGGAAAGGGCAAGAGAAAGAGATCAAAGAGAAGAAGCAGGAGTGAATTAACTTTGTTCTTAGGTGGTCTTGTGGGTATAAACTAAAATTTACATGTATTATGTGTGAATAATATCGTACACAAGTGAGATTGAAAATAAATTATATATTTATAAAATAGCACATAAAACAAGAGGATCCGTGGCGCAATGGTAGCGCGTCTGACTCCAGATCAGAAGGTTGCGTGTTCGATTCACGTCGGGTTCAATCCCCCCGATCCTATCGGATCCATTTTTATTTTTCCGCTTCAAACTCACTTCTTTTTTATCCCTTTCATTTTAAATATCGAGGCCCATTCCTCTTTTTTTGGTTCTTGATTTTGTACGTTTGTTTGTGCAGATAGGCGAGGCTCTGAATCCGGCTATGAAGGTGGTCGAGTTGATAGGCAAATATTAATTCTTCCCCAAAGACAGACAACTATAGCACACCATCTATGTATCTGGATAGATTTCCTTTGTCTTCCCATTAGCCATAAGCTTGCAAACTGACTCTATTTCTTTGATACAGGCTGAAGAGATGGATGTCTCGATCTTAGAACAAGCTAGGACTCGTCGAAGAGTGTAGAGATCTGCTATCCAAGACTCCATCATCACAGGTATACGAATGCATTCTTCTCGAATAGCAATGCACCATTTTGTATCTTTTCGCAAATGTTGTTTTGATTTCTTTATCGGGGTCGTATAAATGCAAATGGAATTGATGCAACGATCATCAACCCCAGAAGAGTCAACTGGTTTCTACCAACAAATAATATCCACCCTCCCATGATTTCATTAAGCGCCAAATTTTATGAAGATAATCTTGATTCTTTTTGTGTAAATGTAGTGCAGTCATATGCTCATTAGAAGCATTAAAAATAATGGAGAATTTTGCTGTGTTTTGCTCTTATTTAAATTAATTAATTGGATAAAAAATTAATTTTCTTTCTCAATTTAATCACCAATTTTATTTATTTTATTTTATCAAAATTTTTGTACTTTTCAATTTAATTCCTAACTTTTATCAATTAAATGAACGACTAATTTAATCAAATATTGTGTAAGATACATGTGTGTAGAGAAAAATGTGTAAAAAAATGTTAAAAAAAAAAGAAGTGCAAAATAAAATGTGCAAAATAAAATTGTGCAAAATAAAATTATGCAAAACACTACCCCTCACCCACCCACCCACTGCCGGACCACCGCCGGTCGGTTGCCGGACCGCCACCGTCCGGTCGTCGAACCTCCGTCGAAACTTAAAATGTGCAAAAACAAGATTGTGTAAAAACAAAATTGTGCAAACCAAATTGTGCAAAACAAATTGTGCAAATACATAGGGGTATTTATTGTATCACAATCATAATTGTATAGTTATGAATATTAGTGCTTTGAGTAATGTAGTTTATAGCAATTATACATTATTTTATGTATCCAATAGTAAGTGACCCATTTTTTATTAATGAATTTAAATATTATTACTGATCACTTATTCTATTTTAATTTCAATCAATTAAAATTTCATTTAAATGGGATATTTATAGAATTATTATCTCATTTAATAATACCAATTAGAAGCTTATTTTGAATCTTCGATGATTTATTTATGAAATTATCATCTCATTTATGAGCAACATTTATATATTGATATGTCTATATATTATCCCATTGTCACACAAACATTCCTGTTACATTTTAATTTCTATTTTTTTTAAATTTGTTTTATATGAGATTTTATTTTGCTCTTTTTTTTTTCTTGGCAATTTATTGTATGCAACTGGGTGCAAGGTTGTACCCAGATCCGACCCATTTATTTGACTCGGGATATATATTAGGTTAAAACTCATTGGATCATTCTGTAACCCTATCCTTCTCTCTCATTCTATCTTTCTTTCACTTTGTAACCACTGTTCTCTCCCTTCTTTCCTTTTCATCCTAAAACCCTACCTTTCCTTTCTCATTTTATATCGCTCGCTTGCATCAATCTCTCTCGATTATATTCATGTCTCCACGATTCTCGCTTTTTCTGTACACGATGATCAACACCATTCCGTACTCACCGATTTGGTCCTATTTGATCGTCTTCATATTTGGTAAGCATTTTTTATTCTCTTTCTCCTTTTCGAATTGTTTTCTCCAATTTCTTTGTTTTGTCTATGTATTTTTTATCTTCAGCTCTTAATTTCTTCGTTTGTTATTTTTTTTGTTCAATTTCTCAATTTTTTCAATTTCTCTTTTTGTTTGATTGTCCTATTTGTTCATTTCATTCATCAAATTTAGCTAGTTAATGAATTTCTTTTTAATATTTTATAGTTTAATGTATGTTTATGAATTTTATTGATTTTTTTAAATTATTTACCCATTGCGATTTTTGCTCAAATTATTCATTATACTCTTTAGAGTTATGCAAGATCATTACGATTTTCGATAAAGAAGTAGAATTTAAACATCAATATGAATGATGTAGTCAAGAAACTTATGATTCTTGAGTTTTCTGTTGATTATTTTCACTGTTTTGTGTAAGTAATCAATTTTTAACTTTCTCATACTCTCTATCAATTGTGAAGATTATAATTTTGTGGTTCAGTTTTTCCCCAGCTTTCTTAATTGCTTTTGAAGCTGATTATTCTCTGTTAATGTTTTGTATTTTGATGTTTAGGAATCAATTATAAGTACAAAAAATATTGCTTCTACATATAAATGTTGGAAAGGCAACAGAAAGGACGTTACATCTAAGTAAAACTAAATCAACCTTGCCCGGAGCCTTGGTGCAGCCATCATCTACAACATAGAGCATACATGGAATGACCATGTAAGTGTGAATGTGTGATGAATATCAAAATGAAAACACAGTTGTGGTAGTAGTGTTATGTGTAAAAGGCGACCTGACTAACTTTTCATTCGTTTTGCTATTACAGTGGGTGTTCTGGGTACCATTCATTGGAGCTACCCTCGTTGCTCTGTATTACAAGGTCCTTATTAGAGCCATCCCATTCAAGAGTTTCCACTGAATGTGCTTGAAAGTATGGAGTTGCTGAGTTTCTTGGTTTTCTTCTTAGTGTAGCCATGCTTTTATTATAGTGAACTCCTTTATTTATGCATATTTTTTGCCAATTTGGATTTGACTTGTCATATTTGTTCATGTGTAAAGATATTAGATTATTGTAATTGTAATTTGGCCTTCTTCTTTCCTAAACAACTTCCCCACTCAAAACTCCTTTTGTGACCCAATTGTGTGTTATTCATTAGTAGGACAATGCATTTGGTTTATTCATCCTTAAATTAAATAAGGTTTAATTTCAAAACAACTTCATTCTTGTTTTCTAATAATATGTATTCAAGAAATTTGATTCCAAAGGACCGAGCTACTTTTACATATGATGATTAAACAACATGAGTTGTTTCTTGTTGATGAATTTTTGAATAAAAACTGATAATCAAATGTGATTCTGCTTGCATGTTTACAATACAATTTGTGCATCTCTTCAAGTGTATCTCTTTTTAATCCAACTATTGAATCTGTGACTTTCTCATATTCCATACTTTCCTCATCTTCACTAGAGCATATAGTTTGAATAACATCTGCATATAACAAACAAAACTGGTTATTTCTATACTAATGAGGAATACATATACAGCAAAGAAAAATTCATCACTTCGAATGCACAATGCTACCAACATACTCATCATGGCCATATACAATTCAAAACATATCTATATACATTTAACAGAGAAAACATATACAATTAAAATAATTCACCATACAAATCATGACCATGTACAATTCAGACCATACTTATATACAATTAACGAAGAAAACATATGCAGTAAAGAAAAATCCATCACATCCAATGCACAATGCTACCAAGATGTCCATCATGACCACATACAATTCAGAACATACCTATATACACTTAACAGAGAAAACATATACAATTAAAATAATTCACCATATAAATCATGACCATGTACAATTAATGGCTAAAACATATACTATAAAGAAAAATCCATCACATCGAATGTACAATGGTACCAAGATGCCTATCATGACCACATACAATTTAGAACATGCCTATATATAGTTAACGGATAAAATATGTACAATTAAAATAATCCACCATACAAATCATGACCATGCACAATTCAGACAATACCTATATACAATTAAAGGAGAAAATATATACAATTAAAATAATTCACCATACAAATTATGACCATGTACAATTCAGACCATACCTATATACAATTAACGGAGAAAACATATACAGTAAAGAAAAATTCATCACATCCAATGCACAATACTACCAAGATGCCCATCATGACCACATACAATTCAGAACATACCTATATATACTTAACGGAGAAAACATATACAATTAAAATAATTCACCATATAAATCATGACCATGCACAATTCAAACCATACCTATATACAATTAAAGGAGAAAACATATACAATTAAAAATTTCAAAACCAATTTGTTGGTCAGAATACATTCAATATATTAAACTGCTTCAATTCGAATAAACGTGAGCCCATGAACTACAAGCAAACTGCTCTGCTGTTACAAAATACGTCCAGGATTTAGGATTTCCCTTTGCAAAATGGAGATATAATTAATTATACAAAATCTTAACAATAAAAAGGAAAGCAGAAATATTTACAAATTGGTTTATTAGAGATTTTGGAGAAGAATGAATCATAGATTAGAAGAAAAAAACTAACAATATCATTTGAAATCAGAAACTACAATTGGAGATAAGATTAACTTTACCTAATTTTGGAATGAAACTTTAACAGCGGCAAAATTTGCAGAACACAACAGCTGCGGTGGAATGGACAGAACATAACGACAGAATCTGGTAGAACGCGGCTGCGGAATCTGACACCGAAATTAGCAAAACACGACAGCAGAATCCTAGCCGCAAAATTTGCAGAACACGGCGGCGGCGCGACAAAACCGTGAGGAATGAACAGCAATGGCGCGACTTCAAAAACATGTGGTGGTGCGATGAATCCTGACGTCAAAATCGACGGTGGATTGAGAATCGCCATGGGAGAGAATCGCAGGAATGGAATGTAGAGAATCGGCTGATTTAGAACGAATTTTTATACTTGGTTTTAGGTTTTATATGACCCATTTGAAAATGGGTCCAACCCGATGCAAAATTGAAATTAAGAAACTGGGTGCACCTAATATACACTCTTTTTTCTTTGATTTTTCTTCTTTTTATTGTTTTTTTTATTTTTCATTTGAGGATTTATGTATTATGTATATTTACATTAAATTTAATTTATTTACTTCTCCATACATTTTCATATTTATTGAGAGTAAAAATTTATGTGTTTTTAACTCTGATTTTCTTGATAATTGTGTGGGATTTGATCATAAATTCAGACGAATCAAGTTGTTTAGTCTATAATCAAGAATCAAATGCAATTATGGTCAAGTGTTCTATTTTTTCCAAGAAAACATGATAAAACCAGTAAAAATCAGAAGAGAATTTTTTCGGAGGTTGTTCAACCTCGGAGGATGTCTTCGACCACCAGCCCTGGTCAAATAGGACCTCAGGAGACGTATCTGATCGCCGATATTTTGTTCGACCTTTGTTCGATCAAGACTACCCCCGTTCGACCAAGCTTTTAAGTCGAACGTGCATGCGGGAAGCTCCAGATTCATACTTTTTACACCTCCAGTGTGTGTAAGTGCATGTTTTGATGTAAAAAGCCCGTCAGAGGTCCATTGGAAGAGTTTGCAAGTGTAAAATGACAGAACTCACATCCAAAAAAAAACACGCCCTCATAAAAGACATATCCTACCTTCATTCATCTCATCATCCGCCTACATGGTGAAGATTCATATGTTGAATCATGGAGGAGAACTGAGAGGAAGATTCAAGACGGAGGAGGAAGCGATGACAACCACCATATAAAGTTTTATTCGTTTCTTATTCTTTTCTGGTGATTTTTGAGACTATGAGTAAGATCTATCTAAACCCCATGAGTGTTGCTTGTAACACTATGCGCTAGAACCTTTTTGGTAGTGCTAGAGTTTTGAAGGTTTTAATGACTTAATTAAACTCTCTTGTAGTACCCTGTGTTCTTAGTCGCATTTCTTGTAAAAATGTGTAAGAGTAAGAGACTCTATCATCGAGTAAACACGTGACCAAGTACAAAATTTATAATAATGTCGTCCCAAGGGAAAGTTAACTCTAGGTTGTATCCGGATTTTCCATTTATTTATGCTTTGTAAGGATGATAGATTGAATGTTTGGTATTTAAGCTACTAATTATTTCTACTCAATTAACTAAGAATTTGAACTAACAAAGTAATGGATCAAACAACAAACAGATGATGAATGGAATGGAGGTAGAATTCACTTGAGAAGAGAGCAAGGCTAATCATAATCATGGTTAAGACTCTAGCTAGATATGCATAACTCTTGATAGTGAACTTCATTAATATGTGGACTAAAAGCAATCACAATTTTACCCCTAATCTCTATGGCCAAGGCAACTAGGTTCTTGACTCTTTTACAAGTCTAAATCTCCTAGGATTGATCTTAATCTCAATTCCCTTAAGGTACTATGATCATAAGTTGGTTCTTTTCACTCAATTTCTTAAGTGTCCCCCTATGAATGTTGTAAGTACAAGAAGAGTATGACTTACCTCCCCTCACACTAACATGCATGCGCATCTTAATATATAATTCAATTAAACCACTCATCATACTATTGGAATGGTCATCCTAATACCATGAAAAGATAATTTAATCACACAAATATTGAAATGAAACATGAATCATTAATTATAAAAGGAAGTCCAACATTAACTCAATTCAACATCTCAAATCCTACATATCTAGCATTCTTCTCAACCAATCATATGATTAGCCCTACTATAGGACTAGCCACTACACATTGTGATTATATTATTACAAATCAAGCTTTACTCCATTTGAGCCAAAATAAGAAGAAAATCAACAAATGAAAAGTACATTGGCTTCTCTTTCATGGAGAAACCTTCCTTCTCTTTAATATGCTAATTCCTTCAATCCTTGAAGCTTTCCTCTTCTCAAATGGTGGATGGATGGATTGGATGATGGATTGATGAAGATCAAGTTGAGTGGATGGATGAATTGAAGGGTGGAGGAGATGGATCGGATGGAGTGTATGAAATGGTGGTGAGAGAGTGTGTGTGTTGATCTCCAAAATAACTGTCAAAATGAGGCTCTCCCTGTAATTTTTGTACCAATTGTGCATTTATACCCCTTAGGGACCTTCCAGAAGCTTCTAAAATTTTCTGACTTTTTTCTGCTTTTTACCCAACTCGACTCGAGTTGGTAACTCGAGTACACGCCTGTCAAGTCGAGTTACGTTGCTCTACAAACTGGACGGTTTTTTGGACCTAGCTCGACTCGAGTTGCAATTCGAGTTGAGGCTTGCAACTTGAGTTGGCTCTCTGGACACCTTCTCTGCTCCACACGACCTTCGGCTAGACTTGTTCTGATCCCAGCTCGACTCGAGTAGGGTAACTCGAGCTCTCGCCTGTCTACTCGTGTCAGAAGCTAGATTTTCCTCGGTACCTAACTCGACTCTAGTTGCAAGTCGAGTTGGACCTTGCAACTCGAGTTGAGCTACTGGACAATTCTTGCATTTACTCGAGCTTCAACTCGACTCGAGTTGCAAGTCGAGTAAGACCATGCAACTCGAGCTGGGTGTTTTTCAGCCCATTTCAGCTTGTTTCAGCTCCCGACTTCGTTTTGCTCCGTTTTTGACCTGTTTCACATACATTTAAGCTCATTTCCATACATTTATCAGCTTGTACACATCTCTCTTAATTAACACAAAATTCCACCAAAAGTTACACAATTACGGATATAAACATACTAAAATTCACAAATAAAGACACTAAAATCTAGGTGAAAATGACAACGATCACCCTGCCGACAACACTACTTGTGGATTATTTTATACTCCTTCCGTCCGCTTCTAAGACATTCATTTTACTATTTTTGGCATCCGGTTCAAAGGTATCCATTTTTCCTATTTAGTAAAAAAGTACACAATATGACCTACCACTTCCCTCTAATACAACTACTCACTTTACATATAATAATAATTATTAATCCACGTGCAAAAAGCATACGGACACCTTAGAACCAGACGAAGGGAGTATTTGATTATGCCTTTTAAACTCATAATCACGTTGTTTTTGTGTGGTTTTATGTGTTTTTAAGTCTTTTATTTTGCGTATTTTATTAGATCAAGGTTGGTTGGAAAAATTTGTGATTTGTGTGAATTTATGCAGGGAATGATAAAAAAATGATCAAATGATACGAGTGCACATGAAATGATACAAAAGTTGAAATTTTGAAAAGATGAAAAATTCGACTAGAATTTGCACAATTCCAATAGAATTTTAGCTAGTTTGAAAGTTGGTTGGAAATTAATAAGTGTGTTGACAATTTCACAAAAATTCTAGTTGAATTTTGTGAAATTCTGGTCAAATTTCTGAAGGTCACAAATCTTCCAAAAAGTTGTTGATTTTTGAAAAATTCAACCACCGCCTCAAAAATTCGAATCAATTTTTTTAATATGTCAACGAAGTGTTGTGAGTGGGAATTGAATGTGTGAGGAGGAAGCAGAAATTCTAGTCAAATTCTCAAAATTCTAGTCGAATTTTCGATGTTCAAAAGGCAATCAGCGATTTCAGGGAAAAACGTGTTACGACTTTAGAAATTCTACTCGAATTTTTGATATTTTAGTCGATTTTTTGCCTGTTTTGAGCAAAATTTTCCTCTAATTCTCCATTAGCAGCCTCCATACACCATATAAATAGCTGAGATATAAACTTGGAGGCAACCAGAACTGAGCACAACCCTTTCCTTAGGTGATTTTTGAGTTTTTTAACACTTTCATTCCATTTCTTCCATCCATCTTCCATACTTTTCATTACTTGGTGTTGGAGACTAGAAGATCTCAAGAGCTAGAGGTGGAGAACAAGAAGAGTTGAAGATTTCCTTCAAGAAATTGAAAGGGAAGATTTAATTCATTTTTGTAGTTTCATTTGGATCTTAGACTTATTGGGTAATTGTAATGAATCATCTCCTTGTTTATTAATTTTATCATGTTAGCCTAACCCCTCTAGTAGATATAAAGAGCACTTTTGATTTATATTAGCATGTGAATTAAATGGGTTTTGCGTAATTGATGTTGATTTCTATCCATGGGTTTTTATTGTGTGAATCTTATGATGACATGGTTTGTTGTTTATGGATGATTTATTGATTTAGTGGGTTCTTGATCAATAGGTTGTTTATAGTAATTAAGTGCCTTCATATGATTCATGTCTATATTACTAGGGGTGTGACGGAAACGACCCTCCATAGTATTAGACAAGTATGGGTAGACATCGGGGTTAGGATTGACCAAAAGGATATTTGAATCCGGTGAGAGGAACCAATCCATCATTGACTTTAGTACGCATAAAAGGGAGAATTACCTCTAGATAGTATCTTTTAAGGGAGATTTAGAGCGTGATTAGTACTTAGATGGAAGAGGTTAGTATTGGGCATCGATCCTAGGTGCGTTTGGGAGTCTCTAGAAGATCTACAACCTTTGTAATCTGAAAGGGAGCTTAGGATAGCATAGTGATCGCCTCTAATTAATACCAATTAAGTGGAATTCCTTTTGCATGTTAGTATAAGTTAAAATGTGCTTGAATGTTTCTAATCCCATTTCTTAAGTATTTGAATCTTTGACACCTATTCTCTTTTATTTCTAATTTGTCTTACTTGCTATTATCTTTACTTGTTACTTGTTTTAATTGTTAATTTCAAAAACAAACTCAATCCCGATCATTCTTAAAAAAACAACGTAAACATGAGCTCACGTATTTTATTAATCTACACTTAAAAACTCATTTGGGTTTGATAATTTTTTATAACTTGGGGGATATTTCTACGACGATCGAGTACACTTGCTCGTGAGTGAAAAATACGCACACCCGACTGCTGACTAAGCACCACGTCATCCTCCAACACACCATTGTAAGGCCAACTCCAGCAGCAACGCTATTCTAGCGCACTCTACACTCTATTCTAGCGTAGAATTTAAATAACAACTCCAATGATTTTACACTAAATTTTACTCTAAATGGAATATTCTTAGAATATTCCTTTATTTATTCTTATTCTTTTAATTTTAAATTTATTTTAGATGATGTTTTAATTTAATAAATGATTTAATATAATAACAAATATTTATTGTTAAAAATAATTTAAAAATTACCTATAATTTACCAACAAAAATGGCAGAGGAAAACAAAATTTTAATGATGGATTTAGAAACTATTTCAAATCCATGTCGACGTGAATAATTTCGAAGAGAACAAGAAAGAATTTTGCAAAAAAAGAATATAGAAACTCAACATCAAGCAAGCACTTTTAATATACTATATTCGTCCGCCACAAACATATACATTTGCTTTTTCACGTGGATTAAGGGTATTATTATTTAATGTGTGGTAGATAGTTGTATTAGTGGAGTGTGTGAGTCCTATATATTAAATATATTAGTGATGTGTGTGGATCCCATGTGTTTAAAAAGAGAAATGTATACTTTTGGTGCGGACGCTCAAAATAGCAAAATGTATACCTTTCCGGCGGACGGAGGGAGTATATGTTTGGTGGGTTTTTTCAATATCTTATAGGTTCCGGAAGTAACCTTGATTATTAGAAATATTGTTTGTCTAATTCTTTACATTAATATGCTTTTATATAATTTAATTTAATTTAATGCAGTTTCATAATTTATGATTTTAAGTGTTTTATGTAAATGTTTCTTCATTAATTATTTTTAATTAATAAATTATAATTTTTAAATAACACAAAATATTTTGATTAATTAAATAATAATAATAAGTAAATTATCTGAATTTATAATAATTAAACATGATGGGTTATGTGAGGGTCTAGCCATTTGCGAATGAGTGGCGGGTCGACCCGTGCGGGCTAGACCCATTTTGACAACTCTATAATTAGAAACCTATGTAGTGAATAACGCTTGCAAGAGATGGAATCAGTGAATCATGAATTTCGTACAAACAGCAAGTTCTATTTACCATGATGAAAAGCACTTCAAAAACACAGAATAACATGAATACAAAATCCAGTACTATTAAGCTCAATTTTCTATAGAAGAAATTGTAAAACGAAAATGAATTCTTGAACAGCCCATAATCTAATCACTTATCCTCATTAATCATATGGGATTTGAATGTAAGCAGCATCACACACAAATGGAATGTCAGCATACATCCCAGCAAGAGCACACCTTATGCACTCCAACACCGTGAACAAGTACGCGAACGCCATAGCCGTCCAGAAATGCATTCCGATCTTACCCCAGTACATCCCGAGTGGCATCCATCGGCTCACTGTTCCTATAACCTGCAAAGCAATCTCGAGCAGCATACCCATAACCACGTGAAATCTAAAGTAATGTGGCCATTCTTTGCGCCTCACCACTCCGAGGTAAGCAACAAAGAAATATGCCATTAGAAACCAGCTAGGTAATCTCCCTAACGCACCCAAGAATGGATAGGTCATAAATTCAAAATCCTCCAGGAAAGGATGGAGATGGTATGCTGTTTCGGCGTACATCCATGTTTCGTGAAGAGGCATCAGATAAGGGAGGCATGCCAAAGTTCTCCACCACCATTTTGGCTTCTCCGTCATAGCAGGGTATCTGTAGCTGTAAGGCACATCCTTAGATGCTCTTGGAGCTGATGGTAGCCTACGCCTCTTGGGTAATGTCGGAACAGTTTGTAACAGGCTACCTAGTTCTCCATGTAATATTGGTGATGTACCAGCAGAAAGATGGAGATGCTTGCCTGGCAACACATTTTAAAATGAAAAAAACGTAACAAAAACGCAGAGAGCATGCAGCCACAACTCAAATTCTCAAACAAAGAGCTCATGTTTGGATCATGGATCTAAATTTCTAATTAAAAGAGAATAATACACACTTCAGAGAGAAATAATCAAACCGCAGTTGAGCCCTATTACGATATTCATTAAAAATCAATTATGAGGCATTTACTTAAGAAGAGAACTCATAAAATGTACTCCGTTTAAGACTGTGCAACCATTCCTAGGATTCTAGACTGCTCACTCAACTGACTTTTCAACCATGGCAATCAACTGGACAAGTATCCTGATCTATGTATATCTACAAATATCAGGATAACAGATTGATATCCAGCTGAAAACAAATTAATTCAACCAGGTAACATGATCAGATTAGTGGTAACTACATGCCATAAAGTTCCATCTCAATGGCGAGATATGCTACTAGAAGATGAGGCATAACACTACATAATCTATGGACGTTCAAGAAATCATGATATATAGTGTACAGGCTATTTAATGTAGTTCAAGAAATGATGATATTGGTCATGAACCAGCAGAAAGATGGAGATGTTTGCCTGGAAAGACATTTTAAAATGAAAAAAACGTAACAAAAACACAGAGAGCACACAGCCACAACTCAAATTCTCAAACAAAGAGCTTGTGTTTGGATCATGGATATAAATTTCTAATTAAAAGAGAACAATACACATTTCAGAGAGACAGAATCAAACCGCAGTTGAGCCCTGTTATGATATTCATTAAAAATCCATTATAAGGCATTAACTTTAAGAAGAGAACTCATAAAATGTACTCCGTTTAAGACTGCAACCATTCCTAGGTTTCTAGACTGCTCAGTCAACTGACTTTTCAAGCCATAGAAAGTTGCAAGGCGTTTTCACAACCATGGCGATCAACTGGGCAAGTATCTTGATCTATGTACCTCTACAGAAATATCAGGATAACAGATTGATATCCAGCTCAAAACAGATTAATTCACCCAGGTAACATGATCAAATTAGTGGTAACTACATGCCATAAAGTCCCATCTCAATAGCGAGATATGCTACTAGAAGATGAGGCATAACATTACATAATCCATGAACGTTCAAGAAATCATCATATATAGTGTACGCACTGTATTATTTTAATAATTCTCCTCAGGAGTCTCTCCCCATCAGTTAAGAAATAAAAAAAAAAAGGAAAAGGATATAGAAGTACATAGCTACACATCTAAATTCTAACACATCAAAACAAACGAAATATAAGAAAAGAAATTAAACAGTAGTTTCCATGGAAGGGGAAATATTAACACTGTAAATAAAAAAACAGATAATACAAGAGAAAATTCAAATACCAAAACACTTGAGCTACAGAAGATGCAATACAAAAGGTACAATTCAACGAAATTACCTAAAGAAGCAGATAATTTGGTATTCAGAAGAGGTTGTACCAAGGAACATCTCCCGTAGAAAGACACGACGTTCTTGTGCGTATCTGAAATTGTCGAGTTGTAATTTCTAAAACTACATGGCTTTCTGGTGGAAGGGAGCGCATTACAAACACCAGAATTCAAAAAACATCCATTAAGAATCATACTCCAGCTTCAACTTCTACCCTAAACTGAACAGGAGGAAAAAAAGTATCTATTATATCATAAATTAAGGAAGAAACTATGAACCTAAAAACTGAAAATCCAGGTTAACTGAAAAACATGTAAAATGTAATGATTATAAATGATATTATCACCACCATTGTAAGGAAAGTAATACCTCGGACAGGATGCCTAATTGACGGCGGCCGCGACGGCGATTGGCTTCGCCGTTTGAGATTCCGCAGAGCGAGAGAGAGACGGCAACGGGATTCCGGATTGCAAATTCATTTCTGTTTTGGATATATTTTTTTCTTTATTTTTCCATTTGGGTCGGATCCTGGGCTCATGAATAGATAGATGGGTTCACATGACTATATACAGCCCAAGGACGATATGACTATATAAAGCCCAAGGATGATATGACTATATAAAGCCCACTTAAATTTATTTTGGTCAAGATGTTACTCCTCCGTCCGCCAAGGGTTTTATTTATTTTTACTCCGTCCGATTAGTGGGTTTTATTAGTTTAGCCCATTTATAGTACCACTTTTCATCTGACAAACACTTGTTTAAATCGAGTTCACGGTGTTAACCTTGTAGTTTCCCTCGACAGGAGGCTTACACCGTAAACTCAATTCATAGGAAACTAACTCCAAAGTACTCATCCGTCCGCTTTCAAGGATATCATTTGCTTTTGGGCACGGAGATTAATGAGTATTGTGTAGTGTGTAGGTAATGTGTAAGTTTTACCTTTTTACTCCTCCACCTTATTAATATGAGGAGGGGCAAATGTGTAATTTGCAAATACATTTAGGGTTAGTGGGAGTATTTAGTGGGTCCCTAATTGTACGTAAATGGAAACGAGACCCTTGGATACGGATGCTGTAAATGGTAAAATGGAACCCTTGAAAGAGGACTGATAGAGTATTTAGGGAAGATAACTTTTTTTCCATTAGTTTTACTTATTTTTTAGGTTAGTCCATAAGTTTTCGAGTTTTATAAATTGGTCTATTAGTTTTCCAAAATTTGACAATTTATTAGTCAATTTATCGGCCGGGGCAAGTCACTCAACCAGTAATTTCATGTGACACTTCTGAAGTGACGAAAAAAATAAATTTTTAATCCTTTAAATTTACTTCATTTTGAAATTAATTCGAATTGTTTCAAAATTTTAAAATTGGTCCATCAACTTTCAAATTTTCATGAAAAAGGGTGAAAATTAAAGAGAGTCGGAGGAAAAAGTATTTTTCTATCTCCTACATATTATTCTTCAAATAGTATGCCACATAAGATGTTACACTAAAATAAACCATGAAATCAAAATCGACATTATAGAATCGGTATTCTAACGCAAAACAATGTTTCAATGCAAAATAGAAGTGATGTTCTTACACCAGCCGTGTTTGAACATTAATCATAATTAAAGCGGAAGAAAATTGAAACGATTGTTTAAAAATGTCGGGATGACTTCGTCATTCCCCCTATTTCTACGAAATAGACACTCTCGTATACTCTCAAAAAGCAAGCAAACACAGCTGATGGGAGAGGTGATTTTCTTCTCCAACAAAAGATAACTTAAATAGATACAACAACATTTATCTACATTTATCATTGGCTGTTTTCTTCCATTTATGTTGCTCATGATTTCTTGGTTTCCATATTAAGAATGGTAATTGAAATTGCAAATTTACTCCTCTTGATTAATTCCCACGCAAATTGAATGACTTTCCATGTAATGAAACTTAACTCCTCAAAATTGATATCCTGCATAAACAAAATTAAAATCAATTAAATATGTTCTAATCATGCCACAATTAAATACTCTACAATCTCCCCCTTTGCATGTGAGAACATAACAAGATATTTTCAAGAATCTCCCCCAAGAATCATTTGAATAATTTTGAATTAAAAACTAATAGTTGATTGAAGCATAATCCATTCCTGCAAAAGAACAAATGTTAGAACTTAGAAATCACAACAGATGTTAAAGCATAGAGTATCACAAAGAATCAACCCAACACCATAAATCAAGGATACCATAAATCAACAAATCTCCCCTTTTTTTTGATTCATAAGCGCAACCAAATGCATTAAATCCAATCATCATAAGATTATAAATATAATGACAATAAATCAAATAATCTGAAAAAAAGTTCCAACTTTATTACAAAAAATAACTTTCAAATTCAATCAAAACAATCATATATCCAAAAGTTCATTCTCTTTCGTAAGGATGCAACATGCTTAATAAATAAGGGAAAATATAAAAGAACGCATACATCTCCATATGTTTATCCTTTTCTCTCTTAGAGGATTTGTTTTTATCTCCATAATTCATTTCTCCCCCTATCTTTTTATATTGTTTCAATGAAGACCATATAATTTTTTCCAAGTGCAAGAACTCTAATCTTCATGACAAGTATATTACCATTTTCTTTTGATCACTGTCACAACAATTTTTATAACCAATTGCACCAAAAGAATCAATTTAAAAAGTTGAAACATATCCATTCTTATAACTCTTTTTTTAATTAAAAAAATAAAACCTCTTTTTTTTAAAGTCAGTGGCTTTTTCCTCGCATTTTATTTTTTGTGTACGTAGCCCTTTCCAAAAGAATGGTGGCTTTCACAGCACATCATTTCATCGCAGGTAGCCTTTTACTGACTGAGGTATGAACATGAGGGAAAGCTCATAAGAAATAATTTAACTCACCTCATAAAAAGAATTGGATATTTTTCTAGAGATGTAAGAACACACAAGCAAAATGACAAGCAAAAATGTCTAATGCACCTCCTAACATGACATGCGATCATGCAGTGTTCAAAAAGAATAATTTCTGCATAAACATTGTGCAAACATCAATGAAGACAAAAACTGTATGATCCTTTAGAGAAATAAACCGAATGAACATTTAGAGTTATGGAAAAATTTTCAGCCAATAGTTTTAAGTGAGAACTCATTCCAAAACAAATGAACTACCTCTCATTAAATTCATAATAAGATAAGACTGAAGGTAAGTTACTTAGTGGATTGACACTTCTTCTTTTGAACCCAAATATTTGCAATTTCTTGATTTTTCAAGTCAATTTTCTGTTTAGTGGATTTAGAGTGAACTCCTTCAAGGTTCCATTCTTTCACATGTTCATAATAAATATAATTATGCATCATATGACACTTAGGACGAATGTGACCTCTAATTCTACAATAATGACATGTAGGCACAAATAGCAAATTTTGGTGAAGGTTCAACATGCAATTATTTGGCAGAACTAGATCCACAAAAGGGTTTAGGATACTTACCTTGGACTCCAATGCGTGAAGATAAACTTGGATCTTCTTGCATTTTGTAGCATTATGAACTAGGATGTCCTTTCACTCCACAAATGTGACTTCTTGGAACAAAACGTCCTTTAATAGGGTTCAGAGGACGTTTCTTCATTGCAGCAACAGGTTTAACCACTGGTTCAATTTGTGGAGACCTTTCACGAACGTACATTTTGCCTTCTAATTTGGGTAAGAACATCTGGTGAGTGGCTTTGACAAAAGTTGTTTCTGTGTTCTTACATTGTTCACCTGTGTAACATAAACTAACTTTACCGTGCCCATCGCTTGCTGCAAGAATCTCATTCAACTTAGCTTTTCCAGTGATGAGGCGATGGATTGATTGATTCAATATTTCTAACTCCAACCTGTCCTTCTCGATTTGTATGTTCTTTTCTTTGATAACTTCCATCATAACTCCATGATGCTGCATCAGTTTCTTTAAATGTTCCTGCAAAAAAATTATTTTTTCATCATTTTCAGCCTTTTCTTTTTGAATAGAAAACAACTCAGATTTTATATTTGTTAATGACTTCCAAATGATAGTCATTTTTTTGTTTGATCAGATTAGAAGAATAAGGAGCCAAAGCCAACTTAAATTCAAACTTGAAAGTGCTAGGGGAGAGCGGTCGTTAGAAAATAATTTTGCGATGGGCCAAAAACGGGATAAGCTTAAAAACAGAACTGAGTTTAAAGAGTGTATATCAATGTCTTGACATAAAGGATGTCGAGACACAACACAGAACACGTTGCACAGTGGAATAAAAAGAAGAAACCGGAATTAATTTTCTCACAAGTCTTATGACTTGTGATGCCTTCACCGGCAAAAGACTTTCTTATTAAAACTTCAAGACGATTACAAAAATAAATCACGAAAATCAAACACGAAAAGAAATCCTATTCTAAATCCTTAGACATAGGATTCACAGAAGGAATATCAAGAATGATATCCAACACAAAGAATATAAAAACAAAAATTAAAATCCTTTTCTTCTCTCAATGTGCAATCTCGGTTTCTGTGCCCTTCAAAGTGAGAAGACAACGATCCTTTTATAGGAGTAAAAATCCTGCTCTCCAAGCAGGTTCATCCCACGTTCTGCATTCCTTGGAGTTCAAGTCCAACTCTTTAATACACGTTCGTCCAACTCTTCCTTGATGTCGACGACGCTGCATTCCCACGTTCTTAACACCTGTTTTCCACGTTCTTTTCCACGTTCTTCTCTCCTACAGAAGAAATAAAGAAACAACTTTTTCTTTTCTATTAAATAGGAACTAACTCAATCCAACAAAAAATAAACACACGTTAATTAATAAAATAAATTAACTAACTATCAGGAAAGGCAAAATAAATAAAATAGGGAATTTGAATAAATTCAATTTCTAACAATCTCCACCATTTTGCGTTTCCTGCAGAAGAAAGAAAAAATATACTCCCTCATAATACACAACATGACAAACAAAAAAAATCAGACTCCCCCATACTTAAAAAAATACGAAAAAAATTTACATATCACCAATAATTTGAAATCCGAAACATAGTAGCAATATCCAAAGAAAATACGACATCCAACAATATAAAAAAAAATAGCCCATTCAATGTTTTCTGCAAAATGTCTTCAGCATCAACTAAAAACATCATAAGCACTCCTAATCAGCATCTCCATCGGAATTATCAGCATCTCCTTCGGAATTATTTGTGCCATCTCCTGCACCTGTGCCATCTCCCGCACCTGTGCCATCTCCCCCATGGTTCTTAGGCAACAAAATCTACAACTGATCATGAACATTAAGCACAAAAGAATATTCTTTCTGAAGTGTTTTAGCATAACTGGTAAAGAGCAAGATTTGTTGGCGAAGAAACACAGTTGACACCTCACAAGACTGAGAAGAGAGCACTGAAGGAGCAGTTGAACAATATGGCAAATCACAAAGATGACCACCCTTAAGCAGAGATGAAGGAATCACAAATTTCTCAACGATTGAAAGGGAATATGAAGATTCAAGAGCAAAACCATTAGATGTCAAGACATTCCAAATCAGAGAAGGATAAGGAAGAATACCCGTCTTCGTCTTCATATTAGCAATCTTATGAAGAGCGGCATTTAGTGAGTTAAGAGACGATACCTTCAACCTTCGTGACCAAGTGTTGATAACATCACATGTCAATACTCGTGCAACTTCATCCATGTCGAGTGTGTCATCAGTTTCTCCCGGAGTCGGAAGATTAAAATAATTGTTTATATGACCAGCAGAGAAACGACAAACTTTACCACGAAGATAAATTTTGCCACATTTTCGAGACCTCTTTTCAAGTATCGATTCAGCCAAGTTAAAATAAAATTCCTTCACAATATCATCAACATACCTACTGACTTTGACCACAGTATTCAAGAAATGTCTTTCTTTCAAAAACTCATCCATATTGTATTTCTTGAAATCTTCTATATCAATCATTTTTTCAGGCAATATGGAACACACAGAAAGAGAGTTCCAAGAATTTATACTGTCTTCATAGTAGAACTGTGGGTCAGTATCCGGAGTAATGTCAAACTCTGAATCAGTGTAGTCAATCTCTTCATCAATCTGTCCATCAGCGTTTGCAGTAGACTTTATGACTTCTGACTCAGAATCAGAACCCTTATGACCTAAATTTGACACAAAATTCTGACCACTAGCAACATCCACATCAGGACCAGATTCATTCTCAGATGGATTTGTCTCATACCTCACAGAAACATTAGATTTGAAAAATTCAGTTGTATACAGAATAGTCTTCTACTTTTTCCGAGGAGGCAGAGGTAAGTCTTGTGGACACTGATGGAGTCTATTTGAACGACGTGGCTGGTATATAGATGAGGATTCCTTACGAATAGTTGTCGGAGACTTTCCAGCACTGGACACAGAGGATTTTTTTGTGATTTTCTTTTGAGCAGAAATAGGTTTTTGCGAAGGGGAAGAGTTTTCTTTAGAGCGAGAAGAGGTGGCCTTCTGAGGAGTGGAGTTCGAAGGAAGCAACGAAAGTGTGATGTTCGAACCCGGAATTGGAGCAATATCCATAGGACTGTGCATATGGAGTTTTAAACCAGATGGATTTGAAGCTTAGGGATTTATCACAGAAGTCAATGGAGGGATCTTAGGTGATGGAGTTAACGGAAGCTGAGTGATTGGCTTTTTCTGCACACTCAAATTTAATCCTCAAGTATAAGGATGTCAATCGTAGCGGCAAGTACCCAAGTTAAATTATCGATCCCACTGAGACAGTTAATTATTTATTTATTCTAAATTACTATTTAATGAGAATTACATAACCAATTTTTCAAGAGTTTTGAATTAACTAACTAAAGTACTGAATAATAAATAACTGAATAATTAAAAGGCAATAAAAATAAATCAAGTTTTAAATCAAGAGATGACAAACAGTTCTAAGGTATCAAGTATAAACCAATTAATTTGAATTACTAGACTTTCAATTGTTCATTCATGCAGTTTCAATGAAAATACATCACTTAACCCTATTAACCCACCAGATATGATCCGATTTTAAGCTAACAGTATATTCTGATTTAAATCCTAGGGTGCGCAAATATTACCAAGTCTTATTCCTAAATACTAATCAAAGCAAGCAACAATACCTTCGGATGGTAAGCTCGACTAACAAGATATTTTCTGGAATACTACAAGGTTTTATTCACTTCCTACTTGAATGTCTAATTGCATTGTTCCACTAAACAAATCAAGTATTTGATTTACCAGTTCATGGAATTAAAGTATTTATAGTGGAACTACTTCAACCCCTAACAGATAGACAATACTAATCATGAACGCACACAAGCTAACATAATAATTCAAGCATTATAGCGGATGTCATGAATATATTATGAAAACGTTACGAAGTAGATAAGCAAGTCTTGATAAAATAAGTAAAATCAAAAGCTCCACTGCATAAAATTCCAATCTTTGGTATAAATCCCCAAATCAATCCAATCTAACCATCAAACCCCAGAACTGTATAAGGAATTAGCCCATGAGGTTACAAGCAACACTCATGGCTAAGTAATTCATACCAAAAATCAAAGTAAAAGGAATGAAAAGATAAGAATTATGAAACCCTAGCGTAAGCGTAGTCTCACATTCCTTCTCCGTCTCTCCAATTGCTCGATTCTCCCTCAATTAGCAATTGAAACACACTTGGAGATGGATGGATGATGAAATCAGATGTAAATTTGATATGGAAGTGTTGGTGGAGTGAATTGATGATGGATTATGGATAGGTTCTTTCCAATTTGTGTATCGATCTCCCCAAATCTCCCTTGGACTGTTGCAGGGCTGTTTTCGCATCCAATTCTCTTCAAAACGCAAACTGAATGTATAAATACAGTGCTGCATCGAACATGTCTCGTCTGGGCCCGATTTTGGACCACTCGGCACTCAAATCGGCTCAAGCTGGGTATGGACCTAGCCGAGCGGGAGTCGAGTTGATGCAGGGTGATTTGCCAAGTCATTGGGCCCAATTTAGACCCCACTCGGCACCCGGCTCGAGCCGAGCTGTTCCTAAAAGTTGCCGAGCGGCATATGGGTGAAACGAGGACATCGTGTAGGCTCTGTGGGACCCCAGCTCGACACAAAAGTCAACCATGGTGGGTCCAGCTCGAGCCGAGCGGCTTCTCGAGCTTCAAAGATTGCGCTGCGCGATCTCACCGTTTTGAGCATAACTTCCTCATATGAACTCCGATTTGAGTGATTTTTGCGCTCATGCGATCCTCTCCTCCTTGGCTTTCTATTCATATAAGGAACTCATAGAAACCCCAATATTTGAATGTGGAAAAAGTCATACAAAATGGCTGTTCGGCACAGCATGCTTTACGTTATCACTTTGATCATAACTTTCTCGTTTAGAATCCGATGGGGGTGTTCTTTATGTCAAAACGATCCTCTCCTTTGTGGCTTTCCAACCATATATCACATAATCAATTTGAAACTCTAAAAAAATACAGAAAAATTATGCAACTTGGACGTGTGTTTTCAGCATTCCTTCACACTTTCACTCTTCATTCCAACTTTGAACTTTTGATCTTGTTTTACCCTTTAAAACTCAACAAAATACCTTAGTAGCATCTTATTTATGCAAGATATGAAAACCAATCAATTCTACACAAAATCATTCTATCAAAAACAGTGTAATGTGAGACCTAAAACACGTGAAATTCTACTCTCAACAAATCTCCAAACTTACATGTTGCTCGTCCCGAGGCAACGACATAGAAAACCAATAGATTAATTGAGAGGAAATTTCATAGTTCAACACATCCAAGATAATATAACACTTCAAAAATCATACTTCAAATACTAAGATAACCATCCAACTAAGAACACACAATTCAAATCAACTACTTCACTTTTTTGGAATGCTCATTCACCAATTCTCACGGGTAGTATTTACGCTCATCACTCAAGTGTGAGATATACACTTAGGTAAGGTGTTTACACTCATAATCAATCCAAACATAAGCGTAACCATAAGCTTGGCAATCATCTCAACTCTCGACTAAAGGAATAATTTCGACAATAGGATCACAAAGGTCTTGCATTAGGTTGTAATATTGGCTCTTTGATAAAGGTAGAAAATATATGGATAAAGTGACTAGTTCACTAGTAGAGAATCAAAGAAGACTTACAGCTTTTCAACAAACAACTTCACTTTCTTCTTTCTCCTTCAATGCTCTTCAATACTTCTCGCAACTTGATTTCCTCCTTCACTTTCAAGCACAACTTCCTTACTTGAATTTTTTCCTTTTTCTTCCTTTTTTTTCTTATTTTTTTTTTCAAATAAGGGTATCAGTTTCAGGCACTACCCTTTCATGGGGTACCAGTTTCGGGCACTACCCCTTCATGCAATAATTTAACCATTCTTTCTTTAACAATTCTCATCACTTCCAACTTACTTCTCCTTCAACTCTCTACTAGATAGGGATTTTTAAATCTAGCAAAGTGATCAATTGGCTAATCACGTAGGCTTCCAACAAATAAGGTTTTAAGGCTCAAAAGGGTTGACTATGGATAATTTCAATAGGTAGGATAATAATTTGGCTAGTGACTAATAAATAACAAAGATGGCCTAAGATCATCTCCTATTGTCTAATCAAATACGTAGCTTCAAGCAAGATGTAATGTCAAGTTCTAGAATACATGTGTATGAACGACACTCACAAGAATAAACTAAATCATGCAACTTGTCATGATTTCAAAAGGTTCAAATCTCACATGGCTGTTGGAATGAACGAGCAATCCTAATAAAGCTACATAGCTAATCTTCCATTCGTACAATTAAACTTCAAGCATCTCAATATCCAAGTACAACATCAAATTGTTTCTCAAGTACAATCATACAACATGAATAAATAATACATAAACTCTATGAATAACACCATAAACTCCTAATCAACAATCCAATATCATTCATCCCATAAACAGTGCAGAACACAATATAATACCTTCAAGTGCTAAGAAAAATCGAAAAATCATCACAGAGATCCATAATCGACTATACTAACACTAGGGCCAGCAAACAATAAACACCACAAAATAAGACACAAAACCTGGAATATCACAAAAAATCGAACCCTCTAACATTCTCAAATAAATCAAAAATATTAAGAATCCGTAAAAATTGACCCTCCAAGCAACAACATCAAGCAAAAATTATATTTCGACATTGCAAGACAAGGTATGTACGGTACCCCCCCAAACTTAGATCAAACGAAATAAAAATTCGGAGGTATGTTCGGAGGCTTCAAATATGGATCATCCATCTTTCCTGTAACCAAAAGATTATAAAATATCACATTAGAGTTAGTAGTAGGAAAAATAAGAGATACGCTTGGTCCTGCGATCCCCTCTACCACTTCAACTCTTTGGCTTTCATACTTCTCTTCCTTAGCAGCAGGCTTCATCTCTTCTTTAACAGTGCTGGTTCACTCTGGCATCACCCAATGCAAGTAAATTCTCAAGATAATCAACACATTCATCGTTAGATAAGGCCTCAAACTGTGCATCAGACAAGGTGCAGTTCTCCTCAAACTCTGTGTCGACTACTTCCACAGACTTGCTGTGTTGCTTATCTGTAGGCCACTGCATCTCCTTATTTAATGAAAAGACGATCTCTTTATCATTAGCCCTCAGCCTCTACTATCATTTGAACACATCAATTAGAGCTCTTCCAATTGCAAGGAATGAACGCCCCAAGATCAGAGGCGGTCCTTCCTTGTCATCCTCCATATCTAGAACAAGGAAATCCTCAGGAAAAGTCAAATTGGACACCTTCACAAACACATCTTCAATAACTCCTTCAGGGTATGTCAATGACCGATCTGATAAATGTAAGACAACAGATGTAGGCTTCAACTCCCCCAAACTAAGCTTCTTGAACACTGATAAAGACATCAAATTTATACTGGCTCCTAAATCACAGATGGTCTTTTTCAAATTTCACAGGGAATGATGAAGCTGTCTGGATCCTTCAATTTTTCTGGAATCTTCTTTTGAATAATAGAGCTACAGTTCTCTATCAAATTCACTGTCTCCACACTGTTCAGCTTTCTCTTCCTCGAAATGAGTTCCTTGATAAACCTTGGGTAATGTGGCATCTCTTCCAAGGCCTCTGAAAAGGGAATAGTAACTTCGACATCCCTCATAACTTTAGCAAATTTCCTGAACTTCAAATTCAAGATTTTCGACAAGAAGTCCCAAACTATCTTTCTCGAATACCTCTTCCATTTCTCTCAACCTCTTTGCTCGTTGCCATTTTTTATCTGCAATAGCTTGATCATATTGGTTCACTACAGAATTTGGATGCGCAGGGAACCCCAAAGGTGAACTTGTATCGAGCTGGGTTTGAACTGCTCCCTGAAGCTTTGTCTGATTTAAAGATCGCTGCTTGGCTCTATTCGGTCACCCCTCAATCCTGGCTCTACTTGAACAGGTACCGAGCTAGTGGCCAAGCGACCTTGCCCTTCTTCTGTTCCATCCTGCCTCATTTCTGTTATGTCCTGCATGATTTCTTGACCTTCATACTATTTCTCGAACATCAAAGTAATCGCATTTGCACTCTCTTTCGGGTTAATTTCTGTATCTGAAGGAAATTTTCCCTTCATAATCTGTTGCTGCTGCTGATTTACCATAGTGGAGATTCGACCCATAGAATATGTGAGACTCTGCAACTGCTTGTTCACTTCCTCATTCTGTTTTGTCATATTGGAGTCCATAAGCACTATGCAGTTATTGATCTTGTTGATGGCTGCATCATTTTTCTGCATGTATTTTGCCAACACATCATCAATACTTTGCTTCCCTTCTTCAGTCTTGGCTCCATGATCAAAATTAGGAGGATATGGAACTACATTATTCGGATTTGAATAAGAGAAGTTCTCATGCCTCTGATTCTGCCAATTTCCTCCTTGATTACTAGGACCTCCCCCTTGGTTATTTATTTGGTTTGAATTACCTTGAGGGTGCCTATTTCCTTGCCAATTCTGAGGAGCTCTCGAACCTTGAAGACTCTATCCCATAGCCCAATTAGCATCCTCAACCTCTTGAAGGTTCATCACCACATCATCACCAGCAGGTCCTCGGTTGTCTCCCCCATTATTACTTGATATCAGAGTAACCAAGTGTTTGTTCATCTGCTCTAATTGAGAGACAACCTTATCATTTCTAACAGCTTAAGAAAACTTCTCTTCAATCTTTGCAACTTTTCCCAGTGCATATGTTCCTCGAATCCTCTCAGATGGCCAATCCCTCGAGTTCAAAGAGATATCATCAAACAATTTTTCTACGATATTGGATGTTTTGCCAAAGATTGTTCCTCCAGCAGAAGCATCAACCAACACACTCGATTCGTTGTCAAGGCCATTATTGAAGACACTGATGAGTTGATACTTTTTAAATCCATGTTGTGGGCATCTCCTTTGCGCATCAGTAAACCTTTCCCAAGTCTCTCCAAACGACTCATCTCTCATCTGCTTAAACTGATTGATCTCCTGTTTCAATAAAAGAACCTTGCTAGGTGGCATAAATCGATCCACAAACAACTGATGCAGCCCAGTCCAGTTAGAACAATTGTCTCCTTTCAATTTATCATACCACTCCCTTGCCTTCTCAACCAATGAAAACTGAAAAAGCCTCATCTTCCATCTATCATTAGTAGCATCAGCAGCTTTCACTGTATCCATGTAGCTGTTGAAAAGCTTAAGATGGCCATAGGGCTCATAAAAAATGCCTCTGGCGAAGGGGGTTTTCTCCAACATATTAATCAAGGCTGGACTTATGTCGTTCACTTCATCAGCTTGAACGGCTCCAACTACACCTGATCCTCCTAGATTGGTGGACTTGAATATCTCTTGGATAACGATGTCATCCTCATCAGTTATATCTCCCATACTTGTTGTTTCTAATTCTGATTCGGGTTCTGATTCAGGCTTTTCTGGGTTAACCTGATTTTCTATCTGCTCTTTTTCCTCCTCTACAACTGCTTTAGGATCCGTTGTCTCCATTTTTTTTCGAAAGTGGTACCTTAGCAGCTGTGGAAGGTGCTTTGAGATTCTTAACTGCTCCTCTCATTTTCCTCGCAGACGCTTCTATCTACGGATCAAATTTAAGATCTTTCAATCCTGTCTTCGATCTAGTAAGCATGCAACTCAAGAAAAATTCAAGTTAAACAATTAAATCTCAATAAAAATATTCTAATTAAATTAGTAATAAAAGAGAAATAAACAATTAAAACTGTCCCCGACAACGACGCCATATACTTGATAGGCTTTTTCTGCGCACTCCAATTTAATCCTCAAGTATATGGATGTCAATCGTAGCGGCAAGTACCCAAGTTAAATTATTGATCCCACTGAGACAGTTAATTATTTATTTATTCTAAATTACTATTTAATGAGAATTACGTAACTAATTTTTCAAGAGTTTTGAATTAACTAACTAAAGTACTGAATAATATATAACTGAATAATTAAAAGGAAATAAAAATAAATCAAGTTTTAAATCAAGAGATGACGAACAGTTTTAAGGTATCAGGTATAAACCAATTAATTTGAGTTACTAGACTTCCAATTGTTCATTCATGCAGTTTCAATGAAAATACACCACATAACCCCGTTAACCTACCAGATATGATCCGATTTTAAGCTAACAATATATTCTGATTTAAATCCTAGGGTGCGCAAATATTACCAAGCCTTATTCCCAGATACTAATCAAAGCAAGCAACAATAACTCCGGATGGTAAGCTAGACTAACAAGATATTTTCTGGAATTACTACAAGGTTTTATTCACTTCCTACTTGAATGTCTAATTGCATTGTTCCACTAAACAAATCAAGTATTTGATTTACCATTTCATGGAATTAAAGTGTTTATAGAGGAACTACTCCAACCCCTAATAGATAGACAATACTATTCATGAACGCACACAAGTTAACACAATAATTCAAGCATTATAGTGGATGTCATGATATATTATGAAGACGTTACGAAGCAGATAAGCAAGTCTTGATAAAATAAGGAAAATCAAAAGCACTACTGCATAAAATTCCAATCTTTTGGTCTAAATCCCCAAATCAATCCAATCTAACCATCAAACCCTAGAACTGTATAAGGAATTAGACCATGAGGTTACAAGCAACACTTATGGCTAAGTAATTCATACCAAAAATCAAAGTAAAAGGAATGGAAAGATAAGAATTATGAAACCCTAGCGTAAGCGTAGTCTCACGTTCCTTTTCCATCTCTCCAATTGCTCGATTCTCCCTCAATTAGCGCTTGAAACACACTTGGAGATGGATGGATGATGAAATCAGATGTAAATCTGATATGGAAGTGTTGGTGGAGTGAATTGATGATGGATTATGGATGGGTTCTCTCCAATTTGTGTATCGATCTCCCCTAATCTCTCTTGGATTGTTGCAGGGCTGTTTTCGCGTTCAATTCTCTTCAAAACACAAACTGAATGTATAAATACAGTGCTGCATCGAACAGGTCTCGTCTGGGCCTGATTTTGGACCGCTCGGCACCCTGCTCGGCCCGAGCTAGGTATGGACCTAGCCAAGCGGGGGTCGAGCTGATGCAAGGTGATTTGTCACGTCATTTGGGCCCCATTTAGACCCCACTCGGCACCCAGATCGAGCCGAGCTGTTCCTAAAAGTTGTCGAGCGGCATATGGGTGAAACGAGGACATCGTGTTGGCTTCGTGAGACCCCAGCTCAGACAAAAGTCGACAACGGTGGGTCCAGCTCGAGCCGAGCGGCTTCCCGAGCTGCAGAGATTGCACTGCGCGATCTCACCGTTTTGAGCATAACTTCCTCATACGAACTCCGATTTGAGTGATCCTCTCCTCTTTGACTTTCTATTCATATAAGGAACTCATAGAAACCCCAACATTTGAATGTGTAAAAAGTCATGCAAAGTGGCTGTTCGGCACAACATGCTTTACGTTATCACTTTGATCATAACTTTCTCGTTTAGAATCCGATTGGGGTGTTCTTTATGTCAAAACGATGCTCTCCTATGTGGCTTTCCAACCATATATCACATGA
This sequence comes from Pogostemon cablin, assembly GCA_023678885.1. Taxonomy (NCBI): domain Eukaryota; kingdom Viridiplantae; phylum Streptophyta; class Magnoliopsida; order Lamiales; family Lamiaceae; genus Pogostemon; species Pogostemon cablin. The sequence continues at coordinate 20,518,553 of CM042994.1, read as the reverse complement.
TTAATTTGAACCTCTAAAAAATATAGAAAAATTATGAAACTTAGATGTGTGTTTTCAGCATTCCTTCACACTTTCACTCTTCATTCCAACTTTGAATTTTTTTGATCTTGTTTTACCCTTCAAAACTCAACAAAACACCTTAGTAGCATCTTATTTATGCAAGATATGAAAACCAATCAATTCTACACAAAAACATGGCCACATTCTATCAAAAACAGTGTAATGTGAGACCTAAACACATGAAATTCCAGTCTCAACACTGAGCGGTTTGGAGAGAGGAGATCACGGCTTGGGTGACAGAATTCACAAGCATCATGATTTGATCGGTATTCATGTTGGGAGAGAAAAAAATAGTGTACAAATTTGAAATTGGACACGCAAAAAGGAATAGGAAGATAAAAAGAAAACACCTTAATTATTTAAATATGGTAATAAAAGTGGATAAATATAAAAAATGTCTCAACGGTATCAACAATATCCTAAAAATAAGGATAATTATCAAATCACTTCATTCTTAAACACGACGTAGATTTTTTTTTAAAAAAAGGAAGAGAAGAATAATTAAATCACAGAATAGATAAATATATATAAACCATGGCTAAATTATCTTAAAAAATTTTAAATTTCAACCGATGACACCCAAATTTTAATTTTATATCCGATTTTTTTTTGAAAAAATTAAAATATTCAATTTATCAACTTTTGAAAAGAAAGCATCGTCGTAGCCACCGCCGTGCCCCTAGTTACTCAGTGATAAATGAATATAGATGTACTTTCTCATCACCTTTTGAAAAGAATGCATCGCCATAGCCACCGCCGTGCACCTGGTTACTCAGTGACAAGATTATACACCAATTTTTTATCTTATTATTTTTTATTAATTAGGAACCACCTGTTTGACTTGGTGTTTTATTGCTAATAATTTTTCTCATTGGATTCATTTAGGGTTGGGTAATATACGCAATAAATCATAAATTTAAAAGATAATTTTATCAAGATTAACAAAAGAAAATTTTATATATTTTTAAAAAAAATGCAGAAAAAGGAAAAAACTCTCGGGATTAAAAAATTTAAATTTTACAAAGGCCAAGAGATTTTTGAAGATTTGAAAACCGCTGAAAATCTAATGCCTTAGTAAATATATCTGCAAGTTGGTGCTTAGTGTGAATGTAATCTAACTTAATTATATTTTCTCAACTAAATCCCGAATAAAATGGTGTCTAATACTTATGTGCTTTGTATGACTATGTTGTACTGGATTTTTTTAGATATCTATCGTACTTGTGTTATCACATAAAATAGTAAAAGTGCCAGATGCGTACCCATAGTCTGCAATCATTTGTTTTAGCTAAAGAAGTTGAGTACAACAACTTCCAGTAGCTACATATTCAGCCTCTACAGTAGACAAAGAGACACAATTCTGCTTTCTACTGTGCCAAGACACCAAATTATTTCCAAGGAAGACACAACCACCACTTGTACTCTTTCTATTATCTGCATCTCCTGCCCAATCGATTCAAGATCTTGGGTTCCTGCAACGTATCGTATGATATGTTTAACAGAATTCAAATGGGACAATTTAGGATCAGTTTGGTATCTAGCATACAAACAAACACTAAACATTATATTAGGTCGGCTAGCAGTAAGGTAAAGAAGACTACCTATCATGGATCGATATAGAGTGTTGTCAACATCATCTCCAACACTCTCCCTGCACAATTTCTGCGATGATCCTATAGGTGTTTTCATATGTTTAGCAGATTCAAGACCAAAACAAGACACAAGATTTTTAGCATACTTACTCTGAGAAATAAATATACCATCATGCATCTGTTTTATTTGCAAGCCAAGAAAGAAGTTCAATTCACCAAACATGCTCATTTCAAATGTTGAAGACATTGACTTCACAAACTTATCAAGTAACAGATTAGAAGTAGAACCAAATACGATATCATCTACACAAACTTGAGCAATAACTAAATGATCACATTTATGCATGATAAACAAAGTACGGTCAACATCTCCTCTAACAAAACCATAGTCAAGAAGAAATTCAGTGAGTCTTCCATACCAAGCTCTAGGAGCTTGTTTCAACACATATAAGGCTTTTTTCGGTTTATATACATGCGATGGATAAGTGGGATTTTCAAAACCTTTAGGTTGAGAAACATAAACTTCTTCATTTAAAATGCCATTTAAAAATGAACCTTAACATCCATCTAATGAAATTTTATACCAATGTAACAAGCAATTGCAAGTAACAAATGAATTGACTCAATCCGAGCAACAGGAGCAAAGGTCTCATCATAGTCAAACCCATCTACCTGTGTATAGCCCTGAGCTACTAATCGAGCCTTGTTACGAACAATATTTCCAAACTCATCAGTTTTATTTTTAAAAATCCATTTTGTGCCAATCACATTCAAATCAGGGGTTCTAAGAACTAAATCCTAAACATCATTTCTAGAGAACTGGTTTAATTCATCATGCATAGCATTTATCTAACAATCATCTAGCAAAGCTTCATTTACATTCCTAGGCTCTAGAGATGAAATGTAGCAATCAAAATTTATTTTACTACACATAGATGACATACAAGTAAATTTTACCATATCTCTGTAATTTACACGCTCCTTTTGCCTTGTCGTCACTCCAGCTGACGAGTCTCCAATTATTTGAGTGGTAGGATGGTTCTTCTGAACTCTTTTGGATGGTTCGACTGTTCTTCTAAAAGTGTCGCCGACTGCATCAAATTATTATTCTATTTCTGAATTTGTCATGTTCTGTGTCCTGCTAGGTGTTGTGACATCTGGTGACTGACCTATCGTGTTCGGTGTCCTATTTGATGTCTTAACACCATGTGATAGATTTATTTCGGCTTCTGATGCGGGACTTTCCGTTACGTCAAGTAATCCAGAGATGTCATCTTCTTTAGTTTTACCTACAATATCAGAAAAATCATCAAAGATAATATTCACAGATTCTTGAATAGTACGTAACCTCAAGTTAAAAACTCTATATGCTCTACTATTAAGAGAATATCCCAGAAAAATTGCCTTATCACTTTTTGAGTCAAACTTTGCTCATTGATCTCTATCATTTAACATGTAACATACACATCCAATAACATGAAAGTATTTAAGATTGGGTTTTCTTCCATTTAAAATTTCATATAATGTCATCATACTCCCAGATCTTATATACGTTCGATTAGATATGTAACATGCTGTGATAAGAGCTTCATCCCAAAATCTTTTAGAAAGATGTTTAGAACTTAGCATAACTCGAGCCATTTCCTGTAGAGTTCTATTTTTCCTTTCGGCAACCCCATTTTGTTGAGGCGTCTTAGGAGCAGAGAACTCATGTAAAATTCCCTTTCTATCACAAAAGATGAAAAGAGAGAATTTTCAAATTCCTTACCATGGTCAGAACGAATTCTAGCAATTTTGACATTGTAAGACGTTCTAAACTTTTTGTACAAGTTCCTAAATAACTCAAAAGTTTCCAAATTTTCACATAAAAATTCAATCCATGTAAATCGTGAAAAATCATCTACTAAGACAAACAAATATCTCTTTCTACCAAGACTCTCAACTTTAATAGGTCCCATAATGTCCATATGAACAAGTTCAAAATATTTTGACGTTCTAGAATGTTGTGACATCTTATATGATACTCGAATTTGTTTTTCCTTTTGACATGTACCACACACCACATTGTCATTTTGACTCAAAGAAGGTAGACCACGAACAATATCAAACTTTGTAAGTTTCAAAAGATTTTTAAAATTAACATGCCCGAGTTTTTGATGCCATAAGACAATGTCATCAACACGTACATTGTATGCAACAAATTTAGTTTCAATCAAATAACAGTTATCGATAGATCTCTTACCTGTCATGACACATGGATTAAAATCATCAAAAACTTCACAAGAATCTTTATTAAACAGGACACACAAATTATCATCACACAGCTGACTGATACTAATCAAATTTTCACGTAATCCTTCAACTAAAAACATATTATGCAATTCTGGAAAACCTTTAAGATTCAAAATACCTTTTCCAATGATTTTACCTTTTGCTCCCCCTCCATAGGTAACCTTACCTCCATCAAATTCTTCGAAATTAATCAAATTCTCTTTTGTACCTGTCATATGGCGAGAACACTCGCTATCGAAGTACCAAGATCCTGCAATACTACTACTTAAGGAAGTATGAACGACATTGCATGTTAAATCAGACTTACAAATCCATTTGAGTTTAGTCTTAGGGTGTGGACCAGAATGTGAAGACACTAGAGACGACAGTTTATCAGATTGCAAATCTTCTTTCATTTTATAGCAAAAAGGACGGATATGACCTCTAACAAAGCAGTAATGACAGACGTAATGTCTTTTCCTAACTCCTTTCTTTTTGGAGTAGTATATTTCTTTTGAACATCAGATAACATATCAGGTTTGACAAAATTCACAGGTTTACTACCATCAACATATAGGTTAGGAAATTCTTTTTCAGGACTATAACCTAAACATGCCTTACTAGTTTGACCAAAAGACAACGCTTCAGTTAGAGTATACTTACCTTTATTCAATCCGTCAAAGGTTTGAGTAGCTTCTTCAAGCTTTTTTTTCACAGTGCTCAATTCCATGTCGTTCTTAGTGAGAGAAACTTCCAGACGAGTGGTCACCACTTTAAGTTCATCATTTTCCTTTAAAATCGAATCAATAATTTTGCATTGATCCTTCCACTTCCCAAGAAGTTCATCATATAGAACTTTAAGTTCATTGATAACTTGCAGGACTTCATCATTCACCTCAAATGTATCTTCTGTCTCAGAAACAGCAGATGAGTTAAAACAGTTCATACGATTAAAATTTTTATGAAAATACCTGTCTGATGTCGTGACAGATGTTACGACATCGCTGCACTCATCATCAGAACTGATATTATCATCGATGGTGGTAAATAGTATATTCTGATTAAAATTCTCAGGTTCAGATCCATCATCACCACTCCAGGTGGTATTCAGATTCATCTTCCTTCTCCTAAGAGTATTTGCGCATTCTTTAGCAAAATGCCCAAATCCATGACAAGTTCTACATTGAATTGAATCCATGTCATTCATTTCAATTTTACTGCTTGGAGGATACCAGCTTGTCCTTCTTGAACAACCAGGATCAGATTTTGACTTCTGCAGTCCTCTCACCGGTGTATACCTCTTTGTCTGATGTGGTGCAGGAGGTGCTGAAGACACTTGAAGAGAGTTGTTTATCTAGATGCGCAGTTTTATGTTGCTGCAATTTTATTTATTAATCTTCTTGATGATTGTGTTAAACTTTTTCGTCAGCAACACAACATTCACACATCCTTCATCCAACAACTCTATCTCATCGACTTCTTCTTCTATGAAACTTTCTTCTTTCACAGGTGTGTAAGATTCAGTTTGTAGAGCAAGATTTTTACCTGTATGAAACATGTGTGGAGAATTAAGCTAAACCTGTTTATGCCCAAAGTTGAGTTCATAGGTCTTCAAGATACTCATCAATTCTCCTAGAGGGAGAGTTGCAGTATCTCTAGCTTCTTCAATAGCAGAGACCTTAATATGAAATCTCTCTGGAAGTGATCGCAAGAATTTACTGACAAGTCGTTCATTGCTGATCGGATCTCCTAAACTTTGAGCTTCATTTGCAATATCGAAAATATTTTCATTGTACGAAGATATTGATTCATCTTCATCCATACAAAGATTTTCAAACATGGTTGTGAGATATCTCATTTTAGATTTTCGAACACTCTTAGAACCCTCACAATGTTCTTGTAAAATTTCCCATGCATCTTTTGCAGAGGCGCAATTTGTAATCATCTTGAACATGACTACATCAACAGATGAAAAAATAGCATTCAAAGTTCTTGAATTGTAATTTCCAAGTTGGGTTTCTTCTGAAGTCCATTCACCTTCAGGTTTAATGATTGTGTCATTGTCCGCATTGATTCTTCGAGGAGGACTCCAACCATTAATAATCGAACGCCAAGCTCTTTCATCAATTGATTTGATGTGAGTTCGTATTCGCACCTTCCACATGGAATAATTAGTTCCATCAAGAATTGAAGGGCATAAAAAAGAAGAAACAAAATAATCCATAATTTAAAAACAAGAAAAATAGGATCTGCACTTAGTATAAATCAAGTGTAGGCTCTAGTGTCAAATAAAAGTGTTGGGGGAGTGCCATCGTTAGAAAACGATTTTGCGATGGGCCAAAAATGGGGTAAGCTCAAAAACAAAAAAGAGTTTAAAGTGTGTATATCAATGTCTTGACATAAAGAATGTCGAGACACAAAATATAATACGTTGCACAGTGGAATAAAAAGAAGAAACCATAATTAATTTTCTCACAAGTCTTATGACTTGTGATGCCTTCACAGGCGAAAAACTTTCTTATTAAAACTTAAAGACGATTACAAAAACAAATCACGAAAATCAAACACGAAAAGAAATTCTATTCTAAATCCTTAGACATAGGATTCACAGAAGGAATATCAAGAATGATATCCAACACAAAGAATATAAAAACAAAAACTAAAATCCTTTTCTTCTCTCAATTTGTAATCTCGGTGTCTGTGTCCTTCAAAGTGAGTAGACAACAATCCTTTTATAGGAGTAAAAATCCTTGCTCTCCAAGTAGGTTCATCCCACGTTCTGCATTCCTTGGAGATCAAGTCCAACTCTTTAATCCACGTTTGTCCAACTCTTCCTTGATGTCCACGACACTGCATTACTTCGTTCTTAACACTTGTTTTCCACTTTCTTCTCTCCTGCAGAAGAAATAAAGAAACAACTTTTTCTTTCCTAATAAATAGGAACTAACTCAATCCAACAAAAAATAAACACACGTTAATTAATAAAACAAATTAACTAACTATCAGGAAAGGCAAAACAAATAAAATAGGGAATTTGAATAAATTCAATTTCCAACAAACCTCAACCATCTTCATTTCTCCTTGTTTAATTACTTCTTCAAGAGAACTTATTTTTCTTTTCAAATCTGAATTTTCCTTTTGAAGATTTTTTTTAAATACGAAAGTTTAGAGTTCTTAGATAATACCTCATCTCGACTCAATTTGAGTGCGATTATCTCCCCTTTAAATTTCTTAATCAATATAAGAGTTTGGGCACATTTTAAGGTTAACTGTTTGTACATGTTTTCCATATCCTCAATGGTAAACTCTGTCTCATCATCTAATTCTGAAAAATTACCATGTTCTAACATGTCTCAAATTTCTGAAGAAGCACCTACAGTAAGACAAACAAAGTTATTAGTGGATGAATTTAATGCATGATGGTTTATATTACAAGTTTGTTCTTCAACATCTGAGTTGGAGCCACTCATTCCAACTTTGTTAGACATGTTCTTTCGCAAGAAATTTGGGCATTCAGCTTGAAGGTGTCCAAAATCATTACACTCAAAACATTGGATTATCTTCATTCCAGAATCTTGTAAGTACATGAACGAAAGATGTGATTTCCCAAGATCTAACCTGTTAAAAACAGGTATTGGCTCTTGATGCCAATTGTAGAATTAGTATTCTAACGTAAAAACAACGTTTCAATACAAAACAGAAGTGATGTTCTTACACCAGCCGTGTTTGAACATGAATTAGAATTAAAGCGGAAGAAAATTGAAATGATTGTTTAAAAATGTCGGGATGACTTCGTCATTCCCTCAGAACCATTCATTTGCAGATCTCAGTATTACAGACTCCATCTTAATACTTTTATCCTAAAGACGTTCCGGCCTTACGGACTTTTTCCTACTTAGACATTCTATCTAAGCAGACCCTATTTCTACGAAATATATACTTTCGTATACTCTCAAAAAGCAACCAAACACAACTGATGGGAGAGGTGATTTTCTTCTCCAACAAATGATAACTTAAATAGATGCAACAACATTTATCGACATTTATCATTGGATGATTTCTTCCATGTATGTTGCTCATGATTTCTTGGTTACCATATTAAGAATGGTAATTGAAATTGCAAATTTACTCCTCACGATTAATTCCCACGCAAATTGACTGACTTTCCATGTAATGAAACTTAACTCCTCCTCAAAATTGATATCCTGCATAAACAAAATTAAAATCAATTAAATATGTTCTAATCATGCCACAATTAAATACTCTACAGACATATCATTAGCACTACACATCAATGATCAAACTATATACTATCACGCCTTCCAACTCCCTCCATGTATTTCTCATATTTCAACATTTGCAGCATTATTCACTCCTTTATAATCACCAAACTTGCCATTATATATTTCTTATATCATTAATATCCTAAATACTATGGGAAGAGCCATAAAATACATAATATAATACGAAGTAGTTCAATTGAAAAGTGCAAATTTGAACCTAAACAACGTGCTTCTCAGCCACAAGTAGTAGTGCATTTTTCTTGTGAACTGTTATTCCTGGAAAAGAATTGATATTGATATCTTCTATATCAATGGATGGAGGAGTTTTCCAATCAAAACTATAGAGAAGATTTGCCATGGTAAGCTCCACATTTGCAAGACCCATAAGTATTGCAGGGCAGATCCTTCGACCGACCCAAATGGGAGTACCCCAAAATCTTGTCCTTTAACGTCTATTTTTTTGTTAAGGAATCTCTCTGGCAAGAATTTGTGAGGATATTCTCAGTACTGTGGATCCCTTGCGATCGCGCCACGCGTTTACGTAAACTATTGTTTTGGGTCGAATTCGGAACCCCTCTAGGCTGCATTCTTGTGTAGTTTCTCTTGGTATAAGCATTAGAACTGGAGGGTACATTCTCAAACTCTCATTTATCACTGCTTTTAAGTATGGAAAATTACCCAAATCATCTTCATCTACTTTCCCCTTTTTGCCTATCACATTTCTAATTTCTTGTTGCACTTTTTTCATCACTTTGGGTGCTTTACTTAGGGCTGTCATCGTCCACATTGTTGATGAAGCACTTGTATCAGCGCCAGCAACAAATATATTCTAGTACAAAAAAGGTAATTAGACAAGAGAGAACATGAGGAAAATTAATAAATGAACACATTAAATCTATATTCTTTATTAGACATGTTAATTAATTAATTTGGCATTGAATTATTAACCCTTGTTAAATGTGCACCTCATCTCTGAGCTTACGCTTGTGCATAGGAATAACATTTACTAATATTTATCAGATCATTCTAACATGTTCCCTCATCTAAATACTTAAGCTTGTAGAGAAGAGTATCATTTAATATTTAATTAGGTCACTCTAATATACCCCTCACTTGTAGGTGGATCAATTTGTCTCAAGCCTTGCATATGGAATTTTAAATGAATGACAACTATGTTTGAACACGGATGCTTTATTAGGTCATGTCTCTGTACCTCTTTCAGAAATTTGTTAATATTTTAAATGAGGTGGTCATTTAACAACACAAAATTAATATAAAGTTTGTCGGTCTAGATTCTGAAAAAATTAATCTATTAAGCGTCCGGCCTAGACTTTCTATGTCATTTTGATGTAATGTTTTTTTTTAATGCTGTCACATACACATATGCTATATATCTCTTGCATTTTGGATTAATCACTTTGTCATTTTAGTGTAACATCAATAACATGTAGGAGAGAGGAGAAAACTATTCTAACCAAGATTGTATTCGGAGTTGGGAAGGAAGGTAGTGGAGGAGTAAAACATACCATGAGCAGGGCTTTGACATGATCCCAAGTGAGGTCAAAGGTGCATGAGTCTGTTGTTTAAGGTTGATCAAGGCATCAAGTATGTCCTCCTCCTGACCCGATTTGGATCTCTCCGGATCCAGATGCTCATCAATGAGCTCCTGGTAGAACCTATCCAGATCCATGAAAGTCCTATCAAGTCGTCCCAACAATCCAGACGGTTTATCCACCCAACTCAACTTAGGAAAATAATCAGAAACAAAGAATGAAGCCATCATGGCCTGAGCTTCATTCAGAAGCGCCCCGAATCTCTTCATTTCTACTCCCTCGACGTCGTACCTCTTGCCGAAAGCAGCTTTGCATATCAAGTTGCAACCAAGATCCATGGCTATATCGCTCAAGTTCACAACATGGCCTTCCTGTTGCGAAATCTTTGCAATCATACGAGAGACTTCGTCTTCTCTAATGAGGCGAAAAGACTGCGTCTTCTTAAGGCTGAACAGATGAACAACTTCAATCTTCCTCACCTCCCTCCAATACTCGCCATAGGGCGAAAAGGTCACGTCCAAGCAGTTATAGCTCAGTGTCTTTGGCCCAAGCAGCGTGGGCCAGCTACAGAAGGACATGTTTTGTGTTTTCAGCACTTCTTTCGCGGTTTTCACAGACGAAACCACGAGTATTGGCATGGAACCAATGCTCATTTGCATAATGGGACCGTATTTGTTTGAGAGCTTCCATAGATAGACATGAAGATTGTCTGCTGTGCAGAATTGATGGAGGTTTCCAATGAATGGCAGTCCAGGGGGACCTGGTGGTAATTTGACTCTGTTTCTTCCTCTGTAATGGAAGTATATGAATATGATCATAGTCACTACTGGAAGAAGAATTGATAATAGAAGAATCATTGTGGATGTATTGTAACTTGTAAGATTATGAAGGATGGAATCATGGAAGAGTTTGTAAGGCAATTCTTTATGTGTAATAGATAGACATTTCTAGATGGTCATGGTGGTGATGTTATGTACTCAGTGGCGGACGCATGATTTATGTTCAGGGGGGCCCGAAATATACTTCATTCGTCTCACAGCATAGTTCATTTTGCGATTTTATAGTGTTTTAGGCTCACAACACAGTTTATTTTTGGTGTTTTATAGTGTTTTAGGGAAATTATTTTATTTATTATTTTTATTGATTTTTTAGGGTATTCTTACGTTAAAAAATAATCTTAATATGTAAATTATATTATGTGTTAGGTGTGAGTGATAATTTTAAAATTAAAATTTTCTGAGATTATTGAATAAAGACGTAATTTTTCTTTTAAGGAAACGAACCTTTGACCTCGAACACACTAAATGATGACCTCCACCACTCGATCACCTCAATATTTTATAATAAATACTACATATATACTAAATATTTACAAAACTTTAGGGGGACCAGTGCCCCTGGCCCAGTGTGCGTCCGCCACTGTCTGTACTACTTAGGCAATTCTTTGTTTGTCTTTTTTGGACAAGAACAAATAAGTGATAATTATATGAATAGACCTCTAACTTATGAGTTGTTTCGCTTTTACTCTATTTTATTCCTTTAACTTTTAAAGTTTTTGAATGATTGATATCTTTTGATTTAATTTTTATTTGAGATATTTAAAGATTAATATGGATGTGGCGATACCGACAAAGCAATTAGTTCCACCCATTTCATAGACCATACGAGCATGTAATTTGCTTGGCATACTCAACCCCAATACACACCAATCCGAATCCCCTGTTCCAAACATTATATGAGAGACTCTCTTGTGAGACAGGTTGACCCATTATTAAAGTATGATTATCACATAGGTAAAGTATGTTTATTTTTAATTAAAGTATGTCAATAATGAATCATATTATAACATTTTAAAATTATATTTTAATTCATCATTCATCATACTTTACAAAAACATACTTTAACAACCATTAAACATACTTTATCTATATAATAGGGATACTTTAATACGTCTCACCAACGGTCTCACATAAGTAGCGTCTCATAGGAAACTTTGTCTTAATATAATTACCTATTATAGTAAAATATTATATCATGCATATTAAATTAATATATTTCTTAATACGTATGTAAAAAGTAAATATTTATATACCAAGAAGATGGAGAGAGTATTCATCGAGAGAAAGTAGCGGTAGCAGAAGATCCGGTGTGGGTAGAGAAGATTAGCAAATTATTATATAATAAGGATAATGTGTGAAAAAGACAAGAGAGGTTGAGAGAATGGGAAGAGAGAATTTTAGTGTTGTCTCTTACCATTAAAACTTTTGGAAGGTGGTCTCATATAAATTTAATTTATTTAAAATAATCTCAAAAAATTAATTTATTTGAAATAGTCCTATAATTTTTTAAATTATCACAAAAATGGTCATTTTTTCTTAAAAATGTTCAATTTTTTTAATTCCATAGAATAAGACTGAATTAATGTTTTTACAAAATTATGGAATGAAATTGGTATAACAAATTTTCTTTGAAATAAAATCAGATTAAAATAAAAAAGTCGGGAACAAAAATGAATGTCCTAACATTTTTGAGACATTCCAAATAAAATGAAAAGATACAATTAGGTGATTTATATTTTGAATTCTTCGAAATACTGTAAACATATTCCATGTTTTCTGTCTAATTTTTCTTTACATAATGGAAGAGATCGTTTTACATGATCCAAACCTTACATAAAGGATACTCTGTCAAATAATTTCATCTAATGTATCAAAGCTAAAAGTAAGTACCACTAGTATGCATATTAAAGGTAAAGCAACCGCTTTTTATATTTTCTTGAATATTTATAATTTTATATCGAAAATATTATCTCATTTTATTAAAAATATTATCACCTTTTATTAATTTATACTACAAATATTCATTAAATAACTTACTACATTGCTGTCACATTTTATTAATTGGAATATTAAATTTTATTAAAATTTAATTACTTTTTAGTCTAATAGTAAAACGATCTCACATAATTAATCTTTGCTTGCAAACAATTTTATCACAGTACCTAAAATATTCTTCAACCTGCTAAGATCTCACATAATTAATGTTTGCTTGCAAACAATTTTATCACAACCCCAAAATATTCTTCAACTTTGCTAGCTAGCTACTTTTGTCAATTAACACTCGAAGTATATTTTTACATAAACTTGACAGTGACAGTTGGAAAATTATACTATTTGATATACTTTTATATTTTTTTAAAGAGTTAATCCACTTTACATTGGTGTACACTAAAAACAAGATCCATATTTCGAAGTTAGTCAACTATATAATCCAAATAGGTCATTCACGCTTTATTCATGCAATCTCCTCTCTCTTTTCTTCCGGATCTCACGCCTCATTCTTCTCTTGCAGACCGCCATTCCGCCTCCTCTTGCCTTCTCTTCCGGATCTCACGCTGATCTCCTCACCCTTCTCTTCCAAATCTCCTTCCTCATTCCGATGTCCTCGTTCTGTCTGTTAGTTTTCTCTCTCTTCTCTTATAATGCGACAGATGTGGCAGTCCAGCAGATCTGATCATGAAGGGACTTCCTACAATAGACGGCGGCGACACGATTTCGGCGATGGATTCAACTAGTGGCAGAGGCTGCAATGCTATCCAGCACTAACTGTTGGATTGTATACTAAAAGTCTAGCTTATTTGTATGAACAATGTTTAAAAAATTAATTTGAAATGAGAATCAAATGATTGCGTCTTATAATTTATTTATATGCACGATGCAATAGTCCACTTACTTTATACTGTAGATAATATGTTGTGCGACAACACGTGGAATATCATATTATCGGTTTCCTTATAAAGTATAAACAGATGCTTACAACCGAGATAGACGGGGACACTCTATCGGGATGGTTGTAGTGTAGTTTGGTATTAGCTTGTCTTGGCAATAGAATCACATTAGTGCACTTTGTGTGTATTGAGCAGAACTGCTTGAGATCGTTCGACTTATACTGACTTATAGAAGAACTTGATCTCTGTTATTATGGATGTTCGTGCTCTTAATCCCTATACAATAACCTCGACACGTAGGACAGTATGTATTTCTTTGATTCATCAATGGGTGAGATATACATGTAATTAAATCAACAAACTCGGTGAGTTAGGAAATAGTTATGTCTCTATGGTGTGCTGTTGATTGTAGAAGGAATCCGTGCCCATGACGTAATTATGGGATTAGAACGGTAGTGTAGTAATAATATTTTAGTGGAATATATTATTATTATTATTATTATTATTATTATTATTATTATTATTATTATTATTATTATTGGACTTAAGTATAAGCTTTGGATTAAGCTTGGATACTTAAGCCCAATGGAGGCCCAACTCTAATTTCTCCTCCTGGTCCCAGCTGTAGCCCATATATAAGTCATCTCAACTGTTCTAACCCTTAGAGAGACATGCCTAACACGTGAAGAGGGTAGACGGAATAGCAGATTGAGAAGATCTCGAGGATCGTCGCCGACACGACGTCGAGATTGGACTTGGGAATACAGCAGAAGACTGGAAGGTTGTTTGCTGCTGTTGTCTGCCACTTTCTACGATTTTTATAAAATCGTACAGACTTCAGAACATGACGTGTGATATACTGATGGAAAGCCACGGAAGAGAAGATCGTTTTGGCGCATATATCACTCAAATCTACATCGGATGAGAGAGTTATGCCTAAAACGGTGAGGCTGTGTAGGTTGGTGGCGAGAATTCATCGTCTTCAACATACCCTGGTAAAAGGTAATACGTTTCTTGTTTTCTTGCTTCCGCTAATTAGAAATAAATGGAATCCTAACGGGTCACGTTAACCAAACAATCGAATGCCAACACTAACATCCTCATTATTCCTTCACGAGGCAGAGGAAGGTTGAACTGTGCATGAGGCGCTTGAATGTATTATTTCTTTTTACAATATTGTATTACTTATTATTAATTAATGTATATTTATTAAAATGATCGAGATGAGAAATAATTATAAAGGGAAATAGTTAGATATGAAATTAACGTTGAAAAAGTACCCAGGATTTGTTTACTATGATTCATATCTGCGATCCTTACTTTAAATATTTGTTATTAGATATTGTATTTTTTGTAATTCAATAGTGTATAAGTTTTTCTTAATAAGTGTATTACATTTTTTTATTTTTTAAAAATATTTTTAGTTTTATATATTACTTTAAAAAAAGTAATACAATTATAAATACAATCATATACATTAATACAGTCGATCTAAAGTCAATTAATATCAATTGAAGTGAATAAAAAAAATTAATTCCAAAAATATTTGATTTTAAATTAATTAAAAAATTGAATATTAGGAGAGAGAGTGAAAAAATAGGAGAGAGAGAGTGTGCGAGTAAAATGAGGGGAGAGAGAAATTTAGGAGAAGGAGCATAAAAAAGGAAGATAATTAAATATGGGTCAAAATTATTTATATATGATGTGTCAATTGGATTTGTATTATTTGGTGGATCTTA
This sequence comes from Pogostemon cablin, assembly GCA_023678885.1. Taxonomy (NCBI): domain Eukaryota; kingdom Viridiplantae; phylum Streptophyta; class Magnoliopsida; order Lamiales; family Lamiaceae; genus Pogostemon; species Pogostemon cablin. The sequence continues at coordinate 20,503,328 of CM042994.1, read as the reverse complement.
AAAACCGTTGCACATTAGTATTTGTCTTTTTTAAATTGGCATTTAATCAAATAGTTTATATTTGTATAAGTTTAAATTAATTACTGATTGAAGAAAATATAAGGGATGATATATATAAGATTTGATCAAAAAATATTGAGTTTCTAGGAATTGATCAAAGATATTCATGAAGATATTAATTTTTGTGTTTCAACTGTGCGTGAAATCTGATTGGGCCTTTTCTAAAAGAAGATCACATATTTCACTGGGCTTTTCTGATAGAAGATCACACACTCATTCACGCATTCAAAGATTACGGATCTGTTCTGCTTCTTCATTTATCTATAAGTGGCGATCACAGTGAATTGAAGAATGGATCTCCTTTTTCGATCACAGTGAATTGAAGAATGGATCTCCTTTGTGCAAGTCTCCCAAATATATTCTTTTGTTATATTCTCTCTCAATTGTTCTTAATGTGTTAATCATATTTGGAAAGTTAGAATTAGGTTTTCATTATTCTGGTTTTGCTCTCGTACGAACACGTTTATACTTTCATTCATGTGATACGGGTTTTGGGAGGGAGTTCGTTTATCAAGATCGGGAGATCTCATAGCAGCAGCGTTGGAGAGAGTCCATTATACGTTGTCAAGTACATATGGTGGCCAGATAAGTATTTAGAAGTTGTAGGTATTGTCGATTAGTATAGAACGAAGTTCATAGATGCTAGATCGAAATATTTGTACAATTCTAATGAAGGAGATCTGAGCCCGTATTTGTTTAGATCGTGTATTTTAAAATTTTCCACTGATATTTCGTTTATACTCTGTTAAAAGATACTTTTGAGTTCTTACATCAGTAAGAATATCAGCACACACGAACTTATTTTTCTAACAGTGACATTATTAATTGATTAAACAAAATTTCTATTGCTCACTTTCATTATTTGAAAATAAAAAATGCGCATTTACTTAAAAAAATAAAATCAAATCTATCCATTTTTAGTATAATTTGACCAAAAAGTTCAAAGTTTGACCTATAATGTTTTAACTAAAAAAATCTGTTAATATGTCGATTTATATAAAAAAAGATCGAATAGAACAAAATTAAAAAATAGAATAGAATAAAAATTACAAAGCTAGAAATAGAAAAAAAAATCCCGAATAGAACAAAAATGTAAAGTCCAAATAGAAAAAAAATAAACCACAAAGCCCGAATAGAATAAAAAAAAGTCCCAATAGATCAGAAAACACAAAGTTCAAATAGTCACAAAAATTGAATGACAAAGTCTCTTGAGAGACGAGTCGACCCATCATTAAATGATGCTTATTGTATAGATAATGTATTTTTAATGGTGTTAAAGTATGTTTTTTAAGGTATGCTTGATTATACGTTAAAATATGATTTTAGCGTGTTATAATATGATTTATTATTAACATAATTTAACTATAAATAAGCATGCTTAATTATCTATACAATAAGTATATTTTAGTGATGGGTCGACCTGTCTCACAAGACACTCTCCTGTGAGATGAGTTTCTTGTGAGACGGGTTGACCCATCACTAAAGTATGTTTATTGCATAGATAAAGTATGTTAATAATGAACCATATTATAACACGCTCAAATCATACTTTAATGCATAATTCAGCATATTTTAGAAAACATGTACTTTAAAAACCATTTAATATATTTTATCTATATAATAGACATATTTTAACACGTCTCACAAACCATCTCACGTAAATAACGTCTCACAAGAGACTTTGTGAGACACTCTCTTATGAGATGTGTTATTTGTGAGACGGGTGTGATGACTAAGCCAACAAAAACATTGAGTAAATTTTGTATATATATATATATATATATATATATATATATATATATATATATGTGTGTGTGTGTGTGTGTGTGTGTGTGTGTGTGTGTGTGTGTGTAAAAATACTAAATTTTCAGGGGGGCCAGTGCCCCCTGGTCCTTTACTCCCTCCTTCATTGTAAAAAATAGAATAAAAAGTTATACATATATGGGTGCTCCCTTGCACCCAGTACACCATCAAGTCAAAAGATTATTTCATATGTGTATATATATGCCTCCAATTACTCGTCTCTAGCTCTACAATTTCAGCATAGTTAATATATTAGAGCCAGAAATAAATTATTAATGTAGCATATATATTTCTCTCAAGAAACAATATACGAAGCTATACCAATATATTTTATAAATAGAAATAGGATCTAGATAATATTCTTGCAAGATTAAAGATTAAGTAGTAGAGATACTAGAACTAGTCTAGACATAAGTTAATCTTCTTAAAATATTAAAATTCTAGCTTAGCCTACAAAGATCAAATGAGGACGTGGAAACACCTATAAATAGGTGTAACGTATTGCATAATTGAAGAGATAAGAAAATCATTTAACACAATACATCAAACATGGAAGATCAGTACCATTATAGCTTTGTGACCGAAATCAACTCAATCCATAAGATACATATATAAATTTAATAGAGAAGTATTAATATCAACCTAAACAATGTACTTTTCAGCCACAAGCAGAAGTGCATTTTTTTGTGCATTGTTATTCCAGGCAAAACATTGGTATCGATATTTTCCGGAAGAATATGTGGAGGCGTTTTCCAATCAAAATTATAGAGAAGATTTGCTAGGGTAAGCTCCACATTAGCAAGCCCCATAAGCATTCTAGAGCATATTCGTCGGCCCGATCCAAATGGAAGGACCCCAAAATCTTATCCTTTTACATCCATGTTTTTGTTGAGGAACCTCTCGGGCAAGAATTGGTGAGGATCTTCCCAATATTGGGTATCCCTTGCCACGACCCATGCGTTCACGTAAACCATCGTTTTGGGTCGAATTTGGTACCCCTCTAGGCTGCATTCTTGTGTAGTTTCCCTTAGTACAAGCAATGGAGCTGGAGGGTACAATCTTAAACTCTCATTTATCACTGCTTTTAAGTATGAAAGATTATCTAAATCATCTTCATCTACTCTCCCCTTTTTGCCAATCAAATTTCTGATTTCTTGTTGCACTTTTCTCATCACTTTGGGTGATTTAATTAGGGCTGTCATTGTCCACACTGTTGATGCAACACTTGTATCAGTGCCAGCAACAAATATATTCTACAGAGAACAAGGCAATTAATTAGTTATGTAAGAGAGAGCTGATAAAATAATTATAAACACTCACATTAAACTTATATTCTTAATTAAGTACTGATGTGTATCATTTATAATTAGATATACTCATTACAAATGAAAATAATAGGTGTGTAATTATGTGAGAATATTCTACATGAATTTATACTAATATATATGAATTTGAAGTAATTGCATTCATATATCATCCGATAGACATTTATGTATCTAATTAAATAGCTTTGGTTATAATAATACTTAATTTATGATAAATCTAGAATATTACTTATTATTTCAAGAAGGACCGTCCCAAACGAAATATTAAGAAAGGTGAGGACACTAAGAAAAATTATGAGACTTACAACCACAAACTTTAGAATCAAAAAATTTTAAAGTTATTTTAAGAGAGTAAAGTTTAAGATAAGAAAAAGCTCAGAATAAAGGGGTAGTGATAAGGGGGAGGGTTAAAAAAAATTGATGTATTAAAAAGATTAGTTTACAATTAAAATATAATAAACTAACGATCACGTGATTAAAACGAGAATAGTCTAGATATTAAGAGTATGCGTATGAAAAGTAAAACTAGAATTGCAAGACATAGGATAAAGTTGGATGTAGGAGCTACAACCGACATGGTCATCTCTATAAGTGTGGAATTATAATTCAATAAGTGCAAGAAAAAGATGATCAAATTATCCTTTTACAATATCACTTTCTCTCCACTATGCCAAATAGCCAATATCCAACTCCCATCATGCCACCCACTCTTCCAATTTATTTTCCCAAGAGTACTAATTTCTTTAATCATCATCCATTTTGTTGGGATATATTAACCTATCTTCATTCAATCCTATCCTAGAAACAAACAAAATAACCACTCTTCCAATTTATTTTCCCAAGACTAATTTCTTCAATCATCATCCATTTTGTTGGAATAAATTAATATATCATCATTCAATACTAGAAATAAAAAATCATTTATGCATACAAACAAACAAAATATAATTGAAAAAATATTATAGAAAAAACAACACAGAATTTTATGTGGAAACTCCAAAAAATGAAGAAAAAATCATGGACCAAGAAAATATTAATATATGAAACTTTTACAATCATAGAAGTTTCTTTCTCTCAACCTCAATACCACCGTACTATTACAAATCTTTGATCAATTCACACATTTTCTCTTAATTCTCAAAATAGTAAAAATACAAGAAATGAATTTAGAAGAATTAAACATAAAGATTATAGCGTATTTAATTGGTGTACTTAACATCAAAACCAATAATCTCCTTAAATAGCATCAAGAAATCGTCCTTTTTTGTTCTCCATCCAAGGAGGAAATCAAAAAAAATCCTTCATCTATTTTGAGAAAACCAATAATTATCCACCATTCTTTCTTTCCTCCATTATCATACCTCCCGCCGCCCTTTCATATTTTTAAAACTTTAAATATATATCAACACTTAATTTCTATCTATGGACTCTATATTCCAAGTAAGACTTTCATTCTTATGCACCAATAATCATAATTTTTTTTAATAGTGAAGAAACTACGAATAATGTCCCGTTCTATCATTTTACAAGCTTCTACCTTCAAACAAGAGTGGCTCTTGATACCAATTTATAAGAATATATTTATCATATATATGTCTCTTCTATAACTCTTAACATATATAGAGGTGGAGAAACTTTCAAATCATATTACTCTCTAACTCAACATTTACAAGTGAAAATCATATGTGGTTATTTATAAGAAAATACCCTACGTTAATCTAAATTAACTTCTAACATTTTGATACTTTGTTAATTTTTTTTATAATTTTATTAAGATGAATAATATTTTTTATTCAAAGGAATAACAGTTCATTATTTTAAATATATAGTAATTTTTCATATATTAAATGATAATTTCAATAAAATCAGAGTGTATTGTATGACATCGAATGTCTTGTTATATTTTGGTGCATGCATGTTACATCTTCTTTTATACAACCCAAATCCCCTATTTCATTTTGATATTTCACTCCCTATTCCATAACTTATTTCCTATTAAAATATTATACCCTAGTTAATGACAATTAAACTCTTGGGGCATGTGGCGAAAATTTGGACATTGATTACGATACGTGGCGAGAATCTAATACATGAAATAGCTGATGAAACATCAAATGGAATAGGTGATCCCATTTGTCTTTCATACGTGCTAGATGAGTGACACGTACATGAAAAGAAAATCGGAACATTTCCCTTTAGGATTGCTATTTTCCTTTTAAGTTATGGAATTTGTATATATCTTATGAGTTAGTTTCTTATAAACCGGATTTACATCATGAATCCTTGTAAATTCTGTGGTCCTACTTAATTTAAACATCCTATCAATACATATGGTATATAGGATTAGAAGGTGGACTACATGTTTATACAAGTGTTTGTGGTATCTTATCCAACAGTTTTCAATAAGAAATACAACACCAAAATAGAATAATAGAACTTTATCGGTATCGTATAACAGGTTCGTAAGAGACGATCTCTTAATATAGGAGATACATCGGGATCGTCTATGTGCAAAAAACAAAAGACCCTTTTGTTATGTCACGGAGGAAATATTTCACATGACAGACTATTATTTAACAATATCTATTCTCCATTCTTTCTTTAATTTTATGTACAAAAACTATTATTTTTCGAAGGTTAATATTAATTTTTAATAGGATCGATTTACTCTCTTTCAAATAATTAATAACACTCAATAATTTTAAAAAATAACATTTAATATTTTAAAAAAAAACATTAATAAAACAGGTCTGGATTCGATTTTAGGGAAGTGTATCTTGATTTTTAGATGTACGTGAAGCTTGAATTGATGAATTATAATATCCCAATTATCCAGCTATCCTTATATTTATAATTTACAAGGCACACATTCCAGAACTTTGTAATTGTACCAGAAACTTAAAAATTATTTTTTCCAATTACATGGATCGAAGTATAATTCTTCATTTGTTAATTTAACTCATTACTTTTATCACACAAAAAAGACAGTAAAATTTTAAATTAAATTAAATAAAATCTCAATATATTATATTTTTTAAAATATTATCATCAATCATCTGACAAGCACTTCATTATTTATTTATTATTATACGATAAATATATTTTTAAAAGTAAATAAAAAGTAATATTAGTAAAGAGTGTATTGAGACGAGGAAATGAAGTAATCTTCTGTCCCAAGAATATTTATATCGTTATTGTAGATACGAAGTTTAAGAAAAATATTTTTTTATAATTTTTTTTAATTTTTGGAGGGTGATGTATTTTTAGATAATAAATAGCGAGGGAGAATGGTAAATTTGTAACTAAAATGTATTTTTAGGGTTGAGGATTAATGTGATATTTACTTTTTGGGTAGCGAAATTTAATGTGGAAAGGACGAAAACAGAAAGTGTGAAATTTAAGTTGGATGAAGGGAGTATAACATACCATGAGCAGGGCTTTGACATGATCCCATGTAAGGTCAAAGGTGCAAGAGTTTTGTTGTTTAAGGTTGATCAAGACATCAAGTATGTCCTCCTCCTGACCCGATTTGGGTCTATCCGGATCCAAATGCTCATCAATAAGCTCCTAGTAGAACCTATCCAGATCCATGAAAGTCCTATCCAGCATTCCCAACAATCCAGAGAGTTTATCCACCCAACTCAACTTAGGAAAATAATCAGATACAAAGAATGAAGCCATCATGGCCTGAGCTTCATTCAGGAGCGCACCAAATCTCTTCATTCCGAGTCCATCGACGTCGTAACTCTTCCCGAAAGCAATTCTACATATCAAGCTGCTTCCAAGATCCATGCCCATCTCACTCAAGTTCACAACATGGCTACAAGAAGAATGGTGTGAAATCCTCGCAATCATACGAGAGATTTCGTCTTCTCTAATGTGTCGAAATGATTGGATCTTCTTAAGGCTAAGTAGATGAATGGCTCCGATCTTCCTCACCTCCCTCCAGTACTCTCCGTAGGGCGAAAACGCCATGTCCAAGCAGTTGTAGCTCAGCGTCTTCTGCCTGAGTAGTGTGGGTCGGCAAGGACATGTCTTGTGTTTTCAGCACTTCTTTCGCGATTTTCGCGGACGAAACCACGAGTATTGGCACGGAACCAATGCTCATTTGCATAATGGGCCGTATTTGTTTGAGAGCTTCCATAGATAAACATGTAGATTGTTTACTGTGCAGAATTGAAGGAGATTTCCAATCATTGGCAGTCCAGGGGGACCTGGAGGTAATTTTGCTCTGTTTCTTCCTATGTAAAGGTTGTATATCATTAATAATACTGGAAGAATTATTGACAATAGAAGAATCATTGTGGATGTTTTGTAAGATATGAAGGATGGAAGAGTTTGAAAGGCAATTCTTATGTATAATAGATAGACATTTATAGATGTTGTAGTTCACTATTTAATCTTGATTGGACAATGATACTCCCTCCCTTTTCGAAGAAATTTAGGCAATTTTTTTTTCTATTGAAATTGACATAGTATTTTCTTTTAAGTACACAGAATCTACAGAAAACAATTAATATATTCATATGGGCCCACACATATCACAAATACAACTATTCATCACACATTAAAATTATTATATCTTTGACCTATTACACATTAAATTATTATACTCTTTAATTTCTGTGCAATAAAAAAAGCGTCCACATCTTTGTGACAGAGGGAGTATTACAAAAATAGTCCTCTATCTTATTAGCAAACCTTTGAAAAACTGTAAAATTGAATCATATCTTTGAGCATTATTGCAAAACACATATGATGCAATATATTTCTTAAGGGTGAGAATTAAAATTGAATTTTTTTTTGCAATTTTTGAAATGTAAGAATTAATTTAGAGTAAAGTTAATGATTTTTTCTTGTAATTAATTCTAATTTTAATAATATAATCTTCATTTTTAAAAGAATAAAATTATAGGGGCAACTGCACTCTAATCATATTCAATGAGAAAATAACTAATGATTCTATTAAGCAGAGAGAATACCGTGTATAACATACGTTTAAAAAACAAAATAATAAAATGAAACATGTGATTATGTTTGCTACAGTATCATATGGAATATGAAATTTAGATTCTTGATCCCGTGTTAAATGGGATATTCGAACGTGGGTTTTAGTAGAATCAAATATACATAGATTATAGATGCCACTGAATAACTCAGTGTTTATATATGCACTCCTAATTAATTGATTACTTACACTCCACGTGTAAGCGACGTGTTATCCATGTGTCATTTGTTATATCTTATCTCATTCGTGAAACGCGGATTCAGGATTTTGAATATGGGGTACTATATATAATTTCGAATTTTTTTGTTATATTTTGGTGTTAAATATCTTATTAAGAGTTCACAATTGTCGCGAGTAAATATATTAATGACGAGGAAGTTTGTTATGCTACTAATACTTGTACTTGCTTGACTATTCTGCCCCAGCCTGGATGAGGAAGAGTTACAGGGCCTAAAACAAAAAAATAAGCTGATGGCGTGGGGGTTAGATAAATGATGGAGGAGGAAAGTTTCAACAATTTTTCTTTAAAGTTGATAATTTCCTTTTACGCCTGAAGAAAATCTCAATTACTTTTTCTTGAGGGTATATTTTTCTTTTAGAATATAAATTTGATTATATTATACGTGTCATTTATTCAAGTGTTTAAGATAGAAAATGTAATAGAAATTGAATCGACTATATTACTACATATTTAAATGAGACTAGACACAAGATTTTAATTATGTTTAGCAAAGTAAATGATAATTCAATATGTGATGCAATAGTTAATCTAAATAACAAGTTAAACCTATTTAAAAGAAATAAGGGCCCTGATAGTGTATTTTTTTTTTGAAAATTGAAAGATAAATGCATATGAATAAATTTAAGGCAATTAAATTTTCTTAAGAATAAATAAATAAAATTAGAGAAATTTCTTAAAAGTTATAAACAAAACTATGTCTGATCTCTTAAAGGAAAGTGATAGAATTAAATTATTTTAGTCATGGAAAAATCTTGTTTTAGAAAAAGAAAGTTTTTCTTTATTTATTAGTATAATACTTCTCTAATTTTAATAAAAATTGGGGGAACAGTAAAAATTTTATAATTGGCAAATGTTCGTTCAATTTGGGCTACAGCGGTACCCTGTCCCAAGTGAATCCGCCTCATTGGAACGTGATATTTTGTTAATATTTCATAGTACATACTCCTTTCATCTTGTTTTAATACTTGCGTTAGTTTTTTACACGTTGATTAATGAATATAGTATTTAAATGGATAATGGGTTGAAAGACAGTAATATTTAATGTAAAGTGGATACGTGTATTAGTGTTGGATGTGAATCCTATTATTATACAAGACTTGAGGCAAAAATTCTCCATCTGCATGTGATGAGGCGTGTTAGAATAATTTGAGACTCAACTCTCAATCAACTTAAGTTTTTAGATGAGGCGGTTATAGGTCCAGGGTTCGAACCTCACTGTCACCAATTTAAAAGAAATTTTTCACATGCAAGGCTTAAAGAAAAAATTTCTCACCCACATGTGATGAAGTGTATTAGAGTGACTTAATTAAATATTAAATGATTCACCTCACTGAAACGTACTTGGGAGGAAAATCATAGTCTTTGCCGTTAGAATTGATATTTTCCATTTAAAATTTTGTCTTCACTAATTAATCATTTTGTCTTCACTAATTAATCATTCATCCAACAATTTATAATAAAAAATAAAATACTATTAAAATGTAGTAGAATATCTGCACGGTTCATCTTGTTACATTTTTTCAAACCTCCTCAACCTTCTACTGGTTTTTTATACTAAATTGTATGATAAGTATCATGTGAAAAAGATATAATCACATATGTAACTCGAGTTAGATTCATTTTATGCAATATAATTAAGAGAAACTTCGATTTTTTGGCCCAAAAATGATAAATAGTTCAATTTTGTTCCATAACTAATAATTTTTTTCAATTTTGCTCAATTTTCGCCGGAAAACCCCACGTGAGGCTTCAATTTGGGACTTTCCGATGAAATTGGTCAAAATTTAAAAAACAATCGTTAATTATGGGATAAAATTGAACTATTTATCTTTTTGGTAAAAAAATCGAAGTTTCTCTAATTACAGAGCATAAAATGAATCTAACTCATTTTTTGTAGATTATTGTATTTTTATGTTTCTAAGCATTCATATAATTATGAGTAAACATGCTACCCATATGTATTTCAATTTTTTCTTGTTATTTTGACCATTATAATACTCCCTCCGTCCCGGGTGTTTTTACCCATTTGTACGTGCATAGATATTAAGACGTGTTATTTTTTAATATATAATGTAAGAAAAAGTAGGGATAAATTGGTAATTTAAAAAGAAAAAGTAAATAAAGTTGTTGGAAATGATGAATAAAGTGTAAAAAGTAAGTAAAATTGTTGGGATTGATGAATAAAGTGTAAAAAGTATGTAGTAAAATATTGTGTATTTTTATCATTAATGGAATGAGTAAAATACGTGGGACAACCCAAAATGAAAAGTGGGTAAAAATACGTGGCACGGAGAGAGTAACATAAAAATACTACTCCCTCCGTCCATCCTCAATGTATCCATTTATTTTTTGCACGTGGATTAAAGAGTTTTATTATTTTATGTGTAGTAGGTAGTTGTATTAGTGGAGGGTGTGGGTTTCATATTTTATTTGTATTAATGGAGGGTGTGGGTCTCAAAGTCCAGAAAGAAAAATGGATTGATTAAGAATGGACGGCTCAAAATGATAAAATAGATAGATTGACAGTGGACGAAGAGAGTACTATTTTTAGGTTGTTTTTGGATTTCATAGAAAAAATTTTAAGCCTTTACAATTATATAAATTTTCATATTACCATGTTTCTAAGCATTTATATAATATGAAAACATTCTAACCATCTACATTTTCATATATTTTATTACTATTTTGTCCATTTTAATGACATAATATGTCATTATAATGATGTAAGAATTTTTCTATGAAATCTAAGAACTGCCTGAAAAAAGTATTTTTATGCCATTATAATGGCCAAAATAGTAATAAAATATGGAAATGTAGGTGGGTAGAATGTTTGCACATTATATAAATGTTAGAAACGTGGAAACATGAAAGTTTATATAATTGTAAAGGCTTAAGGATTTTTTTACGAAATCAAAAAACAACCTAAAATAGTTGTATTTTTATGTCATTTTAATGGTCAAAATAGCAAGGAATTTTTTTTTGACAGAAGGAAAAATTGAAATATATATGCGTAACAATTGTTCACATTATAAAAGTGCTTAGAAACATGAAAATACAATAATCTACAAAAATTGAGTTAGATTCATTTTATGCCCTATAAATAAGAGAACTTCGATTTTTTTCCCAAAATAAATAAATAGTTCAATTTTGTCACGTATCTAACGAATTTTTTCAATTTTGACCAATTTTCGCCGAAAAGCGCGAATTTCGTTGGAAAGCCCTTGGTCAAAATTGAAAAAAATTGTTAGTTATGAGAAAAAATTGAACCATTTTTTTTTAGCAAAAATAAAAATTTCTCTTAGGGCATAAAATGAATTTAACTCTATGTAACTCAGTGTCTTCTGCCTAAGTAGTTCGGGTATGCTGCAAAAGGAATACATGTGTTCTCCCTCCTCTCTCTCCCAACCAAATTAATTCCTCTTCATTCGTGCGGATTCTTCCCCCAACTAACGAAGAGATCTTGGCGAAATTGTCACATGAAATTGAGCACAATTTTATAGCTTGTGCGGTTAAGGTTATTATATGTTCATTTCCCCTCTTTATTAGGTATCAGGTTTCAGATCATCTGTATGGGTTAAATCCATTTCTTCTGTAAGAGTACTACTCTCTATCTCTGTATTATTAGTTGAAGAGGATACAACCCGATCTTGGATAGTTTACTATGCGTGTTGCGTGCTCGATATAGCAATCTTGGACAATTCTTTTGATGAACTGTCACTAAACTAAAAAAGAAAGAAGAGAAAGAACTGGGAGTTTGCGCCTACATAACGGATTGCTTGCTTACCAAGCCAAGCTAAGGGCGCTCCGCTGACTACATTTATTTGGTTTTTCACTTTAATAGTTCAATTAGCTCATCTGCACTCATGTGTCGAAGCAGGCCACCTATCTTCTCTTGCATAAACGCATGCATCTACGCTCCCGGGCAAGGTACTATTTGGATAGAAGAGTCTTCTTAGAGAGATGAACTCATTATAGCCCATTACAAGACCCGAAGCCTCGATTCGAGATCCGTTTAGACTTTCAGAAACTCGCTAAATGGCGGTCATTCCTCATCCAAAGTATCCACTGGTTTAAATTCGAATTTGATCTCTTTCCATACCTAAAACAATAGATGCTTTAGATCCCTAATAACTAATAAAGGAAACAGTAGCTACAAAGACAATTCTAGCAACTGGTTCATCTATTTGGTAGCTACAATAGGAACTATTAAGCATACTCCGTTCGGGATCTCCCCCGAAAATCAAGAAAGAAAAGTGTGTGAACCTCAGCGAATCTAGATTTCAAACTAGCCTCCTGGACTGAACCGACCATTTTAATTGATTCGAACTAACAATAAAGTAGGAATGGTAAAGAAAGAGATACACTTTCTGGACACAGGATCCATAGTTTTTTTGAGAAAAGGTCCCATCCTTCAATATCATGATTAGGTCGACCAGGCCAGATCATGAGTGAATAGAAAATAGAAAATGTACATAGCTTTTCCATCGGAAATACTTGGAATAATTTTACCACTTCTACAAGGAGTATCATTTTTAGTGCTAGCTGAAAATAAAGTAATGGCTTTTGTGCAACGTCGAAAGGGTCCTGATGTAGTGGGATCGTTTGGATTGTTACGACCTCAGACATATGGTTTGAAATTGTTTCTAAAAGAACCTATTTCACCAAGTAGTGCTAATTTCTCCCTTTTTAGAATGGTTCCAGTGGCTACATTTATGATAAGTCTGGTCGCTCGGGCCGTTGTACCTTTTGATTATGGTATGGTATTGTCAGATTTGAAAATAGGGCTGAAAGGCTTGTTTTTGCCCTTTTTTGGCTTCTTGAGACAAAAAGCTTTTAGCCCAAATTTAAATAAAAAATGAGGGTTTATTAATAATCGTTGCCATTTTCACCTAAATTTTATATCATTTTTGTGTGTGCTTTCATTCTTTTGTTTTGTATTTTTATATCTTTTTATATTGTATTATGGGAAATTGAGGATTGATGATGATGATGCATTTTCATGTCTTGAAATAGGTGATTATTAAGATAAGTGGTGAAGAAAAGCATGAAGATTGGATATAGTTAGAAAAATGGAAAATTACCAAAATGACGTAAAAATACGCCTGTGTTTTATACAAATGTGATTGATGCCCAGAGTGTTGATAAAGTGTATGAAAACACGGGCGGAACAAGAAAACACGCTCGTGTTTTCTTGCTGTTCGGCGAAAAGACGTGTTTGGGGTTCTAAAAGCGCAGATACAAGAAAACATGGGCAAATGCAAGAAAACACGATCGTATTTTCTTGCATTTGTCCGTATTTTCTTTGATCGTCGCTATTTTCACTTAGATTTTAGTGTCTTTTTGTATGTCTTTTTGTATTATTTTATCCGTATTTTATGTGTATTTTGGTTGTATTATGTGTTTTCATTGAAATGTGTGTGAATGAGCCTAAACATGTTAAAAATAGGTAAAAAATGGAGTCGGGTGCTGAAACGAGCTAACGGGACCCAACTCGAGTTGTAAGGTGCAACTCAAGTTGCCAACTCAAGTCGAGTTGGGGTCCGAAAGTTGTCCAGAATCATCTAGTAACTAAACTCGACTTGGAAAGCCAACTCGACTTGCAGATCGGGTCGAGCTATGACTCTACAAGTCGAACAGCACGTCGTGCGGTGCAGGGCAGGAGTTAAAAATCATACAGTGTTCTTACTCGAGTTGCAAGTCACAACACGACTTGGCAACTCGAGTCGAGTAAGGTTCCCAGAGTAAAATCAATTTCAGAGCCTCGCAATACGGCCGAACAGGCGAGAGCTCGAGTTGGCGACACGAGTCGAGTTGGGATAGCTCGAGTTGCATGTAATGCAACTCGACTCGAGCTTCTAACTCGAGTAAGACAGGCAAGTCGAGTAATGTCATTTTTGGGCCAAAATCTGAATTTTCACCTGCCAATGTGTGTAAGTGTGTGTAAAAAGCCCAACTAATGTTAAATTCGTAGCCCAACTTGGAGAGGGTATAAATACCCTCAAGTTCAACATTTGAAGAGAGATTGGATATTTCACACAAGGGTTTCACTTCTACACCTAGATCACACACCATTTCTTCCATTTTACATCATCATCTTCATCTATTCTCATCCCTTTCATTTGGGTGTTAAAGACCTCAAGAATTCAAGAGCTAGAGGTGGAGATCAAGAAGAATAGAAGATTCTCTTCAAGAAATTGATAGGGAAGAACTTATTCATTTTGTATTTCTTTTGGATTTGAACTATGGGTATGTGTAATGGATTATTCATGTATTTTGTTACCATTATCATGTTAGACTAATCCCTCTAGTGGGATTAGGAATATGAAAAGCACATTAGGTTTATATTTTAATGTGGATTAAATTAGTTTTTGACTTAATTGATGTTGGTTTCTATTCATGGGTTTTAATTGTTTTGATGTTGTGATGACATGGTTTGTTATTCATGAATGATTATTGGTTTAATGGATTGTTGATCAATGGATGATTTATGATAATTAAGTGTTATTATAATGTTCATGTGTATATTGCTTGGAGTAAGATGGAAACGACCCTCTTAAGTATTAGAAAGGCATGAATAGACATCGAGTTTGGGTTTGACCGAAAGGATATTTGAATTCGATGAGAGGAACCAATCCATTCGTTAGCTTTAGTACACAAAAGGGTGAGTTAATCCTATTAGTACCTTTGAAGGGAGAATTGAGAATTAATTAGTACCTAGATGGAAGAGGTTAATGTTGGGCTTTGATCTTAAGTGCTTTTGGGAGTTTCAAGTGGATCAACAACCTTTGTAACCCGAAAGGGAGCTTAGAATATAATAGTGATCACCCTTAATCTACATCAATTGAGTTGAATTCCCTTTGCATGATAATATGAATTGAATGTGCTTGGATGTTTCTAATCCCATGTTTTTCCGTACTTGAACTTTAACACCTATTCTCTTTTCTCGTTAATCATATTACTTGTCATTTCTCTTAGTTGCTATTTTACTTACTTGCTTCTTGCTTTAGTTGATAAATTCAAACTCAAAACCCCTATCATCCTTACATAAGTAACATAAACATGAGCACACTATTGTACTAATCCAAACCTAACTCCCTTGTGGTTCGATAATTTTATTTCTTGGGATATACTTCTACAACGATTGAGTATTGTTTCTCGTGAGTATAAAATATTCAAACAAGAGACCGTGTTTTTATGCAAAAGTGTCAAATTTCAATTACGATTTCCAGATTTTCCAAGGAGGTATAAATACCCCCTATTACACCATTTGCAGCAGAAAATCGAGGGTTTTAGCTGCCACACACATCACACACCACTCTAGCCATTTTACACCTCCATCTTCATCCATTTCCATCCCATCCCTCTATCCTTCAATCCATCCATCCATTCCCCTTGATTTCCTCAAATTCATCCACCATTCCATCAATTCACCAATCTAAGGAAGGGAAGAACATCACGGAGTGAAGATTGGAGCACATTGAAGGAAGATAAGGCCAACTTCAAAAGGGAAGCCAATCAACCTTTGATTTGTTGTTTTCTTCATTATTTAGCTCAAATGGAGCAAGCCATGTATTATATTGATTTTGTAATGATTTATAGTGGCTAGTCCTCATGTGAGGCTAGCAATATGATTGGTGAAGGATAATGTAGATTTTGTAGACCACATATTTGATTAATTGATTGTATGAATATTTTCTATCCTGAATACTTATTCTCATTTCGTGTATGATTTGTGTGGTTAAATTTTCTATTCATAGTGTTAGGATGGTCATTCTAATATTATGCTTAGTGATTTAATTGAATCATTGATTGCACGAGATGACTTAGTTAGTGTGAGGGGAGGTAAGACATACCCTTCTTGTGCTTAGAATCTCATAATAGGACATTAGTGATGAACTAGTGAGGGGAATCTAACTTATGATCATAGTACCTTCATGAGAATTGAGAGTAAGACACAATTCTAGGAGATTTAAACTTGTAAAAGAGTTGAGAACCTAATTGCATTGTCCATAGGGATTAGGGGTACATAAGTGATTGCCCTTAATATTATAACATGATGACCTTCAATGCATGTGTGTGTGTGAATCTACATGAGCTTTTTCCATTATATTGCTTGCCTTACATACTTCTTAGATTGCTCACCTTCACCCATCATCTATCTCATATGTACATTTTATATTTTTAATTGCTTTCCTAGTTGTTTACTGTAGTGTAATTAAACCTCCTCTTTATTGATTGGTCCTTCTAGAGTGAAACATATTTCGAATACGGATACATCACTTTCTCCCTTGGGTTCGCTATTATAAATTTTTCACTTGATCACCACGTCTACACACAACGATAGAGTACGCTTACTCTTTTCAATTTGTACCAAAATTGAGGCTAAGTTTATGGCGCCGTTGCCGGGGAGAAAGGCTTCGGTGTAACGTGTTTGGATTTGTTAGCTCTACTTATGACATTTTTTTTTCTTATTTTTGCTTTTATATTTGCTTTGAAAAATCTTGTTTTAACTTGTTCTTCTTGATAGGTACACCAACCTTGATAGAAGAGAAGAAGGAGCAACCAAAAATAGTAAATGGAGAAAAATTGTAATAGATCTTGAGAAGAAGAGCATAAAAATGGATCAATACTACAATAATGGAATATATGAGGGATGGTAAGGTGCTTACAATGTGAATATATTCCAACCGTATCAAGCAAACACATATTCTGTACCAAGTTCTTACAACTAAGTTTCGACGGTTACCCCTCTATCCGAGAATAGTGCCTTAATGGAGTTGTATAAAAGATACGCTCATGGGAGCAATGAAAGGCAAAATGTTCAACCAAGTCTTCCTAGTTATGGGGATCAATATCTTCAAAGTATGCCAACTTCTTATACTACGGTGCAACAATAGTGGATGACGCCTAGTTCTCAAGTGGAGGAAATTTATTACTTGCAATGGAGTAATTTTCAAGATCAAGGGAATTATCTCTAAGAACAAAGATGACATCCACCGAGTGAAGAGATAAAGCCACCCGTAGAAGATCGAATTGGGCAACTCATGGATATGCTCAATGAGATGATTGAAGAAAGAAGAGAAGAAAGAAAGAGAGAAAATGAGGAAAATGAGAGGAGATTTGAGGCCCTTGAACATCGAATGAGTGAAATGATAAGTGGACGGAACAATTTTCATGAAATGGAGAATTTCGATGAAGAGATTGAAGAAGAGTTAGAAGTAGAAGAGTGTTCGGTTGATGATGAAGACTCAAGAGATGTTGAGCTTATTAAGGATAAGGAAGACAAGGTTGAAGAGAATTTGGGGGAAGAAGAATCAAAGGAGGTGCTTGAAGAGCCTATTGAGGCAAATGATGATGAAGAGGAACAAAGTCTAAAAGCAAGTGATGATGACTTGACGAGAGAAATGAACATTTCTAAACCTTTAAACTCTTTAAGTTGCTTTGAATTTCATAATGTTGTTTTTATAGACTTTGTCTTACCTATTGATTCTTCTCATATTCTTAAGGACAAAAGGGAACTTGAAAACATGCTAGAATTTTATGTGGAGAGAAGGAATAAGTGGTGCTCAAGAATGGAAAGGTTGATGGAATGTAAGCTCAAAAGAGTAGAATTTTTAAAGCCAATCTCGAAGGATGCAATTGAGGTCGTTACTTGCCACAAATGCCAAATAGAGGAAGAAGCATAGAGATTAAAATTTGATTGCAAGAACGAACGATATCCTTGGCTATTCCAATGAGTTCTCCATGATCCGTCCGGCTTGAAGACGTTAAATTTAGCCCTTGATGGGAGGCAACCCATCGTTATCTTTATTGCTTTCAATAAGGGTGATTCGTTTGATGATGGTTTGTTGGGTTGGTTTTTGTGTTTGTTGGAGTTTTGTGTAGGAAATATGATGTGCTTGGTATAGATTTGGAACATATTGGATTACAAGAAGAGCTACGAGGGATGCTTCAAAGGGAGTACCTGTTCTTTAGCTCAAACTTAATCCTAGCTTTAACTAGAAATTAAGTTTGGGGGGTCAATTTTTTTTTTATGCTCTCGTAGTTCTCATATTATGAACATTTGCATCGGTGCACATAGTTTCCTTGTGTCTTGTGTTTTTGTGATGTTCTTATTTTCTTGTGTTGTGAGTCGTTTTCTTGAATATGAGTGATGATGTGTTGTTTGTGATAAGTGATGACGAATTATGTTAAGGATCTCTACTAGTTAAAATTGTGATATGTTCTATTTAACTTATTCAATTTTAAGATGAATTAATGTGTAATAAGTTCCAAAAGGTTCGAGCTAAAGCTTGTGAGTATTTGAGTCTCAACCTTGCATCCATGATTATTTCTTCATAAGTGGATCGATTGAGCTTTGGTAAGCTAGAACTTGCTAGTGGACTACGGGAATGAGCCCGATTGGTGGAGGTAGGTGAGATGATCTTAGGCCATCCTTGTGCTTTAAAGTTATTGCCGTATATTGTCTTACCTTATATATCATCCCTAGTTAGCCACTTTGAGCCTTTAAGCCTATTTCTTATTAACTAAGCACATTACAAGTCATGATTATCCACTTAAGCCTTATATATATATATACCTCTTGTGTGGGTGATTGAGGAGATGGTGGTCTACACGGTTTGATGTGAGAATTGTGCAATAGAAAGAGAAAAATGGTAAACAAGCAAGAAAATGATGAAAAGAGCTCAAGCAAATATACATGCTACTTCAAACAAGAAAAAAGAGCAAAATCAACAAAAATATGCTCATGCAAGCAGAAACTCAAAGAAGGAAACATAAAATCAAAAGAAGCTCAAGAAACATAAGGAATGATAATGATAAGTGTTTGTGTTTAGAAAAGAAAAGACAAGAAGATAGAAACATGAAGAAGTTGATCATCTCTTCGCTTACTTACACTCGAGAGACACTCTTATCTAAATTCTCTCTACCTTTACCAAAAAGTCTATCATTACATCCAAAAGTAAAGTCCTATTTGATCATTAATTGAAGCTATGATGGTTTGTGAATGTAGTCCACGAGTAAGCCTATGGCGCGTCGGGCCAATCAGTTGATGAGCATTGATTTACCTTATTTTGATAAAGTGTTGAGTGCATTTGATATCCGATGTGAGGCTTGGGTCGGAAGGGACTATATTACTCTTTAATCTCTTTGAATTAAACTTGTTAATTTTTTACGTTATGAGTTTAATGTTGTAGGGTGACTTGATATGATTTGTAGTCCTTATTGCTTATGATATGTTATTGCTTATGTTCGTTAGGTCTTTTTCTAGGTGAAAATTTCTCCTCTTATTTTATCATTTTTGTTGCTCGGGGATGAGCAACACTTTAAGTTTGGGGGGTTGATCGTCGCCATTTTCACCTAGATTTTATGTCATTTTTGTGTGTGTTTTCGTTCTTTTGTTTTGTATTTTTATATCTTTTTATATCGTATTATAGGAAATTAAGGATTGATGATGATGATGCATTTTCATGTCTTGAAATAGATGATAATGAAGATAAGTGGTAAAGAAAAGAATGAAGAATGGAGATAGTTAGAAAAATGAAAAATTGCCAAACTGACGTAAAAACATGCCTGTGTTTTTATGCAAATGTGATTGATGTCCAGAGAGTTGATAAAGTGCATGAAAACACGGGAGGAACAAAAAAACACGCTCGTGTTTTCTTGTTGTTTGGCTAAAAGACGTGTTTGGGGTTCTAAAAGCGCAGATACAAGAAAATACGGGCAAATGCAAGAAAACACGACCGTGTTTTTAAACAAAAGTGTCAAATTTTAAGTGCGATTTCCAGGTTTTTCAAGGGGGTATAAATACCCCCAATTACACCATTTGCAGCAGAAAATCGAGGGTTTTGGCTGCCACACACATCACACACCACTCTAGCCATTTTACACCTCCATCTCCATCCCATCCCTCTATCCTTCAATCCATCCATACATTCCCCTTGATTTCCTCAAATCCATCCACCATTCCATCAATCCACCAATCTAAGGAAGGGAAGAACATCACGGAGTGAAGATTGGAGCACGTTGAAGGAAGATAAGGCCAACTTCAAAAGAGAAGCCAATCAACCTTTGATTTGTTGTTTTCTTCATTATTTAGCTCAAATGGAGGAAGCCATAGATTATATTGATTTTGTAATGATTTATAGTGGCTAGTCCTCATGTGAGGCTAGCAATATGATTGGTGAAGGATAATGTAGATTTTGCACACCACGTGTTTGATTAATTGATTGTATGAATATTTTCTATCATGAATACTTATTCTTATTTCGTGTATGATTTGGGTAGTTAAATTTTCTATTCATAGTGTTAGGATGACTATTCAAATATTATGCTTAGTGATTTAATTGAATCGTTGATTGCACGAGATGACTTTGTTAGTGTGAGGGGAGGTAAACCATACCCTTCTTGTGCTTAGAACCTCATGATAGGACATAAGTGATGAACTAGTGAGGGGAACCCAACTTATGATCATAATACCTTCATGGGAATTGAGAGTAAGACACAATTCTAGGAAATTTAAACTTGTAAAAGAGTTGAGAACCTAATTGTCTTGGCCATAGGGATTAGGGGTACATAACTGATTGCCCTTAATATCATAACATGATGACCTTCAATGCATGTGTGTGTGTGAATCTACATTAGCCTTTTCCATTATATTGCTTGTCTTACATACTTCTTAGATTGCTCACCTTCACTCATCATCTATCTCATTTGTACATTTTCTATCTTTAATTGCTTTCCTAGTTGTTAACTATAGTGTAATTAAATCTCCCCTTTATTGATTAGTCCTTCTAGAGTGAAACATATTTCGAATACGGATACATCACTTTCTCCCTTGGGTTCGATATTATAAATTTTGCACTTGGTCTCCACGTTTACACACAACGATAGAGTACGCTTACTCTTATCAATTTGTACCAAAATTGAGGCTAAGTTCGACGACAAGGCCTACGAAGGGGGAAAAACGAAAGGCCTTTTCTGGTCCCCCATGAGCCAGCGGTTCATGGCCTATTAGAAATAAAAGGTGCTCTGGTGGGATCTTCACGGAGAGAAAAAGATTGCAGTCCATTTGATAATGATAGAGTTTTTTAGATTTTCAATTTATTAATTATAATTTGTAAATCAATTTATTCTCAAATACATAAATTTAAGAGACAAGAGATGGATTATTTGTGAGACGGGACTTATCACTAAAGTATACTTATTGTATAGATAAAATATGCTTATTTATAGGTAAAATATGTCAATAATAAATCATATTATAACACGCTAAAATCATATTTTAATGCATAATCCAACATACTTTAGAACAATGATTAGAAAATCGGACCGACGGATTTAACCAGGAACCAGGCCGAGAGCCGGTTCGACAGCACCCAAAAACCATTTTTACTTTTAAACCGCTCAGAACCGGTTCGAACAGTTAAAAATCGGCATAACAGGAAAAACCGAAAGAACTGGTGACCGCCGACTATGTTCTTTTTTTTAAAGAAAAAAATTAAAAAGAGTACAGAAGTAAAAGAAATTGAAAGAATGATTCAAAAGTGATCATTCAAAGAGCAAAACAAATTACTTTAAAAAGAGGACCTAAACAGATGGCCTCGTAAAAGAATTATTAGCCCTGCTCATCTAATTTAATCTATTTTAATCTATGTAATATGCAACGCTGCGGCTGTATAAAGGTGGCAGTCAAATCCAATGCAATCAAATCATAAGGGCCCACAAGAGGCTTTAAAAAAGGCCAAAACAGTCTAAATTTCTCAATATAATCCTCGCTGATAAATAAGAACTATGCCTAACAGGGCAATAACTAAAGCAAACAAGATTGGCCTAAAAAATTACAAAATAGGGTACACATGACCAATCATGACATGGGACATTCAGTATGCATCTACCATCAGAAAATGATCAACAAACCATCAGCAGAGCACTTGATAAAGAGATGAGCGTCAAGCATTATCAAATCAAAATATGCGTCAGAAGGAATAGAATACTATGAAGCACAAACGAATGCATTAACAAGCAGGGGATGAGCAAAGAAGCCCATCAACAGAGGTATCGCATCCAAGAGGGCACGACCAGCTGGAAAAAACGTAGCCTTTGCGAGGTGGCAGACGGAAATCTTCTTGCTGGAAAACCAGGCCTGAATTAAATTGCTTGTGGCGGCGAAAAGCCATTGGAGACAGTAGCAATCCCGACTTGCCGAAGCAGCCGGAGAGTAGAAACAAGACCCAGCCCTGTAAAAGATCGACGTGAAGGACACAAGGCTAAAATTGTGGTGCACGACAAATGCTCAAAGCGCATCATCGGAAATCAACATCGGAGTCGCACCCGGGCCCCGAGAGAAGGATGGCAAGAGTCATAACCTGCAGAGATAAGCAAACAAACCAGAACTGGCCTGACCCTGCCTAAACTGGGATCGACAATCGATACCTCAAAAAGCTCTTTCCATCTGAGAGCAAAACAAGGCAGTCGCAAAGCAATCATCGGCATTACGAAGAAAGGTGTGATGTCTGCTGACGGTAAACCATCAGCGGCGGTTGTGAGATCCCACGAACGATTGAGCCCATGAGAGTAAAGGCACCACGTATCCTTGTGGCGGTGGACCATCTCAGGCTGAGCATGTCAAAACAAGAGCGGCGGCGAGTAGATACTGCCCTAGGTAGCAAAGTAAGAAAGGGGAATCCGATGTGCAGAAGCCCCAAATCACTACATCATCACAGAATCGACGATTAGGGATCATCGATGGAGACCTGTCGAACAAGGCTTCAAACCATTCTAGAAATTCACATCAGCACCAGGCGCATCTATCGATGGCTGGAAAATCGTAGTGCGATGTCAAACCGGTGGCCAGGAGCAGCCACGACGGCGGCGGCAGATTTGTCATGAGTAGCCGGCAATAAATCTTGGGTGTGATTCGGCGAATTTGAAGAGGGACTAGAAGCTGAGTCGGACGTCCCACGTCGGAGGAGCGCCGAGCATGTCAGAGGACGGTGGCGGCGGACTGCCAAGGCAGCGAAGATGCGTGATGAGAAGTCGGATCCCCAAATCGAAAAATTCAGCGTTGAAGGGGGTTTGGCTGCGAGTATGGAAAGCAGGCCATCGCAAAACTGGTGGAAAGCCCTAGTAAAACCGCATCGAGAGTACACTGGGAGGCGTCTGGGGTGAAGATCAAGCGGCGGCTAGGGCTGAAAAACGAAAAATCCTAGAGGGAGGGGGGAGAAAAAGAGAGTTATAGGGACAGAGAGGAAGTTGGTTGGTACAGAGAGGGTTGTAGGGATGAGACTGATAGAGCGGCGAACAATTTAGGATGGGGAATAATAAATCTGTAAACCCAACATATTCTCCTTTTTTTAATACAAGTCAAAATATTAATATAAAATTATAAATTATAAAATATGGATATCAAGGTCAAAGCCTAATGCCCAATTTAGTATTATTATTAAAAATGCCCACTTAATATCATTTATTAGGAATTGTTAAATTATTTTTTAATAGCTATTATAAAATATAATTAAAAATATGTAAAATTTAATTTTTCGGTTGAATCGCCAGTTCGATCGGTCCGATCTTGAACTGTTAGGGTCACCAGTTCATCCTCCGATCCGGTTTTCTAATCACTGCTTTAGAAAATATACTTTAATCACCATTAAACATATTTTATTTAAATAATAGATATACTTTAATAGGTCTCACAAACCGTCTCAAGTAAAGTACCGTCTCACAAGAGATTTTGTCTAAATTTAAATATTCTAAAATCCAATGCGCAAATTAATGATTTATAATATATATAACAACCAAAATTAATATTACAAAGATAAAAAGTCAATTCAAATAAGATTATAAATAAATAAAAATATTTATAGTTCATAAGTTGTATTTTATGCATAATTTATAGCATGTTCATTGAATAACATAATTTATAATTTAATTTGAAAATTAAATATTATGTTTTCAAATAAACAAAATTAGAAGGGAATCATTATGCAAATAAAAAGGTAAATAAAATGAAATAAAATAAAAATTAAAAATGAAAAAAAATTTACAGAACCGGTTGGACCGATTCAACTATTTTTTGAAGTTTGACTGGTTCTACCCAGTCTAACCATAAAATACGATTTTTGGGCGTTTTGAACTGGTTTCGGCTTCAATTTTTGGTTCAACTGGTTAAACCGGTTGGTCCTGTCCTATTTTAACATCACTGATTTCTCTATATAATATTATTACATACGTACATATAAAAAAACAAATATTAATTATTTCTATCATTTCATACTAACAACATATTCATTAAACATATACTCCTTCCGTCCAACAACAACGAGTGCATTTTGCCAATTTCTTATGTCCTAACACAAGAGGTGCATTTTCCTTTTTAGTAAATGAGACTCACACAAAATAATTAATAAATTTTCATGGGACCCACAAACCACTCTAATACACCTACCCACTACACATTAATATATTATTTCTCTCTCTTCATCTACCTATTAAATATTATATCTTTTAATCTACATGCAAAAAAGAAACGATATCCTTGTGGTGGGACAGAGGGAGTATAATTTAATATTAATAATCATTCTCAACTCAATAAATCATACAAATTTAATGAAAAAAATTACATTATTTTAAAATTAAAATTAAAATTAACCATATATATATTTTAAAAATATAAATTTATAAATATTAATATAATTGGATTGGAATAAAAAGACATAAAAATTTTATGTATCAGAGTTAAATCTATTTTAATACATTAGATATTTTTAGTGGTATAAATTTATTTGTAACTAAGAGAAAATTAGTTTTCTATCCTAAAATAGTTAAATGATCAAAAAATACCCCACAATTCCGGAAATTCAAATGCCCTTTTTTCTTAAAAAAGTCTAATTTTGTTATTGCTAAACCAAGCTTTAATCAAATACTAGTATTTAACCTGTGCAACGATGCTATCATTTTAATTTTATTTATTATCTTATAATTTTAATTTGTAATTATTAATTATTTTATTTATAAACATTGAAATATGATTCATTATTTAGTGTATATGAAAAATATAAATGTAATTATATAATAATAATTATTATAATAAAACTGCTAAATAATTATAAATATTTATAGAAATTGAATAAATAATTAAATTCTCATTAATGTAATATTAAAATTGAATTATTATTTTTAATTTGACGTAAATAAAATATATTAAATTGAATTATTTAATAATATAACTATATAGTTATTACATATTTATTGTAATAGTAATTTTGAGTAATTATATAAATTTTGCCCTAATTAGATTCAATTATTTTATTACTTTCATTATGACTTGAAGTATTTTGATTAATTTGTTAATAATTAACACAATAATTACTTAAAAGTGGTAAATAATTAATAATTTGGATTTAAAATATAAATTAGAATTTCAGGATGAAACACCAAATTTATAATAAATAATAGAAAAATATGAGAAAATTTAAAACATCTGAAATATAATTCTATTAGTAGTTGTTTATTTGAGCAATTAGGGAATCCGCCGTATCTTCTTCCTCGATCTTAAAACTCACACTATTGGATAAACCATCTTCAGAAGTTAATATGATGTGATAATATATGTGGGTGCCTTTTGGAAGCTTTTCAACTGAGAGAGAAACGGAATCTTGGATTATTTTCCAAAAACCTGAAAATCAATTGATCTCCAGCCGAAATGTCTATTAGTAGATTTATTAATTTTCATCCTGCAGTGAAGCATGTTTTCATAGGAACTGAATTTGTGTAACACTTATATTTTACTAATTTAAGTTTATTCTGTTGGGTAAATACATATCCACATAATTGTAAGTTGAACCCAAAATGTTTATAATGCAGTAGGGTAGATCCTTCAGAGAAAAAAAAGATAAAAAGAAGGTGAAGTTAGTACATAACGGTTGATCAATGTGTTATTTAAAAAAATAATTAAATATATACAAACCATTTGATCTTGAGTATATTCTTCGGTGATGTTTACCACAAACTCTCTTGCGCATCCTATCATAATTGAACCTAAAAAATTATTAAAAAGGATAAATATATATGTATATATATATAAATTCAAATGTTAGATAAACTAAAAAAAACTAAGATTTTGAAAAATCCATACGAATAATATAAAGGAAAACAATGGAACTCTATTCTTACGCTAAAATAGACAGAACAAAATTATGGAATGAAGTTAACTTGTGAAAAGTTATTTTGATCTCAGTATATATTTATAAAAGTAAGAAATATATGTTTTGACAATATATGTAATTATGCATGAAGAAATGTATATTTTTCAACAATATATGTAATAGATGTAGTAAAAAATGTATATAAAGAAAATTCTTGTACCAAACAGTTATCATGCTTGAAGAATTAGAAACTCCAATCACCTTAATAACATATTCTTCATTCTTCTTTTTCATTAGAATTCGCTCCTTTTTCATTTATTTATCTTTAGGGACAACCCAAATTGCAGAATGTTAGAAAAAATACATCTTTTTGACTTCCTCTACATTTAACATATATTTTGGCCACTTTATATATACATAAACTACCCCTAAGCATTACACATCAGAGTGACAAACTCTATAAATGCATAAGCACACAACTAATTACCTGGATGATGACAGAATATGAAGGTGGCATAATAAGTTTAAGACTACCCTTCGGTGAGGCTAAACTTAAAGATCATGCATACCAATTTATATCAACTCAAAAAGATTCAACATAATCCATTATTCATCAAAGAGGGAGAACCACATGTAGGAAGTTGCAAAAATATTCAGACCCAAGATTTAAAAAAAGAAACTAGTTGAGACATGGAAAACATAAGCAATAATCACAATATCAAATTATTATGAATATACCCACCAGAAATTGCTCTCAAATCATCATCATATATGTATTTCTCCAATGATACAGATTTAGTATTTGAAAGTAATCATTGATAATAGTTTGGGGATGAGTATAAGGAAGATAACGAACCATGCTCCAGAAAAGCAAACCATCTCCTTTAATACGTATTTTAAATAAATAAATAGAACAGGAAAAGAAATAACCTTTGTATTCTTGTATAAATCAGAAGATGTGAGTGCCTCGAAAAATTTACCAAATGTGGTGGTTGGAGAGTCAGGGTACATACTTTTGAATCATGAAGAAGACATCCCACTGGCTGCTGCTGCATCAGCAGAGCCACCGATATCATTCTCCAACGCATTCAAGGCCGATTCAAATGGAGGCTCATTTTCCATCTTTTCAGACTACGATAATTTTGACCACATGTTAGCACGCTAAGAAAATATTTAATCCATTCAATGCCCAATTAGAATAAACTCAATAGTAAAAAAGCGGGGCTGAAAGGTTAAGTTGTCATGATGAAAGCCATGAAATACCTCATTTGTAGAGCCAAAAGGATTCTTCACTAAGTGGAGCTAAAACTATTCTTCACTGATCCGGAACAGCAGTGAAAACCCTAGCAGCGGCGGCATTCTGCAGGCCTCCGATCCTGGTCTTCGCCTCATTCCAGTATTCAATGTTGCATTAGTATACCCACTCGACTCCAATACATGGTGATAACCATGTAATTTTAATAAAACGGTAAAATAAAGCAATTAATAGTTGAATTAGAATTTAATATAATAAATTCAAAAGTAAAAAAGCGGAGCTGAAAGGTTAAGATTTCATGATGCAAGCCATGAAATACCTCATATGTGGAGCTAAAACGATTCTTCACTGATCCGCTTAAAACCTGAAAGGAGAAACTAACTATTGATAAACAGTGGATTGAAGATTGCAGTACATATTTTAAATAAATAAATAGAACAAGAAAAGAAATAACATTTTTATTCTTGTATAAATCAGATGATGTGAGTGCCTCGAAAAATTTACCATATGTGGTGGTTGGAGAGTTCCTTAATAAGTTCCTTAATAATACGAAATAGAGAAAAAAAATAGGTACATGAGTTGAATCTGCATGCTAAAAATTTGACTAAGTTTCTGGAATCTGATCGGCGATCTATGTTGTTCATTAACATCTTTCTGATGCAGTAATTGTACATATACTATTAGGAGCCAAGTAGAAGACTAATGATTAAAATAATTTAAGGCGAAAAGTTGATGGGATAAACAAATCTGTGTATGTTTTGTATCCATGTAATGCATATATCACACCATTGACTATAGGGTACCTGCAAACTCTTCCCTAAACGACTGCAAGATCAAAATTTAAATGAAGATAAGATTTAAAATATTAATCAAAACGAAAAAAAATGAACAAAAAAAATAAAATTCAACATGACTAAGTCATGGCTCATGAGGCATCAGCAAGACTGAAAATAAAGTATTAAATTTAGTTAAACCAATTCTTAGCTTCTAAATTAGATATATTCTTTGCACACAAATAAAGATCATTAGTGTCCTATCATAAACACACCAAACTTATTATCCAATTTACATAAACTTAGTAGACCGAGTGCAAAACCTATTGTTTACCCTGTTTATCCTGCAAATTCAATAAATGGAATCTCTTTTCCAAATGATCAATGGAAAGTCTACAAATAATTATTATTTATACAATAAAGATCCTAATTAAAGAATTAAAGAAAATCTATATACACAGTTACTAATCGGAGAATAAAACACTTATCCTATGACAATTCTATAATTTCATCAAAAAATTAAGAAAGTAAAATAATTTTTAACACTTTTACCAATAGATACTTCTAGAGGTAGAGACACATATCTACTGAATACATTTTTTTCTCTCGAATTCCACTTCAACTATGCATATCATCAATCAATAAGCTAATACATGTGGTCAAAAAATACAATAGAGATAAATAGTATTAGACTTGTTCTACTATAATGTCATCAAATGAACCATTAAATCAAGAAATTAAATCTGATTTTATAGAAGTTAAAAAACTAAAGCACTTTCCAACATACTATGTGATACTTTTCAATCAAGTGCAGCTAGCTGTATCCTTAATAAACTAAAACACTAATCCATTCAATGTCCAATTAGAATAAACTCGTAGATGAATAAAAAAACATGCATATAAATTAGTACATATGTTGCAGTAATTGATAAGATAATCCACATTGAATGATGGGCGTTTTCTCAACACACAAAATTAATCCTCAAGTATAAGGATATCAATTGCAGTTTCGATAAGTGACCAAGTGATTTTCGTACCCAAGAGACGGATTATTATTAATTTATTATGTTCTAATTTACTAAGATTATGTTTCGCAAATTGGTTTTGAATTGTTACAAAATTAAATAGCAATTGAGTTAAATATAAATCAAATAATAGACAAGCAATAGAAAATACGGTTGTGATCAAGTAAGAAATTAGGTAGTTCTTCGGGCATCCGATTTTACTTATTAATTTTCTTTCCATGCGTTATTGTCCGACTCTGCCTTGTGGTCTATGGACGCATCACTAAACCATGCAAGTTCACACTATAGACACAAGTAAACAAGTGTATGACACGTGTGAATATCCTTGGAGCAAGAGATATAATTCACTCCCTTTCTAGGTACTTTCAGTATCAATTATTTACCGTGCACTTAGTACTCTAACCTAATATGATCTCCCTTTATAGGTACTATGACGTTATACTCTTTATCCTACTTATTAACCCGAATAAGATTCAATTAACAAGTATCTATATAAGATAGTTCTAATAAGACTTCGGAATCCCTTCACTTAGAATTATAACATGTAATCCTGCTCAGCGGTGAACGCACCCAATCAATAACTAAGATATGCATTCAGACTCTACATAACAGTTAATGATGCACAAAACGACTGTGAGTATGAATTGAAAAAGCACAATCTTATATAAAATAAACCACAAGTAGTGTTTTACGGAGTTTACACATGGAAATTCAATTAACTCATAAAACTTTCATAACCCTAGAACTACCGGAGCTGTTCTAGTCCATGATTGATCTAGGAACAATCATGGTTGTTTGGTATGATCTTACTGACGCGCCAGACGAACCTCTCTTCACGACCCCTTCAGATGATGGTAGGGTTTCGGTGGTGGATGAATGATGTATGATGTGTCGTCTCTTTTTCTCCTGCGAAGGCTCTTTTTTTATAATTGTGGAACCTCCTTATGGGCTTAAGATGGGCTTTGCTTGAAGCACACGTCAAATTTGATAAAAGACATCCAAAATTACCATAAATAGAAGCAGCGAGAATCCGTTCGACCAAGTCTAGACTGGTCGAGCAAGACCGTCAACTCGAGCAATGGTCGAGCAAGCTCTCCGTAAGTTTTTGCACATTTTGCTCGACCAAACTCAACTCCTCGACCAAAGTGATGTTGGTCGAGCAACACCTCCAAGTCGAGCAACCTTTCTGTAAGAATTGCGCATTCTGTTCGACTTCACTCATCTGCTCGAACAAGATGATTCTGGTCGAGCAACCTCTCCAAGTCGAGCAAGCTCTCTGGACGAATCTACGTATTCTGCTCGACTTGGCCACCTTGTTCGACCAAAGTGATAATCGTCGAATAAGGTCTTGAGGTCGAACGACCTTTGAAAATTGCTTCAAAAATCGTGTCTTCCAATTTCGAGCTCTTTCTACCTGTTTTCATGTACAAAAATGTTCAAACAGCCCTTGTATCCTCTGATTCGTGACTTTTCCATAAACATACCGATTCATCTCAATAAAAGACTCAATCATACTCAATTTTCACTTAAATCAGAGCCCAAAATCCGTGAATTTACACTCTCATAAACCCCCAAACTTACATGTTGCTCGTCCCGAGGCAACGACAATCAAGACAAATCAAGAGTGTAATCACGAAATCAAGCACAACTTATTCGAACACATGTAATTATATCAATTTAAGTCATGCAATCCATCATACATTTCATTCACATAAAAATGTCAATCAATCATAATACTTCTACGAGTGCTAAGTCATCTAACTCACTGGTAAGTGTTTTACTCTCTTTCTCAAGTGTAAAAGATGTACACTTTATGGTTAGTATCGACACTCAATTTCAATTCATATACTCGCGTAACCATAAGCTTGACAAGGGTCTCAAAAATCCATCTAGAACTACTTCAATACTAGGATCACAAAGGACTAGCATATAGGTTGTAATGTTGGCTCTTTGGTAAAGGTAGGAGAATATAGATAAGTAACTAAATTACTAGCAACGAAATACCTTGGAGTTTCGCTCTTCAACAGCTTCATTCTTCTCTCCTTCGTCTTTCTCATGATCACTTCAATACATGCTTCCTCCAACTTTACTTGGATCAACATTTTTTCAGCAGTAGAATATCAATTTCGGTGTTCTTTAAGTAAAAGGGTATCAGTTTCGGGCACTACCCTTTCTAGCATTAGGGATACCGGTGTTAGGCACTATCCCTTGCAAGTTTTAACCTCTTGTCCTTCGATTCTTATTTCACCAATCCCGTCCTTCCCTTTCCTCTTTAAACTTCATATAGCATTAATTTATCTCCACTTACTAGTAATAGGTGTATAAAGCTCAAGAAAGTAAACGGCTATTTATCAATGGCTTGCCAAAGATAAAGCTTAAAGGCTCAAAAGGGCTTCCAATGATAATCATATAATAGGGTAAGATAAATTTGGCTAAGTAACTCAATTGACAACAATGGCCTAAGATTATTTCCTAGTATCTATCAATTATAGACTTCAAGCAAGACTCCAAACCAAGTTCTAGAATACGAGTATACAAACGACTCTCAAGAATAAACTATCATGCGTATAGCACGTTCAAAAGGCTCAAATCCTCACATGGTTAATAGAATCCTATGCACTTTTCAAAGCATGTAATTAATATCAATTTACTATGAACTACAAGTAAAATAGAACATGCTCGTCATCAACAAATCAATATGCATCAAAATAAGAGCACATGTATAACATGAATAATCCTCATCACTAAACAACCCCAAGCAAACAACTTCCAACAATCAATCAATCATCATCACTATCAAATACATGCCACCCACACATGATTCACAAACTACACCCATAAGAATCAAGCCTTCACCTGTAAAGTGTAAAAAAGAATGGGGATGAGAAGAATCAGAAAAGATAAAAGACCTGGCAGCTCTACTCCTCCGGAGCATCACCATCATCCTCCTCATCGTCATCATTACTCATTTCTGCTCGCCACTGATTAATTTCTCTATGGAGATCACTGATGTTCCGAGCCATCAAGCGCTCACAGTCTTGCATCTGCCTCAATCGACCATCCATCGCATCATAGCGTGCATTGAGTGCGGCGTAGTTAGTATTCACAAGCGCCAACTGCCTGTTCGTTTCTTGTTGGTTCGCATTGAGTGTGGTGAACTGCTCGTGCATCAATTGGAATTGCTCCCAATAAAACTGATCCTGAGCTACCCAATAGTCTTCCTGTGGCTGTGGCTGCAGTGGTGGCTCGAAAAACTCCTGCTCTATTGGTTGCTAAGGTTGCTCCGGAGGCATCCCTGGATAATCAAAAGCGGGTGGTAGCTGCATTTCCTCATCTACAAAGTCAGTCGGATCTCCTATCATAATCATGCCCTCATCTAATTCAATCCCATGAGCTCGCATATCAGCCAAAAGCCTCCAGTCTCCTCTTCCCAAGCACGTCTTCGAGATCACCATGTGCTTTGTGGTTTTCATCAATAAATTGCTGTTGACTCTAACCGTAGTGAGATCGATAATTACCAATGAAAAACTAAATGTACTAGAATTCTTTCCTCGGATGAACATCCAAGTATCATCTTGCCGCTCAATCAACCTCATCCTCACACATGATGTCAAGATCAAGTCCGGATCCCCTCGGATAGGTCTGTGCCTACTCAAATCGACTCTATAGTATTCAGCGATCAAGGTGATGAGTCCTCCAATATTCACGCGCTGAAATCCATGGGTCGTGAACTTGTGCAACTGATTGAAAAAGTATGCTGCTACATTGAAGCGCACTCCAAATCAACACTTTCAGTCAAGAATATTGAGGTTAAATTAGTCTTAACATTACTCCACACAAACACTATAAATTCCACACATGCTTTCACCAAGTCCACACTTAAACATGTTCAAATTCTACCCTTAATTGCACCATAACAACACCTAAATCAATGAGCCCATGTGTAAACTTTGAAATTAAACTAAAGCCCATGCTTCATACGTCATCAATTTCACAAGAATTTCACAATTCGACGTAAAACAATTCAAGTCAAATTTTGAATAAGAACTTCAACAATTCAACAACTAAATCCAACCCAAACTAGCACGAATCCACTCACCCATACTTCACTAAGCATTAGCACCACAATTCAAGAGTAAAAAGTGAGGAGAAACATACTGTTGATCGACATGGTGTGCGTGTGGTGATTGGCAATAAGACCCCAAAAATTCAAGTGAAAAGCCCTAGATTGGACTTGAAATCCCTTGAATTTGGATATAAAGTGTGTGGAATTGAGAATTTAGGTATAGAAAAGAATTTGGGAAGAAGGACTTACGGTTATATATTGGTGCTCGAGAAAAGGTGACGGGTGTATGTCGAACGGAATGAAAACTGACCTTAAAAAACCAACTCCGTACTCCATGAGGACTAATCGAACAAGGGTTTTAAGTTGAGCAGCCTGAAATTCCCTTTTAAAATTAGCATTGTTCGACCTTCGTTTGACCAAAATATGCTGGTCGAACAGGTGCTGGAGATCGAGCAAACTACCCAGTCGCGCCCTCTGTTCTCCTCTGTCCTGCTCGACCTTCGTTCGACTTCACACTTATGGTCGAGCAACAATGACTAGGTCGAACAAACTCTCTGGAAAAATTTGCACATTTTGTTCGATCGTTGCTCGACTACGGCATCTTGGTCAAGCAGTAACGTCCAAGTCGAACAAACTCTCGGGAAGAGTTTGCACATTTTGTTCGACTTCCGTTCGACGTACCAATTTAGTCAAACAACCCTGTCCAGATCGAACAACCCTACTGGAAGATTACACATTTCGTTCGACCATTGCTCGATCAAATAGCATGGTCGAACAATACTCCTAAAAGTCGAACGACACCTCAAACTTCATAAATGTCATACCTTTCTCGTATTTCCCTGCAACAATGAAACTATAGAACAACATCAAGTATCAAGATCACAATTTCTAAGCTCGAGGACCACTTTTATAACAAATAACATCAAGTGTAACTCCGAAATGACACTAACAAAACACAACACCACAAAATACTAGGCAAATTGCAAAAAAATTGATGCATCAAAACCGGCTAAAGTTTTAATATACCGCAAAAAACCAACTCCCCTAGCAAACATTACAAAAAAAGATCTTACTCTCCGCGCTATGTGAGGTAAGTACATCACACCCCCAAACTTATTAGAAACTATAGTCGAAACTAAGTTTGCAAAGAGATGTAATTTATGAATTATAAGCACATCAAATACAAAAATTTCTTACTCACACCAAAGAAATTAAAGCAATAAAATGGGAGGGAAAAGCCCCCAACAGACACTCATGTTTAACGTCAGAGAGTCACGACGGTACCAATTTAGCGCAAGGTATCTTCAAAGACGACGCAAGCATCATCCGCCAACTTGTAATGCTTCAATCGATGCCCATTCGCCGCTATAATGTCTCCGTCTTTGTCCATCAACTCGAAACTCCCCCTACCGCAGGCTCTATGGATAATGAACGGCCCCGTCCACTTCGATTTCAATTTTCCTGCAAAAATCTTCAAACGAGACTTAAAGAGTAATACCTCATCACCTTGCTTGAACTCCTTGTACGAGATCTTTGAATCATGTCATTTCTTCATTCTCTCCTTAAAGATCTCTGAGTTCTTGTAAACACGATTTTTGAACTCGTCCAATTGATTGATATGAGTCATTTTCAACTTCTTTTGATCCTTAAGAGACAAGTTCAAACTCCTCAATGCCCAAAAAGCTTTGTGCTGAATCTCTACGGGTAAGTGACACGACTTCCCATAGATAATTTGGTACGGTGACATATCCAACACCGTCTTATAAGCAGTCCAGAACCCCCACAGAACATCATCGAGCTTCATATCTCAATCCTTCCTATTGTTTCGGACTACTTTTTCCAAAACTTGCTTCACTTGTCGATTGGAGACTTCAGCTTGCCCATTGGCTTGAGGGTGATAGGGTGTAGTAACCCTATGCTTAACTCCATAATCCTTAAGCACCTTTTCAAGAAGCTTATTGACTAAGTGAGTACATCCATCACTTACTAGTGCTCTAGGAACTCCATAGCGGGCAAAGATATGTTTCTTCAAGAATGATAAAACATTTCTTGAATCATTCACGCGAGTGGGAATGACTTTCACCCACTTAGAAACATAATCCACTGCTAAAAGAATGTAGAGAAACCCATTAGATGGGGAAAGGCCCCATAAAATTGATCCCCCATACATCGAAGATCTCAACAACAATGCTTGGCCGAAGTGGCATATCATCTCTCCTACTTATGTTCCCCATCCTTTGACATCTATCGCAGGACGCCATATAGGTTTCACAATTTTTAAACAAAGTAGGCCAATAAAGAGCAGATTGAAGTACCTTAGCTGTCGTCTTTTGAGCTCCAAAGTGCCCCCTGTTAGGTTGTGCATGGCAAAAATCAAGAACAATCTCCATCTCCATCTCAGGCACACACCTACAGACTATGGAATCCGTAAATATCTTGTAGACAAACGGATCATACCATATAAATGTCTCAACATCCCTCTTAAATTTTGCAAGTTGATATCGGTTGACATCTCTCGGA
Source organism: Pogostemon cablin (assembly GCA_023678885.1). Taxonomy (NCBI): domain Eukaryota; kingdom Viridiplantae; phylum Streptophyta; class Magnoliopsida; order Lamiales; family Lamiaceae; genus Pogostemon; species Pogostemon cablin. The sequence continues at coordinate 20,467,106 of CM042994.1, read as the reverse complement.
ATTTCTCCTACGGCAATGTAATTCACGTAATCCGCATACCATGGATCCATTCCTTGGGCAGCCACCATGCATGCTCTTTCCGCTCCTTCAACAAACACTGCCATTATCCTCTTATCGGGGAACGTCTCCTCAATGTAATCAAAAGAATCATCACAATGCTCTCTTCTCTCCAACATCGAAAGGTGATCCGCCAACACGTTCTCAGTTCCTTTCTTATCTCGGATCTCCATATCGAACTCCTGCAGAAGAAGGATCCATCTAATGATCCGTGTCTTCGTTTTCTTCTTCTCCATTAAGTATCATATCGCAGAATGATCCGCATACACTATCGTCCTCATGCCAACCAAATACTGTTGAAACATATTGAATGCGTACACCACAGCCAAAAACTCCTTTTTAGTCACCGTGTAGTTCTTTTGTGCCGTATCAAAAGTCTTTCTCGCATAGTAAATGGTGCAGAACTTCTTTTCCCTCAACTGCCCAAGTACCACTCCTAGTGCTAAGTCACTTGCATCACACATAAGTACAAACGGCTGAGTCCAATCCGGTGTGATCAAGATAGGTGCAGTTATAAGCGTCTCTTTCAAAACCTGAAAAGCTGTTAGACACTCTTCATCAAAAACAAAAGGACCATCCTTTTCAAGCAAATGAGATAAGGGCTTGGAGTATTTCGAGAAGTCTTTTATGATCTTCTATAAAAATCGGTGTGTCCAAGGAAGGACTGCACTCCCGTTTCATTAGTAGACAGTAGAAGCTTCTCGATCGCCACCACTTTTGCTCTATCTATCTGCAATCCCTTGGCCGAAATATGATGGCCAAGAACAATCCCATCTCTTGCCATAAAGTGGCACTTCTTCCAATTCAAGACAAGATTAGTTTCTTGGCATCTCTTCAAAACAGTAGCAAGGTTAGATAAACAAATATCAAAGGAGGAACCAAACATAGAAAAATCATCAATAATCACCTCCATGATCTTTCCTATCAACCCATCAAATATGGCCATCATGCAACGCTGAAATGTAGCAGGCGCATTACATAGTCCAAAAGGCATCTTTCTAAAGGCAAAAGTTCCATAAGGGCAACTAAAAGTAGTCTTTCTTGATCCTCGGGTGCAATCATGATTTGATTATAACCCGAGTACCCATCCAAGAAACAATAATACTCATATACTGCTAGACGATCAAGCATTTGATCCATGAAAGGAAGGGGAAAGTGGTCTTTGCATATATTTTCATTCAGTCTCCTGTAATTCGTAAACACACGCTATCCCATAAGAATCCTAGTGGCTAATGTCTCACCATTCTCGGTTTTCACAATAGTCATGCCCCCTTCTTAGCTACTACATGCAATGGACTCACATGGGGACTATCACTAATGGGATAAATAATTCCAACATCGAGCCACGTTAGGATTTGCTTCCTAATCACTTCTTGAATAGCGGGATTCACCCTCCGTTGATTCTGAATACTACTCTTGACCTCATCTAACAACCTTATTCTATGCATGCAATATGAAGGACTAATACCTTTCAAATTATCAAGAGACCATCCAATCGCAGACTTATACTTCCTAAGCACATCTAACAATTCCTCAAGTTGATCATCATCAAGGGAAGAAGATACAATTAACGGATATTTTCCATTGTCACCAAGATAGGCATACTTCAAGTGTTCCGGTAGTGGTTTCAACTCCTCTTTCTTCTCTTCCTGAGGGGTGCTCTCTCTATCCAATGGTAAGTACTTCCTAGTCCACTTGACCTCTTAAAACTTTTTCCTCTCTGCTTGGTACCTATCATCACCCAAAGCAAGCAAGTTTTCAAGAAAATCAATACATACCTCATTGGAGAGTACATCTAGCTCCGTGGTGGGAAAAATAAGAGATTCCATCAGGCATGTCTCAAGAGGATCCTTAGAAAGAATCAAAGACATGTCTTCCTTCACGATCTCCTCCACCACGTCTATACTATGACACTGCGTCTCCATCGGCATCTTCATTGCTTTGTCGAGGTTAAATAAAACCTCTTCTTTATCCATCCTCAGCCGTAGCTCACCCTTTTGCATATCAATCATAGCTTCCGCAGTAGTAAGGAAAGGTCTCCCCAAGATAAGAGGGACATTATCCTTGTCATCTTCCATCTCAAGCACAAGAAAGTTCACAGAAAATACGAGCTTTTCTACTTTGATAAGAACATCTTCAGTCACACCCTTCTGAAAGGTCATAGACATGTCCGCTAGTTGCAGAGCCACTGATGTGGGAGTTAACTCCCCCAAACCAAGCTGTTTAAAGATAGACAGTGGCATCAAATTGATACTTGCCCCAAGATCGCACAAGGCTCGTCGTGCCGGCCCCTTTCCAATTTCACATAAGATAGTGAAGCTTCCCAGATCTTTCAACTTAGCTGGCAGCTTCCTTTATATGATTGAGCTGTAATTCTCCGACAGGTTCATGGTTTCAATTCCGTTCAAGCTCTCTTCTTCAAAAGTATTTCTTTTAAAAAAGGGGAATAATATGGCATCTCCAAGATCGCTTCAGAGAACGGAATGTTCAAACTTATCTTGTTTATGATATCTGAAAACCTCTTGAAATTTTCTTCCAATACCTTTTTGATAAGCTTGAAAGGAAACGGTGGAGGTATCTTTGTTTTGGGACCCCTCATTCATCACGTTCAACCTTCTCCGCTTTATCTTTCTCGGCTCTCAATCTCTAGATCTTTTCCATTTTTTTCTACTGTAAGCTCGTTATTTTGCTCTTGAGATGTAGCTGGAGTATTTCGATCAGCAGGTGTCGTATTCGGTATCGAATCAGACTCTGTACTGTGCTGCTCGACCTCCGCTCGACCAAGTTGACTTGGTCGAGCAGATAAGTGTTGGTCGAGCAACCTGCCTGATCGCATCTCTGTTCCTGGAAATGTTGCTCGACTTCCATTCGACCATGATGGTTTGGTCAAGCAGATTAGTTTTGATCGAGCAACCTACTTGATCGTGAGCTCTCGTCACACTGGTATTGTTCGACTTCCGTTCGACCTGGTTGTCTGGTCGAACGGGATTGTGCAAGTCGGACGGACTGTCAAAAAACAAAGTATCATAATTCTATTTCTTGAGGAGTTGTTCGACCACTGCTCGACCAGATGATCTGGTCGAGCAAATCTAGTTTAGTCGAGCAACTTCTCTGCTCCCTTCGGTTTCACTTGCCACCAACATCGGACCTTCATATTGTGTTCCCGACCTCAAGGTGATGGCATGGCAAGACTTTGGATTCTCAATACTTTGAGATGAAAACTTCCCTTTCTCAATAGTTTGAGTCAATTTGTTTACGTTTCCCGCCATCTCCCCCATCAACTACGTAAGGTCTTTTACTTGTGTAGACAAATCCTTATGATTATCATCAATCTTCTTCTCTAACTTAGCCTCAAGATGGTATACTCTTGCATCATTCATCGCCATATACCTGTTCACCATATCCTCAAAGCCAGGCTTCCCTTCTTCCACCTTAGCTCCCGGATCAACACCGATAGGAGGCTACACCATATTATTCAGATTGCTCCATGAAAACTCCGACTTCCTTGGTTGTACCTTGGGACCACGGTTGTTATAATTCCCCTGATAATTCTTGTTTCCTTGATTCGGGTACCTAGTTTCTTGAATACTTTGACCCATGGCGTAGTTTGCCTCCTCGATCTCCTCTTGGCTAGCTCCTTAATAGCCACCATCCTCCTGCATCATTGGTACTCTCTGAGATAAATCAGTGATCTGCTTTTGCTGAGACTCAAGTAACTTACTAATATTAGTCAAGCTAGAGACGATCTCATCATCTCTTCCTGACTTCCCCATAGTATGCTCAACTTGTGCTAATTTACTAAGGACATAAGTGCCTCTCACTCTATCAGTCTGCCAATCTCTTGAATTTATCGAAATATCCTCGAAAAGCTTCTCGGCCTCAATGGGTGACTTCGTAAGCAATGCTCCATTAGAAGAAGCATCAAGTAACACTCGAGAATTGCAATCCAACCCATTGTAGAATATAATGATATATTGAGCTTTATATAGCCCATGCTGTGGACACTTACGAAGCATGTCCTTGAACCTGCCTCAAGCTTCATGAAATTTCTCATTGCCATGAATAGCAAATTGATTGATCTCTTGCTTCATCTTGAACACCTTTGAAGGTGGCATGTATCGCTCCAAGAATTTCACTTTTAACTTCTCCCATGTATCACATTCAGCAGCATCAAGATTATCGTACCAATCTCTCGCTTTTTTATTCAACGAGAACTTAAACAATATTATCTTCCTCGCATCCTCGTGAGCTCCTGCATCTTTTTATGTACTTGCATAACCAAGGAACTTATTTAGATATTGCTAAGGATCTTCAAAGGTTCCCCCAGAGAAGGGACTCCTTTCAACCATGGTGATAAGAGCAGGGTGTAAATCGAAATCGGCTCCGGTCCCTCTTGCTCCTAACAATCCAAGATTGCCTCTCCGTTGTTCTTAAAGACTTTACGGATGGCAAGTGTATCAGGATTCACTGCCATATTGACTATCTCAACTCCTAAATCAAGAGCTTTAGTGGGATCTACTTTCTTGTTCTTATTCTTCTTCTTCTTTGTCTTCCATAACGATGCTCCAATCTCTAGATTATAAGGCTCTAATGTACCTGTTTAGATCTCATGAGCATACACCTAAGAAAATTAAGTGTTAGAAATCAAAGACAAAAATAATATAATCTCAAATAACTAGAAATAATAGACTAATAAATAATTTCATCCCCGGCCAACGGCGCCAAGAACTTGATGGGTGTTTTCTTAACACACAAAATTAATCCTCAAGTATAAGGATATCAATTGCAGTTTCGATAGGTGACCAAGTGATTTTCGTACCCAAGAGACGGATTATTATCAGTTTTATTATGTTCTAATTTACTAAGATTATGTTTGGAAAATTGGTTTTGAATTGTTACGAAATTAAATAGCAATTGAGTTAAATATCAATTAAATAATAGACAAGCAATAGAAAATACAGTTGTGATCAAGTAAGAAATTATGTAGTTCTTCGGGCATCCGATTTTACTTATTAATTTCCTTTCCATACGTTATTGTCCGACTCTGCCTTGTGGTCTATGGACGCATCACTAAACCATGCAAGTTCACACTATAGACACAAGTAAACAAGTGTATGACACGTGTGAATATCCTTGGAGCAAGAGATATAATTCACCCCCTTTCTAGGTACTTTCAGTATCAATTATTTACCGTGCACTTAGTACTCTAACCCGATATGATCTCCCGTTATAGGTACTATGACGTTATACTCTTTATCCTACTTATTAACCCGAATAAGATTCAATTAACAAGTATCTATATAAGATAGTTCTAATAAGACTTCGTAATCCCTTCACTTAGAATTATAACATGTAATCCTACTCAGCGGTGAACGCACTCAATCAATAACCAAGATATGCATTCAGACGCTACATAACAGTTAATGATGCACAAAACGACCATGAGTATGGATTGAAAAAGCACGATCTTATATAAAATAAACCACGAGTAGTGTTGTACGGAGTTTAAACTTGGAAATTCAATTAACTCATAAAACTTTCATAACCCTAGAACTACCAGAGCGATTCTAGCCCATGATTTATCTAGGAACAATCATGGTTGTTTGGTATAATCTTACTTGACGCGCTAGACGAACCTCTCTTCACGAACCCTTCGGATGATGGTAGGGTTTCGGTGATGGATGAATGATGTATGATGTGTCGTCTCTTTTTCTCCTGCGAAGGCTTTTCTTTTATACTTGTGGAACCTCCTTATGGGCTTAGGATGAGCTTTTGCTTGAAGCACATGTCAAATTTGGTAAAAGACATCCGGAATTACCATAAATAGAAGCAGCGAGAATCCGTTCGACCAAGCTTGGACTGGTCGAGCAAGGCCTTCAACTCGAGCAATGGTCGAGTAAGCTCTCTGTAAGTTTTTGCACATTTTGCTCGACCAAAGTGATGCTGGTCGATCAACACCTCTAAGTCGATAAACCTTTCTATAAGAATTACGCATTTTGTTTGACTTCACTCATCTGCTCGACCAAGATGATTCTGGTCGAGCAACCTCTCCAAGTTGAGCAGCTCTTTTGATGAATCTGCGTATTTTGCTCGACTTGGCCACTTTGTTCGACCAAAGTGATAATGGTCGAATAAGGTTTTGAGGTCGAATGGCCTTCGAAAATTGCTTCAAAAATTGTGTCTTCCAATTCCGAGCACTTTCTACCTATTTTCCTGTACAAATATGTTCAAACAACCCTTGTATCCTCTAATAAGTGACTTTTCCATAAACGTACCGATTCGTCTTAATAAAAGACTTAACCGTACTCAATTTTCAAGCAAATCAGAGCCCAAAATCCGTGAATTTACACTCTCATCATCAACCACAGCTGTATCCTTAACCACATGAGTTAATCATGTTTACTTACTTACAGGACTTAATTGGGCATATTCTATTTGATTCTCCACATTTTGGATGGTGTAGGATTCTCTGATATTCACAATTAACTTGAATTAGAATTTAATATAATAAATTCAAGAGTAAAAAATTTTGGCTAAAAGTTTAAGATTTCATGATGCAAGCCATGAAATACCTCACCTGTGGAGCTAAAACAATTCTTCACTGATCCGCTTAGAATTCTTCACTGATCCGGAACAACAGTGAAAACCCTAGCAGCGGCGGCATTCTGCAGGCCTCCAATTCCTGGTCTTCGCCTCATTGAAGTATTCCGATACTATCCCAGATCGCTGATCAACGAATTTCGACAAACAAAATCACATTTCCACGATCTCCGATTGATCTCAACATATGCGGAGGGCGGAAGCATTTTGAGAGAGTGAGGAACAGATGAAGTGAAGAAAGGGAAATAAGGGCAAACCTAAAAATTGGGTGATCAACGAATTTTGACAAATAAAACCACATTCCCATGATCTCCGATTGATCTCAACATATGCGGAGGGATGAAGCATTTTGAGAGTGTGCATTTTGAGAGGGTGAGAAACAGATGAAGTGAAGAAAGGGAAATAAGGTCAAATCTAAAAACCGAAGAAAAATATAGCATAAAATAAAAAGATAACAAAAAAAATAAAGAAAACAAAAATTAAAAAGGAAGGTGCTTGGAAAAATGTGGTGGTGTCATGTCACCAAGCTAAAAACTTAGACACCCCACGTCATCAATAGCAAACTGCTATTTAGATGTATTAAGATTTTCAACAGCACCCCTTTTCCAACAACCCTTATACCTTATATTTAACTTACGTTATACTCACTTTTCATCCTATCTTTACACTTTTTATCCTATCTTTTGAACAGGGCCACTGATCCTGTCATACTTGGATATAGAACTTTCATTCGGATTCATATATATTTTTAACTCTTCTCTCGTTAAGTGATACGAGTATATAATAATTTTTCCTTTCATAAATAAATAAACATAGGACTCAATAGCAAGTAGAATGTCCTTCTTCAAAGCAAGATTGCAGAATGGTGTCACCAAGCATCACTGTTTAAAAATTACAAGAAATTAAGGGGAATCAACAAGACGATACCCTTATACTGTGAGAACAATAATTTTCCAACCATCATTGGAAGAAGCCCAAGAAAGCAGAAGACGATTAAGAAAAAAATCATCCTTACACCCTAAGAAGCAGAGGATGGGGGTCTAGAAGACCAAAATTCTTTTGGTCCAAACAAAAGGCCCGAAGTTATAAATCGGGGCAAAGATGAGGACCATCAATGTGAAGTTTAAGAAGTCAAGCCTCATCCTTAGGATCAAACCAGATGAGTACAGGAAGAACTCCCACCAGAAAGATATTCCAGAGAGCATCACATGAGCCAATGAGAGATTCAAGGATTGTAATTGCTACATGTGTGGAGCTAGAGGGTATATCTCACCACATTGCCAAAAAAACCAGAATCGGTGAGTAAGACTATTTGAAATGACTCCAGAAATGGAGGAAGCATACGCTTTGCTTCCAAGACCTGGTACATGTATATCAATTTGAAGATATACCCTCAGACGAGAGCATCTATGAAGAATAATTCTTCAGTCAACAAGAATCTTCCAAAGATGAGTCAGAGTGAAGAATAAAGCTTCAGACAGGAGATGTAAGAAGATATGTCTGGATTCTTTTCCCAGACATCTATATCTCATAAGGCCCTTATGAGAATCATGAAGGAGGATCCAAGACTCCATTTATACGATGAATTCACTATAGGACGAATGAAGTGGTTCCTTAGCCTTAGAAAAAAAAAGTATCACATCATATACAAGGTGACCGAAGGGGAGATTGTCATCCCTATGGAGCTTACGAGAAATATGATGGAAATGCAGCTAGTTCCTTTTGTAGAGATCAAGAGGGAACACAACAAACTCTTGACAGAAGTTGCTAAAACCATATCTTGGATACATATTGGAGCTATTGGATCCTCATCAAAGTGATATTCAAAGAAGGTATCGATACACCAATCGATATTACCATCTTTGATAAGAGGATCAACAATACGGGAGAGGCATGCCTGGAAGGAATCTTAGGAAACCTGTACGCAGGAAAAGTGGTATCCTATATCTACCCAAGGATTGCCTATAATCTGGTGGATCGAGATTTCAATAGAGTACTCACCCTTCATCAAAATTTTCAGAACAAAGATTTGATGAAAGATGGGAACATGCCGTACTCCATCACCTATAGTATCTCATATGCTCTATCAAACACTCATCATTCGGATTTATTCCAAATGAAAGAGTATATTGAGATACCTGAAGTGTTCGAAAGAATTGCATACGCAATTAGGCCAGAAATAATGGAGCTACCGCCAATCCACGATATAGATTTTGCGGATTAAGGATAAGCCAGTTTGGAGTAGGCAAGATAGCCTTAGATTCAAACAGAGAATGATTTATTTCCAAGAAAATAGAATGATCAGTGAAATATGGGGAAAGAAACTAATCTTGGAGAGGAGTCGAAGTAATATTCTATATCACCAAAAAGGAAAAATCTATTCCTTTTGATGTCTTGTATTATCTTTAATAACCAACAACTGGGAAATATCAAGGACAGCTCAAACTTGGTGATCTTGAGTTGTTAATTGAAGGAATTGCAGGAAGATTCCCAGAACAATTGGTGTTGGGATTGGAGTTCCTCGAGGATCACAAACCTTGGGAATGATTACAAGAGGGAATGGAATACACAGTCAAAGGAAAAAAGATACAAGGTTCACTAGTAGAGGCTCGGGGTTATAAGCTCTGATCTATTTATGACCACAAGTCCATTCTCGATATATATCACCGTAGGGATGATATATAAGGAGCACCATGCAAAATATTTTGTAACATACATTGATTAAGGAGACGGTATCTGCACAGCAAAGAAATGAGTCTTTCCTAAAGATTCCGACGAAGATTTACCGATTGTACTAGGAAGAGATTTCTCACAAAGGGTGCTAACCCTTAAAAGAGGGATCAAGCAAGCAGAAATTATGATTGGAGGAGCGGATCATACCCCATGGTACAAGGTGAAGACTACAACAATATATTTTCATGACACAGGAGCAGATACCCAGTTAGGAAATAATTTTCTATAGACATTCAAGCATTTTATCCAAGAAAAAGCAACAAAAAGGATTATTTTCACAACCCTTTATAAACATAAAATCATTGCACTAAGATTGCATAATGCATTTCAAAGAAAAATGTCAATTCCATTTCGTAGCAAGCATGGAGATAATGAAGGAAAACTTAGCCAACCAAAAATGAACGATCGAAGAAGATAAGACGAAGCAGTCCTTCAGATGAGAACCGAGACTAGAAGAGGATGGAAGATGGAGAAACTAAAGGAAAAAATAATCCACCTTCTCAAAGCAAGCTTAGGAGAAAACATACAAAGAGACGTCACAATCGAAGAACAAACATCTTTTGAGGATATCAAGGAAAAGATACAGAGGAACTTTAATGATGAACCTCTAGCCTAGTGGGATAAAAACGAGCTCAAAGCCTCGCTCAAAGTGAAAGAAGGAAAGGCTCATGATTTCGTGAGATACAAGTCTATCTTAATGAACCAAGAGGATTGAAAGGATATGCAGCAAATACTTATAGAACATTTGGACCTTAAGTTGATATCATCAGGAGTATCTCTATATAGCAGCCAAGGATTTTAGTTTGAAATCATGGAGAAGTCAAGCGAGGAAAGCCGAGTCTTGTGATCAACTACAAAGGGATCAGCAATATCTTGGAGTTTGATGGATACTACATACCAAGTATGGAACACTTGGTCAACTGTATCAAGAATGCCAAGGTATTCTCAAAGTTTGATTGCAAATCTGGGTTCTACCAGATTATGATGGAGGAAGGAAGCAAAAAGTTTACAGCCTTCTCCACACCACAAGATCATTATATCTGGAATGTCATGCCCATGAGCTTAGCAAACGCACCCCAAATATATCAGAGAAAGATGGATAATCTTTTCAAAGATTATTTCTCATTCATGTTTGTTTATGTGGATGACATCCTCATAGCCTCAAAGAACATGAAGGAACATTTGGCGCATCTAGAAGTATTTTCAAAAGTATGTCACAAGAAAGGATTGATGCTTTCTGAAAAGAACACAGTGATAGCAACAAGGCAGATCGGGATTCTTGGAGTTGAGATCGATAAATCTGAAATTATTCTACAACCACACATTGTAGAGAGCGTTCAAAGATTTCCTGAAGATCTTAAGGACAATAAGCACCTCCAGAGTTTCCTAGGAGTTAGCAACTAATTTGCTGGAATGTTCATCAACAATCTAGTGCAATACAGGAAGATGTCCAGTCCTCTATTCAAGATAGATGCTGAGTTCAAATGGGAGGAATCATACCAAGAGATGGTCAAATAATTAAAGGAGGTTTGCAAGAAGCACTCAAAGTTAGTCATACCAAATGACGAGGATGAACTAATCCTTTACACAGATGCCAGTGACCATTGGTGGGCAGTGGTTCTTACTAAGTCCACATCAAAAGGAGAAGTATCATGCAGATATTGTAGTGGACTTTTTGCATAGAATGAGGCAAAGAGATTGAACATCAATGAGAAGGTGTTCTTCGCAGTCCAAAAGGCGTTCAAAAAATGGCCGCTATTTCTTCTTGCGAAGAAATTCATTCTTAAAATTGATAACACGTGTGTCAAAGTCTTTCTAAAAAATAAAATTAAATCTAAACCAGAAAAGGCTAAACTTTTAAGATGTCAAGCTGAACGTCAATATTATGATTTTAATATTGTCATTATTAAATCATTGGAATGGAGTATTCTTCCTTTCTACTAGTATTTAACTAAAGGGGCGACTATTCACACCTCCGAAATGATATTCATACCCCAAAAAGTGTAAAATTAATTTTTCTTAATTAATATGACAAAAGTACCTTTTTACTAAATATACTCATTCTCCCCTTCTCTTTGCAAACTGTTGAAACTCTACCACTTTTTCTTTTCTCATTCCTAACAATAAGTAGATGTTTCAAATTAAAGAAGAAAGAGAAAAAGCTTATTAGAATTTTTTCAAGAATCTATTAGATCATCAAATGAATATTTATACAAAAAAAATTTATAATTCCGATCATGATCCACCAATAAAAAAAATTATATACATCCATGATAAGGCGGACAAAGGAAATGAGATTTATTATGGTGGAGATGCCTGAAGCAACGCCGCATCACCTTTCGGGCCCGTCCATGATGCTACCCTCCATCTCCATTGTACCTTTCTCAATCAGTGCAAATCCACAACCCAAATTAAACAGGGGATCACTTTCTAATTCTCGAACAACGAGTTCAACGACATTAATGGCGGGAAGGGAGGAGCGGAGAGTTGAGTAAGGAGTTGTTTGGCCTATTCTTGACGCTCTTTAGTGAGGTTTGGAGATAAGAAGTATCGTGGGCAATAATTTTTTTTTATTGGTGGATTATGACTAGAGTTATAAATTTTGTTTGTATAAACATTCATTTGATGATCTAATAAATTCTTGAAAAAATTCTGATAAGCTTCTTCTCTTTCTTCGTGAGTTTGAAGCACTACTTATGGTTAGGAATGAGAAAAGAGAGAGGAGAAGAGTTTCAAAAATTTGCGAATAGAAAAGAGAGAATGAGTATATTTAGTAAATAAGGGTACTTCTGTAATATTAATTAAAAAAATTAATTTTATATTTTTTTTGTAAGAATAGCAATTTTGGGGGTATGAATAGTCGTTTCGTTAACCAAAATGTGAACACTTTGTCACTTAAATTTATAATAAACTAATTTAAGAGTACTTCCATTAGAGTATTTATGCACTTTCACTAAAAGATACTTAAAATTCACATTTAGTGATGGTATATATAATACTACTTTTGTCATATAACAAGAATTTAATCTATATATATATATATATATATATATATATATATATATATATATATATATATATATATATATATATATATATATATATATATATAGGTTTATTATTATTGGACCTTTTTCACCTTAAATACTATTAGATACAAGGGAAACAAAATAATTATTCCTCACTACATAATTAGGAATAAAGTGATGAAATTGCCCTTTAGGAAAATAAATAATATTTGAATTATCGTTCATACAGGCGCTGAACAAACGGGAAATGGTTCTTAGCTTTATACGAATTTCATTCATCAAATTTCAGAAATCACGGGCAATCTGATTTCATTCATTCTGCTCAATCGAATTTATTCTCTCCAAACCGTGCAACCTTACTCTACTCAACCTGAATTCATTCTTTGCTCAATCGAACCTGATCGCGGGAAGCTGTTAATCTGAATTTGCAGAAATTGATTTCATACGTACGTTATCTATATGATAATTCGTTGTTTTTCGATTCATTACGCAAGCTGCTTCAATTCAGGTGATTTCTAATTTGAATTTTTCTTTACTTATTGTACAGGGAGGGTCATCATATATGGAAAAATCTACTATTATTCTTACTGTTGAACACGCCGAGCACTGTAAATTAATTGCATTACTGTCCAATACTTCTTGGCTAGTTATGTATTCTCAATTTTGTGAAAAGTAGAATGAGTTGCAAAGAGTGGATTTCGATTTTCTCTGTTCTGTTGGATCGTTGCCTAATGTTTCTTGTATCTTTGATGCTGATCTGCATAATATAATTAATCTTTGACAAATTAGATCCTTGAAGGAATTTTCAGGCAAGGTATATGTGAATGGTTTAAGCTTTGCAAAAAAATTTGATAAGTGTGATCAAATTGTTAGTACTGTTTTGAGTACTACAACAATCTGTCTGAATTCTCAGCACGGCAAAGAGATGCAGCACAATATGTTAGGTTGGCAGTCTGAAGAGTTTCGTGAAATCTTGAATATGCCATACTATAATATTTGTCCATCCCTTGATAAGAAAGTGTTTTTGTCTGAACCTTGGGCTGATTTAATGAAAGATGGCAAAGGCGTCCTGTTTCATGGTGGAGCCAAAGAGTTTAGGGATCAACTTATAAAGTATGCTACACGGAATGACTTTTTCTTTCTATATAAGAGGAATGATGCAAAATATGCTTATACAATTTGTGAGAGATCAATGACGCATGGGTGCGAGTAGTTCATCAAAGCAAAGCGTCTTTCCTTACCGTCACAATTTAAAGTATATGGTGTCAATTTGGTTCATACATGTGCTGGGGTGTTGGGAGATAACATAACCAAACATTTGTGCCCCAAATGATTGGAAATCTGATGTTAGAAAGAGTAAGAGAGAAACCAAACATTGGAGGTAGCAATGTGAAACATGATTTTCTACACAGTTATGGAATTAAAATTCCATACTGGAAAGCTTGGCATGCTGCAGAAGAAGCAAAGGATCAAGTTTGGGGTTCTTATAATTAATCCTATGACGAGCTCTGCTGGTATTGTACTGTTGTGTCTGTCACAAATCATGGTGACATTGTTACACTACAGCAAAATCTTATGTCTCATCATTTTGAATGATTGTTTATAGCTTTCAAAGCTTGCATAGATGGCTTTAAGAGCTGTCGGCCAATGCTCTTTATTGATGGCACGTTCTTAAAAGGTCGATCTAAGGAAACTCTACTTGCTGCCACTGCAAAGGATGGTGACAACGGTAACATTATTCATTCTAGTAAAATTTCATGTATTTATGCAATATACATTTGCAGTTTGTCTTACATGTCTTTTTTTCATTTGAAAATATAGGGCTTTTTCCAGTAGCAATTGCGGTTGTCTCAACAGAGAATACAGAAAATTGGGAATGGTTTTTGAGAAAAATACGATATAATGTGATGCATGATGAACCTATCTCCTATATTTCTGATCACAATGTTGGCTTAATGTCTGCCTTTTCTTTGGTTTTTTATCAGCCCTTTCATTTCTTTTGTTTGTTTCATCTGCTAACAAACTTGAAAGCGCGATTTCCTAAGGCATGGAACATCTCAGATAGACCTAATATGGGTGTTCTTTTCAAGGCATGTGCATATGCTCCGACAAAGAGTTTGTTTGATGAGAATCTTGCAAAATTCAAACAAGAATGGGGGAAAAAAGCTGAACAATGGCTGACTAATTTGCCATATGAAAAGTGGGCAGTTGCCTTTTCTCTTGAAATTACTAGATATGGTGAAATGACTTCTAATGCCATAGAATCATTCAATGCATGGATCAATAATGCTAGAGCCTTACCAATAACTCATATGTTAGACTCTATTCGTAAAGGTACCATAAAACAAGTTCACTTTTTTCATTGTCTTTGTATTTTTGTTATGCTTTGTCTCTTATTTACATAATTCACTTGATCAATGACATAGGTATCAATTCATGGTTTGTTGAAAGGAGGATCGAAAGTTCAAAATGGATTGGAGGATTGTGCCCCACAAAAGAGGTAGTATGGCAAGATTTGATATACTTTGGTTGCTCATGGAATATTCTTTTATGCACTGCTGGGGACTACGAGGTAGCATCTCAACCTTCAGTTCGTGTTGACTTACAACGTTGAACATGTTACTGTGAACTGTGGTAAATTTTTGGTTTCCCTTGTCCACATGCTGTAGTTGTAATTCGTGCGACCAACAGATCTTATTTTAACTACATCAGTCATTATTTTTTGTTACAAAATATCGGGAGTCTTGCATGCACGACATACATCCAATTCCCAAAACGTTTCGCCTTGAAGTTGAATCAACCATTGATAGTCCTATTCTTCCACCATTATTGAAACGACCACCTAGTTGTCCCAAGATGAGTAGAATCCCATCACATGGGGAGTTTTGTAAAAGGAGAAAAGCAAGTTGAAGATGCTTTGCTAGCAAGGTATGAGTATTCATTTTCTTTGCTCTAATTTCCATTGATGATCTATTATGGTTGCAGCAGGTTACTATCTTTTCCTGTATAGCGATTGATTAAAATATTTTGCTCTGAAATTCATTTACTAGTTTTTGCGCCGATTAATGTGATTACTTGAGGTGATTTGTTCCTCTTTTCCCTGTGATTTGTGCAACATCTATGTTTCACGTATGAGCACTTCAGTTTTGCACATTTGGCAGTATGTTTACTGGTTTTATTACTAATTATCTACTGGAATTGATCCATTGAGTAATAGTAAATAAATTGTGGAATATGTGAAATGGGAATAGGTTATAGATTATAGTAAATAATTCTTGGTGTTTAGTTTAAATAATCAATAAAAGCTGTCAAATATAATCTATTATATGACAGAAAGCTGTCCAAAATGTAAGATAATTAGTTGATAACACTTATATGTTGTTATGGTGTTGTTGGATTGAGCTAGCTTTATTTTGGTGTTTAAGAAAAGATTTTTCATATGCATATATTGATGTTTTTGCTTTATGTTGGGAAAATGTGCAAATGCTTTCTCCCGAAATTGGGTAGATGTTGCTAAGTTCATTCCATCAAGTATCTTAGTTGATGTAATCAAGGAATTAAACCTGTTCATTTTATTGTATTTTATTTTTGAACTCTTCATTTTGTTTGGGTTCACATGCACTTTATTGAGTATAGTGAATACTAAAATATGCTATGTTCTTAAAGTTGCTACTCATTTTGATTGTTTTGCCAATTTAGTCTGCTGAATATGCTTTTGATTATGTTTATGGGCTGATATGATAATGCCCATTTCTAGAAATTTTCCTTTGAATGATGGATTGTGGTTTGAGATTGAGAATTCAAGAGATGCAGAATTGAAGGAATTCAAGATTCCTCAGAATGTTTATAGTGTTGTGCTGGAAGTGTATGTTTCTTTCCATTAAATTGATGAGTTTTGGTATGGAAACTATCTTACTGAGTACATTTACTCAAATAACCTTACTAGGTCGGCTGGAAATGGGTTGTTTAGAGAGGTGGTAACGGGCTGTTTAGGGAGGTTATTGTTAGCTTAGATGATACGGTGGTGGGTGCATTTTGGCCATTTACTGTGATCTACACAGGTAGTGTAAATCCCCTGTTGTGAATGCCAATTACTGGAATTGTCTCCTTTGATCTCCCTTCTTATGATATTGAGATCACCCCTTTTTTGGGGAAGTTGTTGGATGGTGAAAGCCATAAGCTTGCATTCAGTGCGATAAATACTTTGAAAGTTTGGTATATTGATGCAAATTTGCTTTTTGGTTGGATAAAAAGAGTGGGAGAACGCAGGGTAAGTTTTTGGAATACAGTGAGTGGGACATCCAATTACTTGCTGCCCTCTCTTTCTTTCTTTCTCTCTCTCTCTCTTCTGCAAAAAGACTTAGTTCTTTTAGAAGTATATTTTTGTTGTTGACATATGCTCTGTTCTGCATATATTAATCTCAATAAATTATGATTGGCAGGTGTGCTCTGTTTGTTCATTTAAGTTGATTGTACTTATTGTGTGTTTCATTTCTTGAAATTGGATTTGATTATTTGGTGCAAAATAGATTCTTTAAACCACTTTCTAGTGTGGAGATGTTTTGTGTATTTTAATCTATGTTGAAACTGTATGAATCATGTGATGTATGTAGCAGCCCTGCATATGAACAACTAGTGGGATGTGTGTGTTTCAAGTGAAATGTAGATGGTGCGGTTAAAAAATATGCATGATTAACAAGACCACCCCTACTTTGATACTTTCTCTATAGACCTTATTCCATCACACAAAACCACACTCATTACAATAACATCCACTGCCCCATAATTTAAATAACAACCCCTCATTAAAATTCAATTTTTGGACATCCAAGATTTTATGGAAATGGAACACTATTGCAATTTATCCAGAAAATATCATGATATACAAATCATTTGCTAACAAACACACATCTGCCAACACAAAAAAATAAAATAAAAAAATCACTACAATTCATTCACCAATCATCTACCAAGTTTGCACAACTAGAATCCAACACAAAAACTCAATTATCTCATCTGCCAACACAACAAATAGGATCAAGTAACCTAGTTTACACATCTAGAATCCAACATAACAACCATAAAGCAATTTCACAACAAAATCAACATAAGGAAGTGTTTGCCCAAAATCTTGTCATAGACGTTTATAATCAAACTAAAAGACCCTATTTTCTACTGGTTCGACAAAGCGATCAACCATCTTTGCTCGATATTCTGCAGCATCTTCTTCAGGAAGTATCCCCATTTTCACATCTTCACCTTTCATAAAGCTTTCAATAAGCATGCATACTATCACCCCACAATCCAAAGAGGCGTCTAATTGTTTAATGCAATCCTCCACTACAACTCTGTTCCATACAGATTTAATGAATGGGTGTCTCCGGTTATTCGATAGTAGCTGCTGAACAACAAGATTCTCGACATATTCAACCTGCCAATCACAACAATCAAAACACCAATATGAACTTTAACAATCTAGGGAATAATCTAATATAGCAACATGTTTTCTAATAAAATGCTGCTCTAACCAGAAACTTGGAGTTCTTCAAGTTTTTATCTGAATTTGGTCTTCTCGGTTTCATTGAATTGAAAAACTGCCAAACGCATTTGCTCAAGTAAAGCTTAATGACTGTCCAGTGGTCAGCTGTGCTTAAAACAGGGAATACCAAGGCATCTCTTTTGATTGCTTCATCTATATGTGCGTCAACAAAGGTACCTAGTGTTTTACTTCTACTGTTTTGATTACGCTTAATAAGTTCCTGCATATTTAAAAATAATTACTATTAAATCGACTACTTGCAAAATATAAAGTAATTCACTTGCAAAAGTATTGTCTAACTCTTACCAAACAACATGAAGAAAATAGGTAGGGTAAATTTTTGCATCCAGCATGTTCATATTTTAGATAAGTTAATTGAGCCCAACCATCAATCACCTACAAAGCACAACAACAATAGTTGCATCATTGTGCAAATTAGAAGATAAAATTACATTCTATTTTTAAATCTTACATTGTCTGAAATCCTTTTGCCTTCTAAAATATCAACGATATTGTCGATAGTAACGTCACCCGATTTCTCATTCTTCCAAAAACACATCCTGAAAAAAAGAAACAAATTCAGATTCAATATTGCTAATTCAACCATTATTTATAGTTTTATCTTACCCTTCAACTCCCTCTTCCCAACGTTCTTTAATGGTTTTCAATACTGTACCTCTTGTCCTTGTCACAGCCAACAAATTTTCTTTTAACTTGAAGATGCCAGGTTTTGTTGGTGATGGAGCAGGGATCCTTCATCATACCCCTCAATAATCTCATTTATGTCTACCTTATCCATCTCTGGTGACAATTCCTTCTGTGCTCTATCGCCTTTTGTCGTCCTCTTTTTCACTCTACGCACTTTTTTAGCTTTTAGCTTGCGCACCTCAGCCTTTAACTTCTCATTCTCAACCACCAATTCTTCATTCCGTTTTTCAGCTTTCTGAAGATTCTCGACTGTAGTGATGTGGTTAATATTTTCTTGTTTTTCGCAAATTTGAGTTATTGACTCCTCCACGTTAGCTTCCAACCGCTTTCGAAAATTTTCATTCTCCTCTTTCAGCCTCAATATTTCTACATCTTTTATCATTAAAATCTTTGCAATATCTTCCTTGGCTGGATATCTATCTTGTTGGACACATAAGTCCATTCTTGGAAAATGTGTAGGAGTATCTTCAATTGTGGTTGTTATCTTCTCCTACAAAAAACACCAAAAAAATTAAAATATGTAATCACATGTTAAAAAAAATAGAATGCGTAACATCTGATTTTTTAGACAATAAGTTAACTATATACTAATTTAAATTTTACCCTTTTCGCTAGAGTTTCCTCTTGGGATATACCCAAACTAAATGATGGCATGTCCATCATGACTTCTTGAATTGTAGGAGAGCTTGATTTGCGCTTCAAGGATTTTTTAATTAAATCGCTAGCGTCCTCTTTCAATCCTTCTGCAGTTTGAAATTCTGAACTCTCTCCCTTTTTGCAGCCTGTGTCCTCATGAACTATACCCTCGTATTTTTTTAATGATTTCTTGCTCCTCAGAAGTTGTACCCAACCTATCTTCACTTACCTGTTATGAATTGAGTATAAAGATAGCATAAAAAATCGTAAAAAGTATACTGAAACACAATGATCAACCCATTGAATTTTGCATTCTTATATAAAAGCTCACTTACCTCTATCTTATCTAACTTTTCATGCTGAAGCATTGCATTATGTAGCTCGTTCAAGTTCCACTTTAATAGCCGTGGGAATAGAAAGCCTTCACGAAGACCAACCAACTTCGTGTGCTCACAAATCCAAAACTAGAAAAGTACAAATTAAATCATTTATCAAAGAAATAAGATCCTAAGTGTTATATTATAATATTAGCATAATTGAAAAAACATACGTACCGGCAGTAGCATGGCACAACCTCATATTCTTAAGTTCTTGGTGGCCTTTATATGACTTTTCAGCATTTCAATGATATAACTGTTCCAGTCATAGCTACAAAGCACACTTATATCCTCCATGGTAGCTGTGAGATGCCACGACATCGACCCATTCTTGCAAGGAGCTAGTAATGTTGAGAAGAGGTAGCATATGACTAGTCTTTCCATATCTTTGCTCCTATGGGTGTCATCTCTAGCCATTATTTCTTTCATCTTATCCATTATTACAGATGGGGATAGCACACCTTATTGGCTTTCTCTTTGAAGCATCTAATCACCCAAGGAGATAAAGTGCAATCATATCCTCTCAGTGGAACTACTTTTGAGCCACCACCAATTCCAAATATAATTTGAACGTCCACCTTAGATAAGAACAATTTCTTTCCACCAATAACAAACGAACCTGATTTTTCATCGTACCTTTGCAATATTTTTACAACATCACACTCTCATTTCCTTAGATATTTCTTTGAATAATCACTGGTTGTTTTTCTGATGGAATCAAATAAAACCCAAAACGGTGTCCTTCTTATCTCCTCTAAATCTTTTTTTATGTAGCTTAATGAGTTTATGGATTTTATAACCCCTCTTAAATTACTTCTAAAAGGGCTTTCTCTTGAACCCGCTTTCACAGTACCTATTTCAATCAGATTTATCAATTAGCACAGATATAAAATAATTTGCATAAAATAAAATCTGGAGAAAGCATATACTCAAACATAAAATTGGTGCAAAACTCAAATTTTTCATAATTTAATATGTTCGTAATTTTGGTAGAAATGTGCAAAAAGATTGTGCAAAAATGAAATTTGCACAATTTAATCAATTTTGCACAATTTCCTATGTGGAGTTGGATTATGTGTAAAAGAGGACTTAGATTAAGAAATGTGTAAAAATCAAAATTGCACAATTTAATCAATTTTGCACAATTTCTACGTGGACTTGGAATACGTGTAACAAATGATTTAGGTTAAGAAATGTGCTAAATAATTGTGCAATTCTCAATTCTGCACAATTTAATCAAATTTGCACAATTTTCTACGTGGAGTTGGAATACATGTAAAAAAGGACTTAAGTTAAGAAATTTGCAAAAATCAATATTTGCACAAATTACTCAATTTTGCACAATTTCCTACGTGGACTTGGGAATACATGAAAAATAGGATCTCGGTTAAGAAATGTGCAAGACAATTGTGCCAAAACAATATTTGCACAATTTAATCAATTTTACATTAAAACTGAAACATAACTTCTAAAAGTCAGAATTTATCCATATTTACTTATTTGCAAAGGAACAAAAATATTCAAAAAATATCAAGAGGGAAAATGTATACAAACAGTACCAACAAGAATCCATACAAACCAAGACAATATGATTCATGGTATTAAAAAAATATGCATCACCCACTCATACATCAAAAGGGGTATCAAGTTTTTCTCTATACTCATCTAAAGGGATATTCACATCACCCTCTATGAATATGCTAAAAACATAGCTAACAAACATAATTTAAGTCCAAATATGTTTATTTATTATAGTACTAAAATCTAACATTAAATTTCATAATAAACATACCAAAGCAGTTAATTGGGCTAGGAATCCCACTTTTTGGCAAAATATCTTTACACCGACTTGTCCTTGATGTACAGAATTCTTCAAAATCAGAATCATCTTATAATATTGGTTTCTTTCCTGTTTATATGTAAATAATATTTGTAAAAGTGGAGTTTATATGCACAATAATATAAGATTAAATATAGATGATAGTAAACAAACAACCTTTAGCTTTAGACTTTAGTGAGGTTACTTCTGCAATGTTTGACACTGATTTTGCCCTCTGTTTCTTATTAGTATGAACTTTTTGCCTCATTTTGTGCCTTTACATAGAAGAACAAACCATGCATACAGATTTTAGAGTAGCAATGGTGCACAATAATAACTCTAGTAAAGAACTTCACAAGATATATGTTGGGCTCAAATCAGATATTTACACCACTGAGAAATAATTCAACATCTACTAGTTGAGGCAAAATGTTATCAGTTTTGAACAACAATATAATGTAATATCCTCTGATATACCTTGGAAGTTTTGACTTCAGTTTTGATATTGGTCACACTGGATTCCTGAGTTGTCTCCAACTACACAAAACAAGAAAGATGTCGCGTAATTAAATTCACGCATGGAATAGAAATTGGGAATGCACAATTCAAAGCATAGGGCTTACCTTTCTTCAACTTCGTCGAGAATGAACCCCGATTTGGAGAAGAATTTCAGATATTGTTACGACGACTACTGCACTTTACGTTTGCAAAATTTTCGAACGAAATCTGAGTGAGATTGCACGATTTGGAGAGAAATGTGGATGAAATCGGAAGAAATATGGTGGGTTATCGGAAGGGGATTCACGTTCGGATAGAAATGTGGAAGAAATCGAAAGGGGATTCACGTTCGGATAGAAATATGGAAGAAATCGAAAGGGGATCTGCAAAATCGGATGGAGATCTGGAAGAAATAGGGAGGAGATTTGGAAGGGGATCTAAGATTTGGATGAAATTTGGAAGAGATTTGGGAATTTGAGATTTGATTCACAACCCGTTTCCAATGTGTTTTGGAATATTTTATTTTTGTTAAGGGTATTTTTGGAATTACATTTATAATTGTGTAGTTAGTAGTGTTAGTTGATTAAGTCATGTAATTTATAGGAATTATGTATAATTTTGTGTACCCCTAGTAAGTGAGCATATATATATATATAAAGCAGCAAATCATAATATATGGAATGTTTTTTAATTTTTCGCCCAAACAATCTCATTTAAATATCATTCCAATTTCTCATATTTTCTTTAATCTATCCCATGTTATCATTTATCGCGTTACATTCTAATATCTCCTCAATTTCTCATATTTTCTTCAATTTATAACATGTTATCACATATTTTCGCACCATTCTCATCTAACATATTTAATCTAATTAAAAATCCCAAATTAATGAAAAATTGCTTATTGTATTAAATTAACAAACTGAACCAATTATTTCGTAAATTATGGAGTTAATTTAATTGAGAACTTTGTACTTTTATGTGCATAATAATACACGTGAAAAAAATAAACTAAAATGATAAAATAAACTGAATAGATGAGACAAGAAGTATTAAAATTTGTGTAATAAACAAAATAAAAAACTGCAGTGCTTAATTTCAAATGTAAACTCTTTGTTGTTAGCTAAAAAAAATGCAAGATTCATAATATCAATTAAATCATAAAACTTATATCAATTAGAATATTGTAACTGTTTTGATAATTATTATTAATATCTCAATTTCTAACATATGTAATCAAAGTAATTCAGAATTGTTCAATGTAGGCTTTATACAAAAAAAAATTTTTGTATACTTTTGAACTATTTTTTAATCTATTTTTTTATGTGTGAGATGAATCGATTTATTGTTAAAGTATTATTATATTGATAAAATATGTTTATTAGTTTCACTTCAATATTAAATGAGAAGTAAATATTAATCTATGTGCCCATTCAAATTGGAATAAATACTCGATACGGAGAAATTATTAAATTTTGAAAAATGATGTCTGTGCAACGCACGGGTAACGTGTAGGGTATGGTAAATTCCAACCGTTTGTGAGGTGTTCAGTCACAAGTTAAATTAGGAATAATCGTTGTATTTAAGAATGGATTGCATATCAGCAAAAAAATTATCAATACATGGCATTATAATTTTTTTATTAAATATAATTACATTATGAAACCTACAAAAATAATGAGAACTTGCAATTTTATTTTTAAAATTTATGATACTTAAATATAGTGATTGCCCGTAATATATATATATATATATATATATATATATATATATATATATATATATATATATATATATATATATATATATATATATATATATATATATATTAAATTACATATAACTGGAGGCAACTATATTTATGAAGGAATGAAACAATGTTTTACTTAGACAATTTTTGTGGAAATTCAATTGATTTCCTTAGAGAATATATGTACCTACATGTACAATATTTTTTGTTTGAGACTTTCTTACAATGATGATTTAATAATATGTGAGATGGATAACATGACTCAAAGAGAAATGACTCGACTTTAATTTTAATAATGGAAATTTGTGATGGAATCAAATACTGCCACCAAATGTCAAATTTATGCACGTTGTTTTAGTCCGACTAGAAACACTTAATCTGAATAGATTAAAAAAATTTTAAGTAAATAATAAATCTTATTTCGTGAAATGATCAATTTTTTATTATATTAAAAATTATATATATATATATATATATATATATATATATATATATATATATATTTCAACTTAAACAACGTAATTCTCAGCCACAAGCAGTAGTGCATTTTTCTTAAGCATTGTTTTCCCAGGCAAACCATCGATATCAATATCTTCTGCATGAACTGAAGGAGGCACTTTCCAATCAAAACTGTAAAGAAGATTTGCAATGGTAAGCTCCAGTTGGCAAGCCCCATAAGTATTCCGGGGCAGATTCGTCGACCCGACCCAAATGGGAGGACTCCAAAATCTTATCCTTTTACGTCCAAGTTTTTGTTGAGGAATCTCTCGGGAAAGAACTGGTGCGGGTCTTCCCAATACTGAGGATCCCTTGCGATCGCCCACGCGTTTACATAAACCATAGTTTTGGATTGAATCTGGTATCCCTCTAGGCTGCATTCTTGTGTAGTTTTCCTTGGTATAAGCAATGGAACAGGAGGGTATATTCTTAAACTCTCATTTATTACTGCTTTTATGTATGGAAGTTTATCCAAATCATCTTCATCTACTCTACCTTTTTTACCTATCACATTTCTAATTTCTTGTTGCACTTTTTTCATCACTTTGGGTGTTTTGATCAGAGCTGTCATTGTCCAAATAGTGGATGCAGCACTTGCATCAGCGGCACCAATAAATATATTCTGCAATTAGATAAGAGAGAGGGTGGAAATTAATTAATAAACACTTTAAATCTAAATTCTAAATCAAAGATATTAATGAATTTGGCATTGAATTATTCACTTAAAATACTATTATATTTAACAACGGAATATTTCTTTGGTAAAAACTTTAATTTCATTGTTAAATTGATATATCAACGAATTAACAACAAAATTTGTAAGTAAAGTAGTGGTTGATAAATTTTTAGCTTTACGAAAGTTCAATTCTATTAATAATCCCTTGCAATGATTCCGTTGGCAATTTGCAAAATGATTCTTTTTGTAATATATTGATAAATATCATCGTGGTAAAAATATAACAAATTCACTGGCATCGATTGCTAAAAGAAAAAATATATATGTTTTGTTTGCAATTTATTTATTATTATTTACGGATTGAATTACATTAATAAATTTTGTTGTTAAAAAAAAATTATAGTGATTGACACTAATTAATCCGTGTACGTCATCACTTATGTCATTAAATATATGAATGATATATCTTTTATTTTAGAATTTAGTATATAGACTACTTCACCAAATAACACAAAAAGTCGATCCATACAGAGAATTATAATTTAATTAATACGGAGTAAGTTTTGCTTGTCTTCGGCAATAATTTTATACTCTTGTACCATGCATGCCATTTGCATATTCATGTGTCCTAAAAAAGAAAAGCATAAATTTAATGGCAATAGTTGTATTTTATTCTTTTCTTACGTGTCAATTATATAAGTATGCAAACATACCATGAGCATGGCTTTTACATGATACCAGGTGAAGTCAAAGGTGCAGGAGTTTTTAGGGGCGGATCCAGAAAATCACGGTGGGGTGGACTAAGTTTATTAAAGAAAATAAATATTAATAATAATAATTAAAAAAATAAATATATATATATATATATATAGATATACACACACGGATCACCTTTTCAAAAGTGGACGAAGAATGAGCTAAATTTTACTCCCTCCGTCCCATAAACAAATTCACACTTTTTATTTTTGTTCGTCCCATAAACAAGTTCACACCCCCAAATAAGGAAATACATACAAACCAATAACCCCACAACACACTTTAATTTCAAAATTGCCACCTCTTTACAACTCACATAACTTACTTTATAATTTATTTATTACCTAAAAATATCAAACTACCCCCAAAAAATAACTTTTTCTTAAACTCCGTATCTACAGTAACTGTGAACTTCTTTATGGGACGGAGGGAGTAATATTTATCGTAATGGGCTAATAGAATATATATAATTTGATATATATTTATTTTTTGGCTTCATTTGGGTGACTTAAATTTTTTTTGGACCGAGCTAAATTTAAAAATACAAATTATTTACTTATAATATAATGGGCTTTTGGTAGGCGACTGAGCCCGGGCTGCCCTCACATAGATACTTCCCTGGGAGTTTTGTTGTTTAAGGTTGATCAAGACATCAAGTATGTCCTCCTCCTGACCCGATTTGGGTCTATCCGGATCCAAATGCTCATCAATGAGCTCCTGGTAGAACCTATCCAGATGCATGAAAGTCCTATCCAGCCTTCCCAACAATCCAGAGAGTTTATCCACCCAACTCAATTTAGGAAAATAATCAGATATAAAGAATGAAGCCATCATGGTCTGAGCTTCATTCAGAAACGCGTCGAATCTCTTCATTTCGACTACTTCGACGTTGTACCTCTTTCCGAAAGCAGCTCTGCATATTAAGTTGCAACCAAGATCCATTGCTATATTGCTCAAGTTCACAACATGGCCTTTCTGCTGCGAAATCCTCGCAATCGTACAAGAGACTTCGTCTTCTCTAACAAGTCGAAAAGATTGAATCTTCTTGAGGCTAAATAGATTAACAGCTTCAATCTTCCTCATCTCCCTCCAGTACTCGCTGTAGGGCGAAAAGGTCATGTCCGAGCAGTTATAGCTCAGTGTCTTCTGCCCAAGCAGCGTGGGACAGCTGCAGAAGGACATGTCTTGTGTTTTCAGCACTTCTTTCGCGGTTTTCGCAGACGAAACCACGAGTATTGGCACAGAACCAATCTTCATTTGCATGATGGACTGTATTTGTTCGAGAGCTTCCATAGATAGAGATGAAGATTGTCTGGTGTGGAAAATTGATGGAGGTTTCCAATCAATGGCAGTCCAAGGGGACCTGGTGGTAATTTTACTCCGTTTCTTCCTCTGTAAAGGAAGTATATAGAATTATTGACAATAGAAGAATCATTGTGGATATGTTGTGAAGAATGGAATAGTTTGTAAGGCAATTCTTATGTATGATAGATACACATTTATAGATGGTATAACTTTTAATTTCTCTTGATAATTGAACAAGAACAAATAAGTGGTAATTACAAAAATAGTCCTCTAATTTCTGAGTATATTCACTTTTACTCTTTTATACTGTAGTATAATTTTATCCCACACTTATATTCACACTTTTCATTTTCGTCTCTTCCATACTTATCTTTACCACCCAAAAATAAAATTTTATGTTAACTAACAATCTTAAAAATTATCTTAATTTCAAAATATCACATTCACCTAACACATATAATATACTTTATAATTAACTTATTACCTAAAAATATCACAATAGTCCTAAAAGATCAATAAAATTGATAAAAATATTTTTTTTAAAATTATGTATCCACAATAACAGTGAAGATAAATTCGGGATGGAAGGTACAATATAAAATTTTGTATTTAAAAATAATTTTGGAAGATTTACGTATTACTACATAGTAATAATAGAGAATATTTTATACTTCCTACTA
Organism: Pogostemon cablin; assembly: GCA_023678885.1. NCBI lineage: Eukaryota > Viridiplantae > Streptophyta > Magnoliopsida > Lamiales > Lamiaceae > Pogostemon > Pogostemon cablin. The sequence goes on along the minus strand of CM042994.1, from coordinate 20,439,445 downwards.
AGTGACCTTTAATTAAAAAATTCAAGCGAATAATTTTTTTATTTAAAAAAAAATTACACTAGAAAAAGATAAAAATAAAATAGAGCTACTCTTGTGAGATATGTATATATGAGACAGATCGATTCTATGTTAGTTATATAAGTAAACTATGTTAGCTGATGTTTAAAGTATATTTGTAATGAATCATAAGTATAAAACCCTAAAAGTATATTTTAATTAATTAATCATCATACTTTAAATAACAATAAATATATTTTACCTATATAACAATAATACTTTAAAAATTGATCGACTCATCTCACATAATTATCATCTCACAAATAGTTTGTTTGTCAATAAAATAATATTTATATATTCTCTCCGTCTCGTGTTAAGATCTACGTTTTTCATTTTGAGTTGTCCCAAGTTAAGGTTTACATCTCCTTTTTTATCAAGTTGTGCCACATAAAATAATTAATTATTACATGTAGGACACACATAATACTAATATGATAACTACACATTTCACATTTGAATATTATTTCTCTTACATCAATACACTTTAAAATATTATATCTTTTAATTTGCATACAAAAAGCATGAAGTATATGTTTTTTCTCTAATAAAACCGACCGTCAAGTGGGCTTGCCCCGCCTGAGAGTGGATGGAAAGATTCCACGCGATTGGAATAAATTAATCACATCAGAAAATATGAAATTAAAATTCTTCATCTCGTGAATTACATGAGATAATTAAGTTTGATTTGTTGTATTCCCAGATGCCAAAAATATAAAGGTATAACATTTGACAGTATATACTTTATTTAATAAAAATATAATTTTATTAAAAATATCAACTGAAATATGAATAATTTAAATATTTAATTAAAAAATTAGATTTTTTTTAAAGAAAATCAATTGTATAAATTCTTATATTAAAAGCATTAATATTTATTGAGAGTACAACTTAGAAAATGTTGGATTTAGACATGTAAGTTTTAGCCAATAGATAAATAGCAATGGGGCCCTTTTATTTTAAAAAGTAAAAAAAAAAATTCCTCTATTTTTAAGAGTATTGATTAAAAATGCTTAAATTTACAAAAATAGTTTTAATTCGATTAAAATAAATGATTTGATTATATATATTTATAATTTGATTGTGTATATTTTTATGACTTGATTGTAGATATATATATGACTCCCTTAAAATATATATAATTTGATTGTGTATATTTTTATGACTTGATTGTAGATATATATATGACTCCCTTAAAATTTTAAATCGAATCACAAATTAAATTAAAAATATTTTTGTTATTTTAAATATTTTAACATATATCACTAAAATCCTAAATTTGTAAAATTGAAATTTTATCCTTAATAAAATCACATATAGATGGCTATATGCTATTCCATAGCGTGGCCACAAGTTGTATAGGTAGTCCTAATTAATTGATTTCTTACACTTACGTGTAAACGGTAAACCAGGCATTATGTGTCATTTGTAATAACCTACCTCTCTCTTCTTGTGACATTTTTTTAATGATCATTAAAAAATATTTTAGAGTATTATATATATTTTTAACTCAATAATTACGTTTTAAGGAATTATATTAATTCTAAATCCATGCTTTCATGATTAAGAGGAGAGAACTCATATAGGAAAGGTTCAGAATTTTATATGACTATAACTTGCGTGAGCATGGGACACTGTGTCCCAAATCCCGTATTTTTTAAAAGATATACCCTTTAGTATTAAATATAATACTTTTTAGTATAAGAATAAAATTATTTTTATTAATTAAATATTTATACTATTTATATTTTAGTTGATCATTTCAATAAAAAAATCTTTATTAAATAAAGTGTATATCTTTTTAAATAAAATGTTACACCCATACACATCTTATGCACTCGGGATACAAGTCTTGTACACTCGACACACAAGAGACCAACTCATTTTATTTTCCTCTCCTACATACTGTTATAGTAATTTGATTAAAGGATAAAACTTGTGTACTCTCAAACTTGTCGTCCGCTCAAATTCGACAGTCTCAAAAAGTTGTACTCTTTAGTATATATAAAAATTTATACCCTTTAAGTATTCAGAAAAAAAAAATTACTCAAACATTAATACCAATTATATTTCAATCGACATTTTTATTAAAAAAAATAATATCCTTTTAAATTAAAATGTATACTCTTTGTAATAAAATATATACTTTTAAATGTCTTATGCGTCTGAATACACAAAATACTAACTCTTGATTAAACTAATATTCTATCCCTTTAAACTTTTAAACATGACAGATCATTTAATTATGATATACTCCATCTGTCCCATTGAAATGTATATATTTTCTTTGTAATTTATAAAGAAATCGTGTAAGTTTCAATGGGACGGAGAGTAAGAATAATGATTAATAAAAGTTTAAGGCCTAGATCCATGGTCAGAACCTTTGGGCTATGTTAATTTATTTTTGTCTTATGAAAATCAAATTTTAATTTTCAATTATTACCTAGGATGTAAGACTAGTGGTAGAGTGAATTCAGTTATATGGTGCATTTATTTGAAAAGTACTATTTAAAAAAAGGCATGGACATAAAGGCAAAAACTTAAGTGAAATCGGGCTTATGTGAAATGGATAAAAAGTGATAATTTTTATAATAATAAAAAGTGATAATTAATAAAAAGTATACTCCCTCCGTCCCGTTTCAATCTTTACGTTTATTTTTTGCACGTTGATGAAGGAGTATACTCCCTCTGTCCCGTTTCAATATTTATGTTTCTATTTTGTGCGTCCCATTTCAATGTTTACGTTTTTCTTTTTGGAATATGAGACGCATCTAAAACAATTAATATATCATCCAACACTGATACACCTACCCACTTTACATTAAATATTATATTTTTTCACCCACTATCTATTAAAATATTATACTTCTTAATCAAAGTGCAAAAAGCAAACGTAAACATTGAAACAGGACGGGGGGAGTAATATTTTAATAGATAGTAGGTGAAAATATATTGATGCGCGTTTTCTTTTCACGCAAAATTAATCCCCAAGTATTAAGGATATCAGTTGCATCTTAAGCAAGCGACCAAGTGATTGTCGAACCCAAAGACGGCGTATTATTAATTTAATTATTTACTAAATTAATTAAGACGTAAGGCAATAACGTTTGAGGATTGAATGATTAACTAATAAACAATTAATTAAAATAACAAATAAAATAAATAACACTAAAAGGACATGAAAGTGGATCAAGTAGGAGAATAGATAGCTCTAGGATAATCCAACTTCACTCATTAATCTCCATTTCGTGTGTTGATGTCTGACTCTGCCTTGGAGCAAGAGATATAACTTCACCCCCTTTCTAGGTACTATTAGTATCAATTATTTCTCTGGCCAATTGGTACTCTAACCCGATATGTTCTCCCTTTATAGGTACTATAAAATTATCCTTTTTATCCTACTTAATAATCCGAATTCAATTCAATTAATAAGTATTCATATATGACAGTTCTAATGAAACTTCGAATTCCCCTCACTTAGAATCATAACATGGAATCCTGTTCACCGGTGAATGCACTCAATCTACAATCAAGATATATATTCAGACTCTATATACCAATTGAAGATTCACAAAACGACGGTGAATATGGATTAAGAAAGCACAATCATATATAAAATAAATCCACAAGTAGTGTTGTACGGAGTTTACACACGAAAGTTCAATTAATTTGTAAAAACCTTCACAACCCTAACTCTACCAAAAAGGCTCTAGCCCATGATGTTGCGAAGAAAAATCATGGGTGTTGGATAGATCTTATCCGGATGTCTGAAAAATTACAAGATAAATTAGTAAACAAAATAAACCCTAGATACGGGAGTCGTCGCGTCCTTCTCCATCTTGAATCCTCCTCTTAGTTCTCCTCTTGATTCCACAGACGAATCTTTAAAGTGATGGATGGATGGAGGAAATTATGTGGATGATGGTTGGGGGATGATCCCCCTTGTGGGGTGTAGGACGGATTTAGCTCTCCAATCCGTATGATCTCTATGATATGATCTACACCCCCTTTATACTTGTATGCTTTCCTTATAGGCCTTGGATGAGCTTTTATAACTTGAGACATACGCCAAATTTGGTAAAAGAAACCCGAAACTACCAAAAATAGCATCAGCGCAATTCTGCTCGACCAAGCCTTCAGAAGTCGAGCAAGGCCTCCAAGTCGAGCAATGGTCGAGCAAGCTCTCTGTAAGTTTTTGGTCATTTTGCTCAACTTGACCTCTTCCGCTCGACCAAAATAATTCTGGTCGAGCAAGCTTCCATTGATAGAGCAAGCTTGCGCAGTCTCACCGTTTCGCACATAACTTCCACATTCAACCTCCGATTTGAGTAATTCTTGCTCTCACATGATCCTCTCTTCCTTGGCTTTCTATCCATATAAAGAACTCTCAAAAAACCCAACATTTGGATGTATAACAAGTCACAAAAAGTGGCACAGCCGTTCTGTTTGGCACAGCTTGCGCGACTTCACCACTTTGCTCATAACTTCCTTGTTTAGAATCCAATTGAGGTGTTCTTTATGCCAAAACGATTCTCTTTTCAGTGACTTTCCAACCATGTATCACACTTCTAGTTTAGAGTTCCACAAAAATACAGAATAATTACACAAATTGGACGTGAATTTCAGAGCATCCTTGCACAAATTGCACCTTTTCTCCAACTTGGCACTTTTGATCCCTTTTTCCACCTAAAATATAATAAAATACCTCAAGTGCACCTTTTTCTCACATATATTGATTATAAGATACTCGTGATAATATAAGACAACAATTCTCATCAAACAGGTGTTAAATTGGACACTAAAACACGCTCATTTTCACTCTCATCATATATAATATTTAATGTAAAGTGGGTAGCTGTATTAGTGTTGGATGATATATTAATTATTTTAGGTGGGCCCCATATTCCAAAAAGGAAAACGTAAATATTAAAATGAGAGGCGCAAAATAAAAATGTAAAGATTGAAACGGGACGGATGGAGTATACTATTTCATGAACAGTTTATAGTATAACGAAAAGTGATAACATTTTATGGCAAAAGTGATAACGTTTAATAGCGAAAGTAATAACTATTTTAAAAAATGTAAAATGATCTCACGTGAGATGATCTCATGCAAGATAAGCCCTTTTAAAAAATGCCCACTTTCTCACCTACAAATTGTTGTGGAAGGAGACTCTATCCAAACTAAGATAGACAATATGCCAAAATATTTTCTTTCCACTCAAATATAGCAATAGATAATAAACCAAATAAATATGCAAAAAATTAACAGAATCAACACCAACAATTTTAACGTGAAAAAGCCTTTCAACTTTCTGGTCCAGAAATAATCCACTAATGCACAAAAAGTATACTGTTTAATCTCTCTATCACTAGTAGAAGAATAACATCTCTATCACAAACAGATGAATTAATATAAATCTCTCTATCCTAAGTAGAGGAATACTACACTCTATCTTATTTCGATGATCACACTGTCAGCACTTCTATATGAAGTCATACTACTCTCTCCGGTGGTGTCTTCTCCACTAGGGAGGAATTCAATGGTGTTGCTGACCCTTGCTGATTGGATTTCCTTAGCAACCCATCTTGACGGCTGGGCACCTTGAACGACTCACGCCAATCTCATAGTTGGCGGCTACTCCAAATCAATAAACCCCAATGGGTTAATCTTCACGCCTCCAGCACACCTACTGCCTGCTAGGAATCAATTTATAATTAAACATTAACAAGGGTTTCATAATGGGCCCAAATATATTAATAAGCTATTATTAATAGTATATCTCTTTGGGCTTCTAGTCTTTTTATTTCTAGCATACTATATTGGGCAAACCCAACACAAATAATTTGAGCTTTCACCCTCTGCTTCTGTTTAGTGTGAAAAGTTGCTAGATTTTAGAGTCACATTCGGGTGATTTTTGCATATTTTAATCTTATTTTTAGTATTTTATTTCGTATTTTGTGTAGTTCGTCTTTTTAGAGAAAAGTGTGTTAACCATGTTATTTTTATGTAAGAATGAGGTATTATTGAGTTAAAAAGAGCAAATGAGAAAAATAGGCCACTTTATTATGCAAATTAAATGTGATTTAGATTTGATTGGATATTTGATTTCTTCTTATGGGTCTTGTAATGCATGAATTATATGTTGGTTAATTTGTTGCTTATGTTAATTAAGTGTCATTATATTAATTTATGTGGATACTGCTTGGGGTGAGATGGAGACGACCCTCCAAAGTATTAGAAATAGCATGAGAGGACATCAAGTTTAGGTTTGATCGAGATGATATTTGAACCCGGTCAGAGGAACCAATCCATCGTTGGCCTTAGTACGTACAAAAGGGAGAATTACCTCTAGATAGTATTTTTAAGGGAGATTTAGAGACTAATTAGTACCTAGATGGAAGGGGTTAGTGTTGGGCATCGATTCCAAGTGCGTTTGGGAGTCTCTAGGAGATCAACCTTAGTAATCCGAGAGGGAGCTTTGGATACATTCGTGATTTTCTCTAGTTCAATTTCTATCTCATATATTCCTTTTGCATGATAAAATGAATACTAAGGCACTTTAATTGTTTCTTGTCCCATATTTTACTATTTGCCCTTCATCACCAATTCTCCATTTTTATTTTCTTCTATTTTATCTTGATTTATTTTATTTAATTTCTTGATTATTCATATTCTTCATTCGTTCTTATAAAAATGATAAAAACACGAGCTCACATGTTCTTTTAACCCAAACTTAAACCCCATAAAATTTGATATTTTTATTACTTAAATATTTCCCTATGACGACCGGGTATACTTGCTCGTGAGTTGAAAAATACGCAAACAATTTTTTTGATAAAACCAAACATCCCTTATTTCAGTTCCAAATATAACTTTTACTCTCTATATCCCAGATGATTTGTATGTAATTTAAGAAAATTAATTTTGGTGTAATGATGTAAGAAAAAATAAGAATTTTTTGGATAATTTAATTGAATAAAGTGTATGATATAGTAATTAACTTTAAACTAAATTATGATTCAAAAAAAGTGATATTTTTGTAATATTATGGTATTATAAGAGTATTGATATTGTCTTTGTTGTTTTATTTTTGAATTTTGCAAGTTTTTTAGGACATATTAAAAAGAAAAGTGTTGACGGAGAGAGTAATTAGTTAACCAAACAGAAAATACTTTGTCACTAATTGAATTTATAATAGGGTAAATATCAAAATCGGTCCTGTAAGTACGACATTTTTCAACTTTAGTTATTTTTTATTTCATTTTTCACTTTTGGTCCTCTGGGGTCCGTTTTTGGTCCGTTTGGTCCAAATCAGTCCTTTTTCGCCGGAAATTTAAAAATTTACCGAAAAATTATGCGTGAGTTGCACGCGCTCAAAATTGGTCCTGAAAGTATGGACTATTCCAACTACAGTCCTTTTTTAATTGCAATTTTCACTTTTAGTCCTCCATTGTCCAATTTTAATCCTTTTTGTCCAAATTTAATTATTTTTCACCAAAAATTTTAAAAACTCGTCAGAAATCATGCGTGAGTTGCACGCGCCAAGAAAGAAGATATTAATAATTTAAAAAAAAGAGCAGGGATAACCACGTGTAATGAGCAGCGAAGAAAAAAAGAATTAAAAAAATTACAGGGTGAGAGCAGCACGGGCTGGCGTAAAAGAATGCGCTCTGCTGTTCCACCGTGATTCCCACCCTCTCTTCTTCCACTCTCTCTAATTTTATAAAACTTGGATGGTGAGCAGAAAACTCATTAAAAAAACCTTTACATCTCCCAATGCAAAAAACCTGTTCTTTATAATTTTGCTTTTGCCCATGAAACATATTATCCATTTATTCAATTAAATATATTTTAAATTAATTTAAAAATAAATTAGAAAAAACAAGGGTTCCGTTTTGCTTGCGACTCAAAGCACTATCCAATTAATGCGGTGAAACTGTGTCGATGCCCAATGCCCATGATTAATTAACCATTTTATTTTTTTAATTTTATTATAAATTTATTATCATATTAATTGATTTTAATAAAAAAATATTTATTATAATAATAATTATTATTATCATATTATTATTATTATTTATATTAATGGTTTTTTAGATAATTCAATTGTTCTATTATCACTTTATCATAACCAAGTATTATTTTACATTAAAAATGTCACTTTTTATTCTTAATTAGGTATTACTTTACATTAAAATGTTATCATTTTTTATTCAATTTACGAATGGTTCATAAAATAATTTAACTAAATAGCTATCACTTTTCCCTTAATCATGTTTCACTTTTTTATTAAAAATGTTATCACTTTTTATTATTTTAGTGAATTGTTCGTGAAATAATTTAATTAGATGAAATCATTTTATTTTTTTATTATTAGGGATAATTTATTACCTCATTATCACATTTTATCCATTCTATATAATAATAGCGCGTGCAACTAACGCATGATTTTTGGCGAGTTTTATTAATTTTTGGCGAAAATGACTAAATTTGGACAAAAATGACTAAAATCGGACAATGGAGGATCAAAAGTGAAAATTGCAATAAAAAAATGACTGAGATTGGAGCAGTCCATACTTACAGGAATAATTTTGAGCACGATTGCAACTTACGCATAATTTTTCGGCGTGTTTTTTAAATTTCCGGCAAAAAATGACTGAATTTGAACCAAAATGACCAAAAACGAACTCCGGAGAATCAAAAGTGAGAAATGCAATAAAAAAAGGACTGAAGTTGGAAAAGACCATACTTACAGGACTGATTTTGATATTTACCCTTTATAATAAAATAATCAAACTATAATAAAACTTTCATTAGAGTATTTATACATTTTCACTAAAATTACTTAAGGTTGTGTTTGGATAAGAGGATCCCTTCATATGTGGATCCATCATTAAATCTACAAATTTATAAATTCAAGATTTTAAATTAATGAATTTCTATTAATTTTGATGTTTTTTCAGTGTTTTTAATGGATTTTCAAATCCTTACTCAAATCGTGTCATTTGAAAATCTCTCATTGTGTAATAGATATATTAATATATATTAATATATAAAATTAATTAATTAATTAAATATATATATTTTTTTTTTTTTTTAAATTCTAACCCCTACCACCCTACCCAACTCCAATCCAAATCCCTTTAAATTTTTATTTTTAAAAAATTATAGATTTTAATATTTAATATAATAAAATTTCATTATTTTTTATTATCATATAAAAAATTTTATTTTAAAAATTAAAAATAATTGTTAAATTATCAATTTGAAAATCATTTCACAAATTCATAATTCATTCAAACAATAAAATTTAAATAAATTGATTTAAAATCCATACAATTTAAAATTCACTCATTTTCAATTTTATTGGTTATGAAATTACTCACTCCAAACACAACCTTAAATTCACATTTAAGGATTGTATATAATGCTACTTTTGTTACATATATCAAAAATTTAATCGAACTATCTCTTTTACAGATACTAAAATTGTATAAACTTCACAAATTTTCCATTACTAAAACTCATTTATCTTGTAGTGTTTTCCACCTCGCATTCTTAAATCGTCTTACGCATAAAAGTATTGTTGACAAAAAATTAAATTGATCAAATTCCACAACAATCAAAAACATTATTTCATTCATTTGTACATACATATATTTGCCTCCAATTATATGTAATTTAATAGAAAATGTGCTTCTCAACCACAAGAAGTAGTGCATTTTTCTTATGTATTGTTACTCCAGACAAAGCACTGGTATCAATATCTTATGCTTGAACTGATTTAGGCGTTTTCCAATCAAAACTATAGAGAAGATTTGCTAGAGTAAGCTCTACGTTTTCCAATCAATCTAGGCTACATTCTTGTGTAGTTTCCCTTGGTATAAGCAATGGAATTGGAGGATACATTCTAAAACTCTCATTTATCACTGCTTTTAAGTATAGAAGATTTTCCAAATCATCTTCATCTACTCTTCCCTTTTTGCCTACCACATTTCTGATTTCTTGTCGCACTTTTTTCATCACTTTAGGTGCTTTAATTATGGTTGTCATTGTCCACACCGTTAATGCAACACTTGTATCAGTCCAGCAATAAATATATTCTACATAGAAAGACAATTGGATGATAGAAAACATGGGAATTAATAAATAAAAACATTAAACCTACATTTTTAGTCATAAATGTATCTTCTTTTTTTTATTTGTCTCACTACAAAGTATAAATTTTATTTTTAATAAAAATGATCCTACAAAACTCTAAAGATTTATTCACAATTACACAATATGTCATCAATTTAATTTTAAAGGTGGACAAAATGAATATAAGATTTTTCAAATTTTACCTACTACATATTTAATATTATACCCTTTATTTACATATATAAAAATAAAATAAATACATTTTAAAAGGATTGAAGAAATATTAATTAATCTACTATTGAATTATTGGCACGCCACTAATTAATGTGTATTATTTCTTATTTCTTAGTATATCATATTCTTATAAATCGAACGCAAGAAACTCTCAATTATCTCTCATTTCATCACACAACTCTTGATCCCACACACACTTCTCTTGATCTTATGAAAATTTAAAACAAAGAAACACACGAAGGAAGTATAGTGGTTCGATTATGGAAGCCTACGTCCACTCTCAAAGGAAGATGAATCTTATTGTTGATTGAATACAACTTCTAGAGATGAAAACTTAAACTGATGATTGAACCCTAATCATTTTTGTTACATCTTATATGGATGATGAACTGCTATGGTGATGTATGAGCTGAATGGCTCGATCAGATAACTCCCTTGGCCAGCTGGAGTTTGTTAGATGGAATCTAATAACTAACCAACTGATCACAGCTACTCTCTTTCTCCAAAAATTGATCACCATCCTACCCTTCATGCAACATATGATCTCACGGTTCAAACTTATGCCAACACATCAATCCTCTCTTCTGATCTTTTATGCTGACCTACTCAATCTCTTCTTGCCACGTGTGTATTGCTAGCTCAACTCCATGCAACGTAATCCAACATGCAAGTGTCTATCAATACTAACAATACTCCACCTTAGACCTTGCATCATCAAAGACTCGAACTTCTCCACCTTGCTATTTTAAGGCTACAGCCACCCTTCTCCCTTCTTATTGCATGCTGAACAAATTCTTACACAGCTTAAATTTGAGAGCTGGAAGAGCTTTAGTCAAGGCATCAGCTGGATTTTCTGTAGTGTTAATCTTCCTTACTACAATTGATTATTTCTCAATCACATCCCTTATGAAGTATAATCTCACATCAATGTGTTTAGTTCTTTCATGATATCCTTGATGCTTGGATAGATGAAGAGCACTTTGATTATCACAGTATACTTCAAACACTTCTTACTAAATCACAAATTCTTTCAAAATTCCTATCAACCAAATGCCCTATTTAATTGTTTTTGTTAGTGCAATATATTCAGCTTCAGTTGTTGATAATGCTACCACATGTTGATGTGTAGCTTTCCAATTAATAGTTGTACCAAACATACTAAACACATAACATGTTAATGCATTTCTGGTGTTAAGGTTTGCAGCATAATCTGCATCAACATACCCCACAATAGCTTGATCCTAGTCTGTCCTTTTCTAAAATTTCAAACCAACTGATGTTGTTCCTTTAATGTATCTCAAAGCCCATTTTACTGACTCCCAATGCATCATTCCTGGTTTGCTCATAAACCTACTGATTAGACTCATGACGTATGCAAGGTCTGGTTTACAACACACCATTGAATACATAAGGCTTCCAACTGCACTTGCATATGGTATCTTGTCCATTTTTGCTCATTCTTCATCTGTCTTTGGACTATCTTGAAAAGATAATCTCAATCCTTGTTTTGTAGGTACTGAGAAGACTTACACTGATCCATATTATACCTATTCAGAACTTTGATCAAGTAAGATTCCTGATTCAAACTTAGAGTGCCAGCTGATCTATCTCTACTAATTATATACCAAGTATTATACTTGCTTCCCTAAGATCATTCATCTCAAACTCTCTTCTTAGAGTCTCTTTTACTGCATTTATTCCTGTCATATCTTTACATGCAATCAGAATATCATCTACATACAATGGCAGGTAGAAGAAACTCTCTTCTTCATTCTTAATATAAACACAACTGTCATGCAAGCTCCGCTCAAAACCATTTGAAGTTATGTAGTCATCAAATCTCAAGTACAACTACCTTGATCAACTTCCATGCCTTATTTTCTGATTTGTCAACATCTACACCTTCAGGTACTTGCATGTATATATCTTCCTCAAGATTTCCATATAAGAATGCTATAGTGACATCCATCTGATGTAACTCAAGATTAAACTGAGTTATTATAGCAAGTAAAATCATGATGGAGCAATGCTTAACAACTGGTGAAAAGATTTCATTATAATCAACACCCTCCTTTTGTGAAAAACCTCTAGCAACAAGTCTAGCTTTGTATCTGACTCCACCTTCTTTACTAGTCATTGATTTCCTTTTGTAAATCCATTTACACCCTACAAGCTTCTAACTTGCTGGTTTATCAATAAGTATCCAAGTCTTGTTCCTTTTCAAAGAGAGTAATTCTTCTTCCATTGCACCCATCCACTTATCACTTTCCTTACTTGAAATTGCTTTAGAGTATGATCTTGGCTCATACATTTCAACATCTGGAGCTACAAATAATGCATAGGATACAATGTCAACTTCTATGTATCTGACAGGGCCTCTTATCTACCTTTTAATCTGTCTCTTACCAATTGATAACTACTTAATGTCCTTCTTAAACCTGGAGTTTCAACCTCATCTCCATGTACTGTTCCTGAGGCTTGATTTCTTCTCTGAAGTTGAGTATTTCCTAATTCAGACTCCACCTCAAGCTCAATTTTACTTGTGTCTGAAAGCATTCCAGATGATCTTTCAATTAAGGACATCTTCTTCTCATTAAAGTTGACATCTATACTAACAATAAACTTGTTAGATTCATAGCACCAGAGCTTATATTCTTTTACTTCTTTTGGATATCCCACAAGCACACATTTGATAGCTCTAGGATCTAACTTTTCTTATTTTTTTATGTGCATATGCCTGATATCCTATTACTTTCAAATGATCATAGCTTGGGATCTTTCCAGACCATACTTCCTCAGGAGTTTTGAACTTAAGTGCTGCTGATGGACACCTATTGATCAAGTAAGCAGCTGTAATGGCCAGCTCATCCCAAAATCCTTTTGAAAATCCTCCACTGTACAGCAAACATCTCACTCTTTGAAGTAATGTTTGGTTCATTCTCTCAGCAATACCATTTTGCTGTAGAGTACCTGGTACTGTCCTATGCCTCTTAATTCATTTCTCTTGACAATAGCTATTGAATTCTTGTAAAATTAACTCCAATCCATTGTCAGTTCTCAAGCATTTTAACCAACATCATGTTTGATTTTTCTATCTCTGTAAGCCATGTGTTTGAAAGCTGTGAAGGCTTTATCTTTTGACTTCAAGACCATCACCCATAACTTCCTGAAATAATCATCAATAAAGGATATAAAATATCTTTTACCTCCCATGGTAGTTGTCTTTGATGGCCCCCACAGATCAGAATGTATGTATTCCAACTTAGATATGGTATTATGCTCTGCTGATCCAAACTTAGCTCTTTTTTACTTGCCAAGTATACATACTTCACACTGATCTAACTTCATGGATGAACTAATATTTAATAAGCCTTGCCTTGCTAGTTCTTGTAATCCCCTTTCACTCACATGAGCAAGCCTTCCATGCCACAGATGAGCATCCTCTTTTTATTGTGATGCATTTACCTGTCCAGTTATGACAGATCTATTAAGAAAATATAGATCATTTTTCTTAATTCTTTTGATTACAACTGAGCTACCTTTTCTGATAGTGAGTACCCCATCCTTCAACCTGCTATCATACCCTAGTGAATATAACATACCTAGTGAAATCAAATTTCTTCTCAAACCTGTCACATATCTCACTTTAGTAAGTAATCTGGTTACTCCATCAAACATTTTAAGTTTGACAGAGCCTATCCCTTCAATCTTAATGGCATGATCATGACCTAATAGTATAGATCCCTCACTACATGACCTTAGCTCAGTAAATCAATCCTTTTCAGATGTCATATGAAATGTACACCCTAAATCTAATACCCATTCATATGTGATAGAGTGTGAACTAACAGATAAAGCTTCCATGAAATCAGAATCAGAATTACCTTATTCTTTTGTCACTTGATTTGCATGAGACTTTGAATTTCCTCCCTTCTCTGCAATCTTTCTGGCCACCATTGCCTTCCACTTATGGCATTACTTCTTAAAGTGTCCAAGTTTATTGCAATGAAAGCAATTCTTGTTGTCTTAATCTACTGGAGCACTTTATCTTATCTGTTTTCTTCTTATCAGCACTTGATTTCTTGTTGTTATTCTTCCACTTATTTTGTTTCTTGGCCATCAATCCTTTACCATTCACTTGAACTTCTAAATTCTTGTGAAGTTCCTTTGCTTTGAGGGTCAGCTGTACTTGATCAAGAGTAATACTCTCATTATTTCCAAACAGCAAAGTGCTCTCAATCCTTCAAATGATGGAGGCAAGGCTGACAGTAAGATTATTTTCTTATCTTCTGTATATAGTGCAACATCAATATTTTCCAAATCATCAATGATCCTATTGAACTCATCTATCTGCCCAAGAATTGACTTCTCCTCTGTAATCTTAAATGAATACAACTTTTGTTTCTTATACAGCCTATTAGCAAGACTCTTAAATCATATAAAGTTCTTCCAATCTTTGCCAAATACCTCTAGTTGTTGTTACTTTAGCAATCTCCCTCAGAGCCTTATCACCTAAACATAGTATGATTGCACTACGTGCTTTGGATTGTTGATCCAGATCTGCAGCTTGTGCAATGATCGATGTGAAATTCACCTAGGTTTTAAGTGGATTTTTATGGCTTTAATTCAATAATTAAGCATGATTTTAATGAAAATACTATTAATTGCTTAATTATTTGGAGAAAGGTATTTTTGTTTATTTTTGCAGAAAAATGGGTGATTTTAATAAAAATGGATTCTACAAGTGAAGAGGAAGATGTAGAAGAAAACGGAGCTCGATTTGGAGTTGAAACGAGCAAGAACGGGCCAAAGAAAATTTTGTTATAAATCCCATTTTTGGTCCCATGAGCTAAATTATGCCACGTTGATTACTTACCACAAATTCCTCTCACTCTACCACTACATGAACCCACTTGTCCTACATTGGAAACTCACTCAAATTTCTCTCATCCTTATTACTATAAATACCCTCTTCCATGAAAGCCACCATGGAACAATTCTCCACCCATTAAATTGAATCATTCCAAGATTTAATAGTTGAGAGGGCTTTTAAGTAAGACCTCCATAGTTGAGATCCCTCCCCCTTTCGGGGCAAGGGATCCGATCTATTTTTCTAGATTAGGAATTTAATGCTTTTCAAGAAGGTGAGGACACCAAGAAAATGATGAGCTTGGTGGATGTAAAAACTTCATTCGGTGAAATCTAATCTCACTTATTATCTTTTTATTTTTTATGTTTTGGTTATTTGATTGTTGCTTGAATTATGGACTAATTTGTGATATTATCTAAATTGTGTTCCCGACTTTGATTAGTTTCATTTATGGATGCTTAATTGCTTAATCTATATGTTTGATTTGTGTGATTAATTATCTAGTGCATGTGGTTAGAACAAGAGTTCAATTATGTGTTTTAGGAATTAATTGAATCTTTTCATCATATGGGTTATGTGAATTAATACGAGAAGAGTTGGAGATGACCTCTCATGTTTAGAACTACATAAATAGACACTAGATAGGTTAGATCGAGAGGTCAATTAATCTAGTGAGGGGAACCCAACCTTAGTGAATTCATAGTACCTAGAAAGGGAATATTACCTATGATTTAGTACCTTTTAGGAAACTCGTACGTGAAATTAGTACCTATTGGGAGGTGTTCGCTATGGTATCGATCTTATGTGTTATTTTGGGGCCTTTGTAAGGGCCTACATCCTCTTCATCTAGAGAGAGAGTTTAGGTAGAATTTATGGTCAGTGTTACTATGATAGCTTAAATTGGGAGGCAATTAGATGTGTTACATGATTGATTCATTTGAAGTGCATCATGAAAACTTCCTTTGCATTGAAAATTCCAAAAATATTGTAATTAATTTCTTTTCTTGTTTCTATTATCCTCCCTTCTCGATCGTCTCTAACTAATACAAGACCATATCTTGAAGACCACGAATCCTAAATTCCCCGTGGTTCGATAAATTTTTTAATTGGTCATCCCGACTACTTACGACCAATCAAATGGCGCCATTGCCGGGGACGTAATGGTTGCTAGTAGTTTGACGAAGGATTATTTAGAGTGGTCTTAATAAGGACATTTATTTTTATTTTTGCATCTTATATTTGCTTTAGAATTTGTTCAAAATTTTCTTTCTTTTATAGGTGCATACCTTGAGAAGGAAGAAGAAGGAGAACAAGCCCAAAAATATGAGCTACATGGATATTCTTCGAGATATGGTGAATAGAAGTGCTCATCCCACTATGAACACACAAGAAAATTTTCAAGGATTTCAAATGCCAAATTATGAACCTAACTTGCAATCGGATTTCGGAGTACAAGTGTCTAATATGCAATTCCAACAACAAAGTTATGAAGATTTTGGAGTCCCTCATCAAATGCATCAACAAGTATACCCTCAATGTGTGGAAGATGTTTTTCAAGGAAATTTTTTTAGACATCAAGAAGGAAATCAACCACAACAATGGGGAAATTTTCAAGACTCCAACACCTCTTATTCTACCCAAAGTGACTACAAAGAAAGGCTTAGAGATGAGTTGATTAAAAAGATTATGGAGCGCATGGAACATGAGAGGAAGTCTAATAAAGCGTGGATTGATCGAATAGGAAATTGGTGTGAAATGGTGACAAATGCAATTGTAGCATTCGGTACTAGATTAGATCACATTGAGCACCAAGTTAGTCAAGTTGTGCCCACCGTGGAGAGACTTCTAGAAGAGAACAACAAGCCTTCTACCTCCAAAACAACAAATCTATGCATGCCCATTAAGGATAGGAAAGAGGATAGTTTGGGGGTTGATGAGGTTATGAAGGAAAGAAGAGAAAGAGTTCCTAAGTGGGTGAAAGTCATAGAGTTGAAGGAAGAGTTAAAGGGAGAATTCGATAGATTTGTCGAGTGTCTTGAAGAGATGGTGGAGAAAATCAAGTTTCGAAACCAAGAAGAGATTCATGCCCTTATGGAAGAAAAGAAGCTTCCGGAAACTAAGATCATAGATTCTACTCCCCACAAGCCAAAACCTTCTCATTCTATTGAAATTTCAAATTCTCTTAAGAACTTCTATGATTTTATTGATAAAAATTTATTTGGTGATTGTAGGAAAAAGGTTGCAAGAGGGCATCAACACTTGTCAATGTCCGAATTCTTACCGGGCGATGTGGTTGAAGTTTAAAATGCATATAAAGCCCCATGGAAAAAGTGGAACAAGTGGTAAGGGCCATTTCTTGTGAAGAACGCCTTTGGAGAACAATTGCTTGAATTATTCAACAAGAAAGAAAACGTTCTAGTGGTTGAACGGGAGAGTACAAGGCACTACTTAAAGAAGAAACTTATGATGGTGCCTAAGGACTATTTTAGACCACCATGAGCTAAATACTATTGTTTGGCTTGAAGACGTTAAACTTAGAGCATGATGGGAGGCAATCCATCATTATCTTTATTGCTTTATTTAATGTTTTCAATAAGGATGATGGATTTGATTTTGTTTTGCAATTTTGGTCTGTAGGTTGATTGTGCTCGTAAGGAAGATGCGTATTGGAGATACGAGAGGTTCTTGATTTGAAGTGTATAGGTAAGTCACACCACTTTTTGTAAACTTAACTCGAAACTCTTATTTCAATTTAAGTTTGGGGGATATGGCGTGGTGTGACATACTTTGTCTTGAAGGCATATATCTTTTATGTTTTTGGACTAATTTTGAATTTTTCTCATGAGTATTGGTTGGATTTTGGTATGATTGGTGGTGATTGAAGTGCATGATAGTCCATATTTTTTTATGAAATTGTTGAGCTAATGGTTTTGTTGAGCATGTATGAAGGGTATTGGAAGCATGAATTGAGCTCGGAGATCAAGTCGAGATTCGTTGTTCATTTAATCCGGAAGTCCGTGCCAACCATTTCCACTATCAATTGTCTTTCTAAGGGAGTTCGCTTTAAATCTCATCTCTTCTATTTGCTTAGCATAAATTGATTTTGATTTGGATTGATGTGATTAGCATGTTACTTCATTTGTTATGTTTGTGGGAGGATTTCCTTTTCAATCAAAGATGGGGATTTTTGTGAGCTTACTTGATCATGGATGATATAGAATGTGTGCTTTATTGTTAATGATGGAATTTTTGTTTTTGCATGTTATGTGATTTTGATTCATTTCTTGTTTGTTGTGTCTTTTCATTTGTATTTTGTGTGTTTTTTTATTTTTGTCTAGGGTTGTTTGGTGGTTTGTTTTGGGATGTTGTGAATCATTTTTTGAACATGAGTGATAATATGTTGTGGTAATAAGTGATGACAAATTATGATTAAGAATCTCTACACTTTCTAATTATGACATGTTCTATTTAACTTGTTCAATTTTGAGATGAATGTGGTGTAATAAGTTCTTTAAGGTCTAAGCACAAGCTTGTGAGTATTTGAGCCTCAACCATGCCTACATGGTATTTCTTCATGAGTGGATCAATTGTGTTTGATAAGCTAGAACTTGCTCAAGGACTATAGGAATTAGCCCGATTTGTGGAGATTAGTGACATGATCTAATGTCATCCTTGTCATTAATAGTCATTGTCAAATATTTTCCTACCTTGAACATCATCCCTAGTCAACCACTTTGAGCCTTAAAGCCTATTTATTGTGATATAAGTACATTACGAGCCTTGATTACCCACGTGAGCCTTATATAATTACCCTTTTGTGTGAGTGATTGAGGAGATGTGGTTTAGAAAGATTAGATGAGAATTGTGCAAGAAAGGAAATGAAATGGTAACAAGCAAGAAAAAGGATGAAAAGAGCACGAACAAGAATGAACATGCAACATCATAACAAGAAAATGAGCAAAGCAACAACAAAATGCTCAAGTATTTAAAAGTTCGAAGAAGGAAGCATGCATTGAAAGAAGATCAATTCAAGGAAAGTTGAGTGCTTGTGATCAATTAAGAAAAGAAATGAAGAAAGAAATTGTTAAGGTATGGAAGAAAGTAGCTACCTCTTCGATTACATACACATGATTAGTCACTCTTACCTAAATTCTCCCTACCATACCAAAGAGCCTATTGTTACATCCTTAATGAAAGACCTTTTTGATCACTAATGGAAACTTTGGTGGTTTATGAATGTAGTCCACGAGCAAGTTTATAACAAGTCGAGACAATCGATTGATGAGTGTTGATTTACCCTACTTAAAAGAGTGTTGATTAAACTTTATTACACTTTATGTGAGGCTTGGACTAAAAAGGGACTATATTACACTTTATTCCTTTTTGATTAAACTTGTTAATTTTTCATGTTGTAGGATGACTTAGCATAGTTTGTAGTTATTATTGTTATTGATGTGTTATTACTTATGTTCGTTTAGTTTTTTTTCCTAGGTGAAAATCAATCCTCTTGGTTTATCATTTTCGTTGTTCGGAGACATACAACACTTTAAGTTTTGGGGTGTGATGAGTGATATTTTCATCTAAATTTTAGTGTCTTTTTATATGTGTTTTCGTATTATTTTATCTGTATTTGTGTACTATTTGGTTGTGTTTTGTGTTTTTATGGAGATGTGTGTGAATGAGCTTAAACGTATGATTTTCAGGCAAAAATAGATGCTAGACGCGAAAAGGAAGACGTAGGAAAAAACTGATCTCAATTCAGAGTTGAAACGAGGGAGAACGAGCCAAAACAAAATTATAAAAATAGGGATTGCACCACACGGCTGGCCGTGTTGCAGCACACGAGCCAAGTTACACAACACGGCCCTGTAAGCCTTGGCCATTTTCTGACATCCAAAACACCTACACGGCCACCCTGTGACCGTGTTGCAACACACGAGTGTGTTGCTGTAGGATCAGAAATATATCAGAACCCTTCTAGAAGCTTCCCAAGGGGTATAAATACCCAATACTTCAATATTTGATTATAATTTTCGAAGGGTTTCACTCCTACACCTAGATCACACACTATTTCCTCCATTTTACACCATCATCTTTATCCATTCTTCATCCATCCATCCACACTTGATCTCCTCCATCAAATCCACCATCCAAGTGATCAATGAAGCAAGGGAGAGTGAAGATTGCAAGAAGAAGAAGGAGATATCCATTGAAGGACTTCAAAGAGGGAATCTAATTCTAATTTTTATGAACTTCTTTATAGTTTGATCATGGAATTTGTAGATTCAATTGTCTATGTTGTTTTCTCTAAAACTATGATAGGCTAATCTACTTTGTGAGATTAGCTCCATGATTGGTGTTGGATAATTTAATATTTATGCAATTTGATTTTAATCTTGAATGGGCTTTGTGTATTTCTATCATTGAATGTTGATTGCTTGATGTATATGATGATATGTGTGATTAATTGTCATGGGCATGTGATTAGATAGAGAAATTAATTATGTGTTTAGGATAATTCATTGAATCATTTTATTAACACTTCATGTGCATTAATTTAGAATGAGATAGAGATATCCTTCTAGATTTAGAACCCTTTGATAGAACATTTGATTAGCTTGATCGAGAGATTGGTTGATTAGGTGAGGAGACCAAAACCATTAGGGAATTCATAATACCTTAAAAGGGAATATTACCTATGATTTAGTACCTCATTAGGGAACTCGTAGAGTAATTAGTACCTAGTGTGAGGTGTTTGCTTTGGTCACGATCCTATGTACTTTTGGAAGACTTATTGAAGGCCTACATCATATTCATCTTGAGAGAGATTTTAGGTGGAATTAGTGATCGCTCCTATGCCATGTCCATGAGAAATTAGAATTAATTGCATAATTACTTTGTTATCTATGCCATGATTGTTGCTAATCTCATCATTGCATCATTTGGAACCCACAATTTATCTTTGCATTCCTTTTATCTTTTGTTTCTTGCATTGCATTTATTTGCATGCTTATACATCCTCCTTTTTGATCATCCTTATAATATCACGATAAACTTGAGATCGCTTAAACTCTAGTACCTTCCTCCCTGTGGTTCGATAAATTCTTTAATTGGTCATCCCGACTATAAGTTATGGCTAATCATGCAACGACATCAAAATTAGCAGCCTGATTTTATAGCAATGGCTTGATTGCATCTGCTAACCTTTGTTGAATGAGTATTGCTTCCATCTTCATTCTCCATAAACTGAAATCAGTTTTCTCTTTAAACTTCTCCATGTCAAACTTTGTTGTAACCATGGTGACCTTCCTCTTCAATTAGTTGCCTGCACCGTACTTTCTCACAGACGGCGCCACTTCTTATGAATCGAACGCAAGAAACTCTCAATTATCTCTCACGTAATCACACAACTGATTGGAACTCTTGATCACACACACACTTCTCTTGATCTTGTGTAAACTTAAAACAAAGAAACACACGAAGGAAGTATAGTGGTTCGGCTATGGAAGACTACGTCCACTCTCAAAGGAAGATGAATCTTATTGATGATTGAATACAACTTGTAGAGATGAAAACTTAAACTGATGATTGAACCCTAATCCTTCTTGTTACATCTTATATGGATGATGAACTGCTATGGTGATGTAAGAGCTTAATGGCTCGATCAAATAACTCCCTTGGCCAGCTGGAGTTTGTTAGATGGAATCTAATAACTAACCAACTGATCACAGCTACTCTCTTTCTCCAAAAATTGATCACCATCCTACCCTTCATGCAACATGTGATCTCACGATTCAAACTTATGTCAACACATCAATCTTCTCTTCTGATCTTTTATGCTGACCTACTCAATCTCTTCTTGCCATGTGTGTATTGCTAGCTCAACTCCATGCAACATAATCCAACAAGTAAGTGTCTATCAATACTAACACAAAAATTTGTCCTTTCTTAAAATAAAAAAAATAAAAAATAAAAAAATCCTAAAACTATTTTCCATGTGTAGCTCATATAATTAAGGGTTTGGCACATAATTAATTTATTAATAGTACACCAAATAGTATATTATAGAAAACCGAAGCAAGTCGCGAATTGTTGAAGTAATACCACTAGCTAGCTAGCTTGTTGAGCAACAAATGTATAGCATGCATGTCATGTGCGTCTTTCAATATTCATTTTCCTCTGTCACGTTGTGATGCCACTGATATACATAAACAATACTTATCATTTCATATATATAGTATAGTTATTAAAAAAATATATATATACTATTAATTAAAAATTTATATGTATATGGATGTACATGTATACCGGGCGTTCTTTATTTTAACAGACTATTATCAAATTGGGCATTATATATATATATATATATATATATATATATATATATATATATATATATATATATATATATATATATCATTTCTTCAAAGGAGTCCCGTGTGAGAACATCTCACAATGAGATCATTTAATGTTTCGTAATTTATTATCACTTTAAAAATAATTATTATTTTTCATTTATACTATAAATTGTTCATGAAATATAGTTTATTATACTATTATCATTTTTCATCAATTAAGTATCACTTATACATTAATTAAAA
>CM042994.1:17359695-17416042 GCA_023678885.1 Pogostemon cablin | reverse complement strand
TTTTCTTCATCATGATGCATATTTACTTCATCATGATGCTCATTTTCTTCATCACGACGCTCATTTTCTTTTTCATGATGCATATTTTCTTCATCATGATACATATTTTATCCATCAAGATGCTCAATTTCTTCATCATGATGATTATTTTCTTTATCTTGATGCATATTTTCTTTATCATGATGCTCATTTTCTTCATCATGATGCATATTTTCTTCATCATGATGCTCATTTTCTTTACCATGATGCATATTTTCTTCGTCGTGATACATATTTTATATATCACAATGCACATTTTCTTCATCTTGATGCTCATTTTCTTCTTCATGATGCTCATTTCCTTCATCATGATGCTCATTTCCTTCATCATAATGCTCATTTTCTTCTTCATGATTGATAATTTCTTCATCATGACACTCATTTTCGTAATCCTAATACATATTTTCTTCATCGTGATGCTCATTTCCTTCATCGTGATGCTTATTTCCTTCTTCGTGATGCTCATTTCCATCATCGTGATGCTTATTTTCTTCATCATAATGCATATTTTCTTCATCAAGATGCTCACTTTCTTAATCATGCAGCTCATTTTCTTCATCAAGATGCTTATTTTTTTTTATCATGATGCATATTTTATTCATCATGATACACAATATCTTCATCATGATTTTCATTTTCTTCATCATGATGCATATTTTCTTCATCATGATGCTCATTTTCTTCATCACGATGCTCATTTTTCTTAATCATGATGCATATTTTCTTAATCATGATGCTCATTTTCTTCATCATGATGCATGTTTTCTTCATCATGATGCGTATTTACTTCATCAAGATGCTCATTTTTCTTCATCATGATGCTCAATTTCTGCATCATGATGCTCAATTTTCTTCATTATGATGCATATGTACTTCATCATGATGCTCTTTTTCTTCATCAAGATGCATATTCCCTTCATCATGATGCATATTTTCTTCATCATAATACTCATTTTCTTCATCATAATGTTCATTTTATTTTTCATAATGCATATTTTCTTAATCATGATGCATATTTTCTTCATCAAGATGCTAAATTTATTCATCATGGTGCTCATTTTCTTCGTCATGATGCTTATTTTCTCTATCATGATGCATATTTTCATCATCATGATGCTCATTTTCTTCATCGTGATGCATATTTTCTTCATCATGATGCTCATTTTCTTCATCATGAAGCTCATTTTATTTTTCATGATGCATATTTTCTTCATCATGATGCTCATTTTCTTTTTCATGATGCATATTTTCTTCATCATGATGCATATTTTCTCCATCAAGATGATCAATTTCTTCATCATGATGCTTATTTTCTTTATTCTGATGCATATTTTCTTCATCATGATGCTCATTTTCTTCATCATGATGCATATTTTCTTCATCATGATGCTCATTTTCTTCATCATGATACATATTTTCTTCATGGTGATACATATTTTCTATATCACAATGCACATTTTCTTCATCTTGATGCTTATTTTCTTCATCATAATGCATATTTTCTTCATCAAGATGCTCACTTTCTTCATCATGCAGCTTATTTTCTTCATCATAATTCATATTTTCTTCATCAAGATGCTTACTTTCTTCATCATGATGCTCATTTTCTTCATCAAGATGCATATTTTCTTCATCACGATGCACATTTTCTTAATCATGAATTTCATTTTCTTCATCATGATGCATATTTTCTTCATCATGATGCTCATTTTCTTCATTATGAGGCTCAATTTCTTCATCATGATGCTCATTTTCTTCATCATGAGGCTCATTTTCTTCATCATGATGCTCATTGACTTCATCATGATGCTCATTTCCTTCATCATGATGCACATTTTCTTCATCACGATGCTCATTTTCTTAATCATGATGCATATTTTCTTCATCATGATGCTCATTTTCTTCATAATGATGCATATTTTCTAAATCATGATGCATATTTTCTTAATCACGATGCTCATTTTCTTCATCATAATGCTCATTTTCTTCATAACAATGCTCATTTTCTTCATCATGATTTCTTCATCATGATGCTAAATTTCTTCTTCATGATGCTCATTTTCTTCATCTTGATGCTCAATTTCTTCATCATGATGCTCATTTTCTTCATCTTGATGCATATTTTCATCATCATGATGCTCATATTCTTCATCACAATACATATTTTATTAATCATAATGCTCATTTTATTCAGCATGATGCTTATTTTCTTTATCATGATGCATATTTTCTTCATCATGATATACATTTTCTTAATTATGATGCCCAATTTCTTCATCATTATGCTCAATTTCTTCATCATGATGCTCATTTTCTTCATCTTGATGCATATTTTATTCATCATGATGCTTATTTTCTTTATCATGATCCACATTTTCTTAATCATGATGCTTATTTTATTTATCATGACGCTCATTTTCTTTTTTATGATGCATATTTTCTTCATCAGGTTGCATATTTCAAAATGCTCAATCTCTTCATTAAGGTGCTCATTTCCTTCATCATGATGCTTATTTTCTTTGTCATGATGAAAATTTTCTTCATCATGATTCATATTTTCTCTATCATGATGCTCATTTTCTTCATCATGATGCTCATTTTTTTCATCAAGATGCTTATTTTCTTTATCAAGATGCATATTTTCTTCATCATATTGCACATTTTCTTCATCATGATTTTCATTTTCTTAATCAAGATGCTCAATTTCTTCATCATGATGCTCATTTTCTTCATCTTGATGCATATTTTCATCATCATGATGCTCATTTTCTTTATCATGATGCATATTTTCTTCATCATGATGCTCATTTACTTCATCATGATGACCATTTCCTTCATCATGATGCTCATTTTCTTCATCACGATGCTCATTTTCTTAATCATGATGCATATTTTCTTCATCATGATGCTCATTTTCTTCATCATGATGCATAATTTTGTCATCACAATGCTCATTTTCTTCATCATTATTTCTTCATCATGGTGCTCATTTTCTTGATCTTGATGCATATTTTCTTCGTCATGAAGCTCATTTTCTTCATCATGATGCATATTTTATTCATCATGATGCTCATTTTCTTCGTCAACATGCTCATTTTCTTCATCATGCTGCATATTTTCTTCTTCAAGATGCTCATTTTCTTCATCATGCAGCTCATTTTCTTCATCAAGATGCTTATTTTCTTTATCATGATTCATATTTTATTCATCATGATACATATTATCTTCATCATGATTTTCATTTTCTTCATCAGAATGCTCATTTTCTTCAGCATGATGCTTATTTTCTTCATCACGATGCTCATTTTCTTAATCATGATGCATATTTTCTTCAGAATGATGCTCATTTTCTTCATCATGATGCATGTTTTCTTCATCATGATGCGTATTTACTTCATCATGATGCTCATTTTTCTTCATCATGATGCTCAATTTCTGCATCATGTTGCTCATTTTCTTCATCATGATGCATATTTACTTCATCATGATGCTCTTTTTCTTCATCACGATGCATATTTTATTCATCATGATGATCATTTTCTTCATCAGGATGCATATTTCATTCATCATAATTCATATTTTCTACATCTTAATACTCATTTTCTTCATCAAGATGCTTATTTTCTTCGTCATGATGCACATTTTCATCATCATGATGCTCATTTTCTTCATCATGATGCATATTTTCTTTATCATGATGCTCATTTTCTTCATCATGACGCTCATTTTCTTTTTCATGATGCATATTTTTTTATCATGATGCATATTTTCTCCATCAAGATGCTCTATTTTTTCATCATGGTGCTCATTTTCTTTATCATGATGCATATTTTTTTCATCATGATGCTCATTTTCTTCATCATGATGCATATTTTCTGTCACGCCCCGACCCAGACAGAACGCAACAACCGCCACGTTAACCATAAATTTCGCAGAATGGGTGCACTCCACTCCACAAAGTTTATAAAAAACGTAAGGCTTGCTATCAAGTACCTGTAGAGCTGAACAATTGATAACAACGGGTACAACCCGAGGACATCATCTCAAAAAGTATCAACAAGGATTTACAAAGGTACAAAATACAACGGTGTAACTTAGTTTAAAGAAAATATACATGAACGATATAACATCGCGAAGGTACAAAAAGAACATCAATGGTGTCACCAAATATAAATTATACAATCTCGCCAATGAATCCGTCAATTTACATAAAAGAGAAAGTACCCAAAACACGGAATGGATGACGAGCAAACGATAGGAAAATCTCCAACCAAAACGATATCAACAGCCTGGAAAGGAAAGAATGATGGGGGTGAGCAAAACCACTAGCTCAGTGAGGTGATAAGTCGGTCACCCCGGCCCTTATACGAAGCATGTATTCCACTTGCGGTTCATAACATAAAATCCCACATTTCGTCCCACAATAACTATTTCTCACTCAGTATACATATTAATGAAAATAAAATCCTTAGTGCACATTTACGAATAACACAATTAGTTCAAACATGTTATCACATAAAAGACGCGTGGGTAGTCAATATCCTCCTCAAACTGAGCTCTCCGTCAATAGACAGTCCAAGCCCGTCACCGTTACTCTAGATAAAATGCACATTAATATTCTTTCTCAACACGCCAAGTGCTAAAGTTCACAATTCAATATCGACGTGAATACTTGAAATGATCAAACATATAAACATATATGACATGCATGTCCCACACCGGTGACGTTGACTGAGCCTATAATAGACTAATCCATCTAACGATCACCCTCCAGAGTATCAGTATTTGGCAAATGGACAGGTGCCCCGTTAGATCTAACTCACCCAGGTTTGCCAATCCCGGGCAACTTGGTTGTCACTCTAACTCACCCGAACCGCGACAATTCGGGCTACTTAACCAATGTCGCTCCAACTCACCCGAACCATGACCAATTCGGGCTACTTAACCTTGGTACCAGGCATACATATGCATGTGCATCATAAGATGAATAACGACTCAAGTTAGAGTCTTAATTGGCACACAAGAATAACCAGAAATCAATAATACTCATAAAATGGCTAACATGACTCTAACCAGAGCAATCGAGCCAATCAGGCTCTTTACCACATAACATAATACCAAATAATTTTCTTATCAATTAACTAAAACTAAAATAAATGCACATTTATCGAGGGTCCACACTTCCCACAAGAGAAGGCGTTCCCGAATTATCAACTCACAAGGAAGTGATTAACTCTCTCCGGAATCTGAAGTCGGTCCCTTGCCCTTCGTCGATGGTTCTTTACCTAGAAAGGAGATGAGCAATTAAAGACAAATTAAATATAACTAACTATTAGCGGTTACATCCCTTTCATTGCTAAAACAAATCCTAATCGAGTTCGAACGAGTCGATATTAAATAAAAATGGCATGTAACTCCTTAACATCAGTTCCCAATCCCATATAACCGTTTCAATACATTAACTAAACAAAACGATAAAAAAATAAGTTTGAATTCGACATAAAAATTCTGAAAATTTTCAGCTAGCGGCAGTTTACGAGAAAAATCATAACTAATTGTAGAATAATCGGATTGAGGCGTTTCAAGTGGCTACGGAAAGCTAACGAGTTCAGCTACGTACAGAAATTAAGTTTGCAAACTTTCAAGGGTAATAGCTATGTCAAAATCAGTTCGAACAGTCTGCAAATTACCCACATACCAAAAAGAAAAACCCCCACAAAATTACAAAATCATGGAAGAAGGAAGCTTAATTCACACACCACTTACCTCAAAACAACTTAGAAACCACCTAGGATGAGGGTTGTAAGGGAGAATTTGATCAACAAGGGTTTCTCCTCTTCACTCTCTTCTTTCCCCTGTTTTGTTTTTCTTCTCCCGTTCTTCTCTCTTTTTTTTTTTAACTTTAGCCTTAATAATTATATATATCAGGCCATTTAAGTGGGCTGAAACTTTGGGCCACAAAATAAATAAATAAATAAGTTTGGGCTTTCTAAAAAAAATCTAGTTGGGCTAAGATAAGGCTGGCCTTTTGGGCCATATAAATAAATAAATAGGTTTTGAGCTTTCTAAAATAAATCTAGTTGGGCTAAGATAGAGCTGGTCTTTTGGGCCATAAAAATAAATAAATAGGTTTTGGGCTTTCTAAAAAAAAATCTAGTTGAGCTAAGATATTATATTTTCTTCATCATGATGCTCATTTTCTTCATCATGATGCATATTTTCTTCATCGTGATACATATTTTCTATATCACAATGCACATTTTCTTCATCTTGATGCTAATTTTCTTCTTCATGATGCTCATTTCCGTCATCATGATGCTCATTTCCTTCATCATAATGCTCATTTTCTTCATCATGATGGATAATTTCTTCATCATGACACTCATTTTCGTAATCATGATACATATTTTCTTCATCGTGATGCTCATTTCCTTCATCGTGATACTTATTTCCTTCTTCGTGATGCTCATTTCCTTCATCGTGATGCTTATTTTCTTCATCATAATGCATATTTTCTTCATCAAGATGCTCACTTTCTTCATCATGATGCTCATTTTCTTCATCAAGATGCATATTTTCTTCATCATGATGCACATTTTCTTAATCATGAATTTCATTTTCTTCATCATGATGCAATTTTCTTCATCATGATGCTCATTTTCTTCATTATGAGGCTCAATTTCTTCATCATGATGCTCATTTTCTTCATCATGAGGCTCATTTTCTTCATCATGATGCTCATTGACTTCATCATGATGCTCATTTCCTTCAACATGATGAACATTTTCTTCATCACGATGCTCATTTTCTTAATCATGATGCATATTTTCTTCATCATGATGCTCATTTTCTTCATCATGATGCATATTTTCTAAATCATGATGCATATTTTCTTAATCACGATGCTCATTTTCTTCATCATAATGCTCATTTTCTTCATAACAATGCTCATTTTCTTCATCATGATTTCTTCATCATGATGCTAAATTTCTTCATCACGATGCTCATTTTCTTCATCTTGATGCTTAATTTCTTCATCATGATGCTCATTTTCTTCATCTTGATGCATATTTTCATCGTCATGATGCTCATATTCTTCATCACGATGCATATTTTATTAATCATAATGCTCATTTTCTTCATCATGATGCTTATTTTCTTTATCATGATGCACATTTTCTTCATCATGATTTACATTTTCTTAATTATGATGCCCAATTTCTTAATCATTATGTTCAATTTCTTCATCATGATGCATATTTTCTTCATCATGATGCATATTTTCTTCATCAACATGCTCATTTTCTTCATCATGATGCATATTTTCTTCATCAAGATGCTCATTTTCTTCATCATGCAGCTCATTTTCTTCATCAAGATGCTTATTTTCTTTATCATGATGCATATTTTCTTCATCATTATTAATATTTTCTTCATCATGATGCTCATTTCCTTCATTACGATGATCATTTCCTTCATCATGATGCTCATTTTCTTCATCACGATGCTCTTTTTCTTAATCATGATGCATATTTTTGTCATCACGATGCTCATTTTCTTCATCATAATGCTAATTTTCTTCATCATTATTTCTTCATCATGATGCTAATTTTCTTCATCATTATGCTCATTTTCTTCATCTTGATGCATATTTTCTTCGTCATGAAGCTCATTTTCTCCATCATGATGCATATTTTATTCATCATGATGCTTATTTTCTTCACATGATGCTCATTTTCTTCAACATGATGCATATTTTCTTCATCGTGATCCTCATTTTCTTCATCATGATGCTCATTTTCTTTTTCATGATGCATATTTTCTTCATCAACATGCTCATTTTCTTCATCATGATGCATAATTTCTTCATCAAGATGCTCATTTTCTTCATCATGCAGCTCATTTTCTTCATCAAGATGCTTATTTTTTTTATCATGATACATATTTTATTCATCATGATACACAATATTTTCATCATGACTTTCATTTTCTTCATCATGATGCATATTTTCTTCATCATGATGCTCATTTTCTTCATCATGATGCTCATTTTCTTCATCACGACGCTCATTTTCTTAATCATGAAGCATATTTTCTTAATCATGATGCTCATTTTCTTAATCATGATGCATGTTTTCTTCATCATGATGCGTATTTACTTTATCATGATACTCATTTTTCTTCATCATGACGCTCAATTTCTGCATCATGATGCTCATTTTCTTCATCATGATGCATATTTACTTCATCATGATGCTCTTTTTCTTCATCACTATGCATATTTTATTCATCATGATGATTATTTTCTTCATCAAGATGCATATTTCCTTCATCATGATGCATATTTTCTTCATCATAATACTCATTTTCTTCATCATGATGCTCATTTTCTTTTTCATGATGCATATTTTCTTCATCATGATGCATATTTTCATCATCAAGATGCTCAATTTCTTCATCATGGTGCTCATTTTCTTCGTCATGATGCTTATTTTCTTTATCATGATGCACATTTTCATCATCATGATGCTCATTTTCTTCATCATGATGCATATTTTCTTCATCATGATGCTCATTTTCTTCATCATGACGCTCATTTTCTTTTTCATGATGCATATTTTCTTCATCATGATGCATATTTTCCCCATCAAGATGCTCAATTTCTTCATCATGGTGCTCATTTTCTTTATCATGATGCATATTTTCTTCATCATGATGCTCATTTTCTTCATCATGATGCATATTTTCTTCATCATGATGCTCATTTTCTTCATGATGATGCATATTTTCTTCATCGTGATACATATTTTCTATATCACAATGCACATTTTCTTCATCTTGATGCTCATTTTCTTCTTCGTGATGCTCATTTCCGTCATCATGATGCTCATTTCCATCATCATAATGCTCATTTTATTCATCATGATGGATAATTTCTTCATCATGACACTCATTTTCCTAATCATGATACATATTTTCTTCATCGTGATGCTCAGTTCCTTCATCGTGATGCTTATTTCCTTCTTCGTGATGCTCATTTCCTTCATCGTGATGCTTATTTTCTTCATCATAATGCATATTTTCTTCATTAAGATGCTCACTTTCTTCATCAAGATGCTCATTTTCTTCATCAAGATGCATATTTTCTTCATCATGATGCACATTTTCTTAATCATGAATTTCATTTTCTTCATCATGATGCATATTTTCTTTATCATGATGCTCATTTTCTTCATTATGAGGCTCAATTTCTTCATCATGATGCTCATTTTCTTCATCATGAAGATCATTTTCTTCATCATTATGCTCATTGACTTCATCATGATGCTCATTTCCTTCATCATGATGCACATTTTCTTCATCACGATGCTCATTTTCTTAATCATGATGCATATTTTCTTCATCATGATGCTCATTTTCTTTATCATGATGCATATTTTCTAAATCATGATGCATATTTTCTAAATCATGATGCTCATTTTCTTCATCATAATGCTCATTTTCTTCATAACAATGCTCATTTTCTTCATCATGATTTCTTCATCATGATGCTAAATTTCTTCATCACGATGCTCATTTTATTCATCTTGATGCTTAATTTCTTCATCATGATGCTTATTTTCTTTTTCTTGATGCATATTTTCATCGTCATGATGCACATATTCTTCATCACGATGCATATTTTATTAATCATAATGCTCATTTTCTTTATCATGATGCTTATTTTCTTTATCATGATGCACATTTTCTTCATCATGATTTACATTTTCTTAATTATGATGCCCAATTTCTTTATCATTATGCTCAATTTCTTCATCATGATGCATATTTTCTTCATCATGATGCATATTTTCTTCATCAACATGCTCATTTTCTTCATCATGATGTATATTTTCTTCATCAAGATGCTCATTTTCTTCATCATGCAGCTCATTTTCTTCATCAAGATGCTTATTTTCTTTATCATGATGCATATTTTCTTCATCATTATTAATATTTTCTTCATCATGATGCTCATTTCTTTCATCACGATGATCATTTCCTTCATCATGATGCTCATTTTCTTCATCACGATGCTCATTTTCTTAATCATGATGCATATTTTTGTCATCACGATGCTCATTTTCTTCATCATAATGTTCATTTTCTTCATCATAATGCATATTTTATTCATCATGATGCTCATTTTCTTCATCATGATGCTCATTTTCTTCATCACGATGCTCATTTTCTTAATCATGATGCATATTTTCTTAATCATGATGCTCATTTTCTTGATCATGATGCATGTTTTCTTCATCATGATGCGTATTTACTTCATCATGATGCTCACTTTCTTCATCAAGATGCTCATTTTCTTCATCAAGATGCATATTTTCTTCATCATGATGCACATTTTCTTAATCATGAATTTCATTTTCTTCATCATGATGCATATTTTCTTCATCATGATGCTCATTTTCTTCATTATGAGGCTCAATTTCTTCATCATGATGCTCATTTTCTTCATCATGAGGCTCATTTTCTTCATCATGATGCTCATTGACTTCATCATGATGCTCATTTCCTTCATCATGATGCACATTTTCTTCATCACGATGCTCATTTTCTTAATCATGATGCATATTTTCTTCATCATGATGCTCATTTTCTTCATAATGATGCATATTTTCTAAATCATGATGCATATTTTCTTAATCACGATGCTCATTTTCTTCATCATAATGCTCATTTTCTTCATAACAATGCTCATTTTCTTCATCATGATTTCTTCATCATGATGCTAAATTTCTTCTTCATGATGCTCATTTTCTTCATCTTGATGCTCAATTTCTTCATCATGATGCTCATTTTCTTCATCTTGATGCATATTTTCATCATCATGATGCTCATATTCTTCATCACGATACATATTTTATTAATCATAATGCTCATTTTATTCAGCATGATGCTTATTTTCTTTATCATGATGCATATTTTCTTCATCATGATATACATTTTCTTAATTATGATGCCCAATTTCTTCATCATTATGCTCAATTTCTTCATCATGATGCTCATTTTCTTCATCTTGATGCATTTTTTATTCATCATGATGCTTATTTTCTTTATCATGATCCACATTTTCTTAATCATGATGCTTATTTTATTTATCATGACGCTCATTTTCTTTTTTATGATGCATATTTTCTTCATCAGGTTGCATATTTCAAAATGCTCAATCTCTTCATTAAGGTGCTCATTTCCTTCATCATGATGCTTATTTTCTTTGTCATGATGCAAATTTTCTTCATCATGATTCATATTTTCTCTATCATGATGCTCATTTTCTTCATCATGATGCTCATTTTTTTCATCAAGATGCTTATTTTCTTTATCAAGATGCATATTTTCTTCATCATATTGCACATTTTCTTCATCATGATTTTCATTTTCTTAATCAAGATGCTCAATTTCTTCATCATGATGCTCATTTTCTTCATCTTGATGCATATTTTCATCATCATGATGCTCATTTTCTTTATCATGATGCATATTTTCTTCATCATGATGCTCATTTACTTCATCATGATGACCATTTCCTTCATCATGATGCTCATTTTCTTCATCACGATGCTCATTTTCTTAATCATGATGCATATTTTCTTCATCATGATGCTCATTTTCTTCATCATGATGCATAATTTTGTCATCACAATGCTCATTTTCTTCATCATTATTTCTTCATCATGGTGCTCATTTTCTTGATCTTGATGCATATTTTCTTCGTCATGAAGCTCATTTTCTTCATCATGATGCATATTTTATTCATCATGATCCTCATTTTCTTCGTCAACATGCTCATTTTCTTCATCATGCTGCATATTTTCTTCTTCAAGATGCTCATTTTCTTCATCATGCAGCTCATTTTCTTCATCAAGATGCTTATTTTCTTTATCATGATGCATATTTTATTCATCATGATACATATTATCTTCATCATGATTTTCATTTTCTTCATCAGAATGCTCATTTTCTTCAGCATGATGCTTATTTTCTTCATCACGATGCTCATTTTCTTAATCATGATGCATATTTTCTTCAGAATGATGCTCATTTTCTTCATCATGATGCATGTTTTCTTCATCATGATGCGTATTTACTTCATCATGATGCTCATTTTTCTTCATCATGATGCTCAATTTCTGCATCATGTTGCTCATTTTCTTCATCATGATGCATATTTACTTCATCATGATGCTCTTTTTCTTCATCACGATGCATATTTTATTCATCATGATGATCATTTTCTTCATCAGGATGCATATTTCATTCATCATAATTCATATTTTCTCCATCTTAATACTCATTTTCTTCATCATGATGCTTATTTTCTTCGTCATGATGCACATTTTCATCATCATGATGCTCATTTTCTTCATCATGATGCATATTTTCTTTATCATGATGCTCATTTTCTTCATCATGACGCTCATTTTCTTTTTCATGATGCATATTTTTTTATCATGATGCATATTTTCTCCATCAAGATGCTCTATTTTTTCATCATGGTGCTCATTTTCTTTATCATGATGCATATTTTTTTCATCATGATGCTCATTTTCTTCATCATGATGCATATTTTCTGTCACGCCCCGACCCCAGACAGAACGCAACAACCGCCACGTTAACCATAAATTTCGCAGAATGGGTGCACTCCACTCCACAAAGTTTATAAAAAACGTAAGGCTTGCTATCAAGTACCTGTAGAGCTGAACAACTGATAACAACGGGTACAACCCGAGGACATCATCTCAAAAAGTATCAACAAGGATTTACAAAGGTAAAAAATACAACGGTGTAACTTAGTTTAAAGAAAATATACATGAACGATATAACATCGCGAAGGTACAAAAAGAACATCAAGGGTGTCACCAAATATAAATTATACAATCTCGCCAATGAATCCGTCAATTTACATAAAAGAGAAAGTACCCAAAACACGGAATGGATGACGAGCAAACGATAGGAAAATCTCCAACCAAAACGATATCAACAGCCTGGAAAGGAAAGAATGATGGGGGTGAGCAAAACCACTAGCTCAATGAGGTGACAAGTCGGTCACCCCGGCCCTTATACGAAGCATGTATTCCACTTGCGGTTCATAACATAAAATCCCACATTTCGTCCCACAATAACTATTTCTCACTCAGTATACATATTAATGAAAATAAAAACCTTAGTGCACATTTACGAATAACACAATTAGTTCAAACATGTTATCACATAAAAGACGCGTGGGTAGTCAATATCCTCCTCAAACTGAGCTCTCCGTCAATAGACAGTCCAAGCCCGTCACCGTTACTCTAGATAAAATGCACATTAATATTCTTTCTCAACACGCCAAGTGCTAAAGTTCACAATTCAATATCGACGTGAATACTTGAAATGATCAAACATATAAACATATATGACATGCATGTCCCACACCGGTGACGTTGACTGAGCCTATAATAGACTAATCCATCTAACGATCACCCTCCAGAGTATCAGTATTTGGCAAATGGACAGGTGCCCCGTTAGATCTAACTCACCCGGGTTTGCCAATCCCGGGCAACTTGGTTGTCACTCTAACTCACCCGAACCGCGACAATTCGGGCTACTTAACCAATGTCGCTCCAACTCACCCGAACCATGACCAATTCGGGCTACTTAACCTTGGTACCAGGCATACATATGCATGTGCATCATAAGATGAATAACGACTCAAGTTAGAGTCTTAATTGGCACACAAGAATAACCAGAAATCAATAATACTCATAAAATGGCTAACATGACTCTAACCAGAGCAATCGAGCCAATCAGGCTCTTTACCACATAACATAATACCAAATAATTTTCTTATCAATTAACTAAAACTAAAATAAATGCACATTTATCGAGGGTCCACACTTCCCACAAGAGAAGGCGTTCCCGAATTATCAACTCACAAGGAAGTGATTAACTCTCTCCGGAATCTGAAGTCGGTCCCTTGCCCTTCGTCGATGGTTCTTTACCTAGAAAGGAGATGAGCAATTAAAGACAAATTAAATATAACTAACTATTAGCGGTTACATCCCTTTCATTGCTAAAACAAATCCTAATCGAGTTCGAACGAGTCGATATTAAATAAAAATGGCATGTAACTCCTTAACATCAGTTCCCAATCCCATATAACCGTTTCAATACATTAACTAAACGAAACGATAAAAAAATAAGTTTGAATTCGACATAAAAATTCTGAAAATTTTCAGCTAGCGGCAGTTTACGAGAAAAATCATAACTAATTGTAGAATAATCGGATTGAGGCGTTTCAAGTGGCTACGGAAAGCTAACGAGTTCAGCTACGTACAGAAATTAAGTTTGCAAACTTTCAAGGGTAATAGCTATGTCAAAATCAGTTCGAACAGTCTGCAAATTACCCACATACCAAAAAGAAAAACCCCCACAAAATTACAA
Organism: Pogostemon cablin; assembly: GCA_023678885.1. Lineage (NCBI taxonomy): Eukaryota > Viridiplantae > Streptophyta > Magnoliopsida > Lamiales > Lamiaceae > Pogostemon > Pogostemon cablin. The sequence goes on along the minus strand of CM042994.1, from coordinate 17,401,525 downwards.
AATCATGGAAGAAGGAAGCTTAATTCACACACCACTTACCTCAAAACAACTTAGAAACCACCTAGGATGAGGGTTGTAAGGGAGAATTTGATCAACAAGGGTTTCTCCTCTTCACTCTCTTCTTTCCCCTCTTTTGTTTTTCTTCTCCCGTTCTTCTCTCTTTTTTTTTTTTTAACTTTAGCCTTAATAATTATATATATCAAGCCATTTAAGTGGGCTGAAACTTTGGGCCACAAAATAAATAAGTAAATAAGTTTGGGCTTTCTAAAAAAAATCTAGTTGGGCTAAGATAAGGCTGGCCTTTTGGGCCATATAAATAAATAAATAGGTTTTGAGCTTTCTAAAATAAATCTAGTTGGGCTAAGATAGGGCTGGTCTTTTGGGCCATAAAAATAAAGAAATAGGTTTTGGGCTTTCTAAAAAAAAATCTAGTTGAGCTAAGATATTATATTTTCTTCATCATGATGCTCATTTTCTTCATCATGATGCATATTTTCTTCATCGTGATACATATTTTCAATATCACAATGCACATTTTCTTCATCTTGATGCTAATTTTCTTCTTCATGATGCTCATTTCCGTCATCATGATGCTCATTTCCTTCATCATAATGCTCATTTTCTTCATCATGATGGATAATTTCTTCATCATGACACTCATTTTCGTAATCATGATACATATTTTCTTCATCGTGATGCTCATTTCCTTCATCGTGATACTTATTTCCTTCTTCGTGATGCTCATTTCCTTCATCGTGATGCTTATTTTCTTCATCATAATGCATATATTCTTCATCAAGATGCTCACTTTCTTCATCATGATGCTCATTTTCTTCATCAAGATGCATATTTTCTTCATCATGATGCACATTTTCTTAATCATGAATTTCATTTTCTTCATCATGATGCATATTTTCTTCATCATGATGCTCATTTTCTTCATTATGAGGCTCAATTTCTTCATCATGATGCTCATTTTCTTCATCATGAGGCTCATTTTCTTCATCATGATGCTCATTGACTTCATCATGATGCTCATTTCCTTCAACATGATGAACATTTTCTTCATCACGATGCTCATTTTCTTAATCATGATGCATATTTTCTTCATCATGATGCTCATTTTCTTCATCATGATGCATATTTTCTAAATCATGATGCATATTTTCTTAATCACGATGCTCATTTTCTTCATCATAATGCTCATTTTCTTCATAACAATGCTCATTTTCTTCATCATGATTTCTTCATCATGATGCTAAATTTCTTCATCACGATGCTCATTTTCTACATCTTGATGCTTAATTTCTTCATCATGATGCTCATTTTCTTCATCTTGATGCATATTTTCATCGTCATGATGCTCATATTCTTCATCACGATGCATATTTTATTAATCATAATGCTCAATTTCTTCATCATGATGCTTATTTTCTTTATCATGATGCACATTTTCTTCATCATGATTTACATTTTCTTAATTATGATGCCCAATTTCTTTATCATTATGCTCAATTTCTTCATCATGATGCATATTTTCTTCATCATGATGCATATTTTCTTCATCAACATGCTCATTTTCTTCATCATGATGCATATTTTCTTCATCAAGATGCTCATTTTCTTCATCATGCAGCTAATTTTCTTCATCAAGATGCTTATTTTCTTTATCATGATGCATATTTTCTTCATCATTTTTAATATTTTCTTCATCATGATGCTCATTTCCTTCATTACGATGATCATTTCCTTCATCATGATGCTCATTTTCTTCATCACGATGCTCATTTTCTTAATCATGATGCATATTTTTGTCATCACGATGCTCATTTTCTTCATCATAATGCTCATTTTCTTCATCATTATTTCTTCATCATGATGCTAATTTTCTTCATCATTATGCTCATTTTCTTCATCTTGATGCATATTTTCTTCGTCATGAAGCTCATTTTCTCCATCATGATGCATATTTTATTCATCATGATGCTTATTTTCTTCACATGATGCTCATTTTCTTCAACATGATGCATATTTTCTTCATCGTGATCCTCATTTTCTTCATCATGATGCTCATTTTCTTTTTCATGATGCATATTTTCTTCATCAACATGCTCATTTTCTTCATCATGATGCATAATTTCTTCATCAAGATGCTCATTTTCTTCATCATGCAGCTCATTTTCTTCATCAAGATGCTTATTTTTTTTATCATGATACATATTTTATTCATCATGATACACAATATTTTCATCATGATTTTCATTTTCTTCATCATGATGCATATTTTCTTCATCATGATGCTCATTTTCTTCATCATGATGCTCATTTTCTTCATCACGACGCTCATTTTCTTAATCATGAAGCATATTTTCTTAATCATGATGCTCATTTTCTTAATCATGATGCATGTTTTCTTCATCATGATGCGTATTTACTTTATCATGATACTCATTTTTCTTCATCATGACGCTCAATTTCTGCATCATGATGCTCATTTTCTTCTTCATGATGCATATTTACTTCATCATGAGGCTCTTTTTCTTCATCACTATGCATATTTTATTCATCATGATGATTATTTTCTTCATCAAGATGCATATTTCCTTCATCATGATGCATATTTTCTTCATCATAATACTCATTTTCTTCATCATGATGCTCATTTTCTTTTTCATGATGCATATTTTCTTCATCATGATGCATATTTTCATCATCAAGATGCTCAATTTCTTCATCATGGTGCTCATTTTCTTCGTCATGATGCTTATTTTCTTTATCATGATGCACATTTTCATCATCATGATGCTCATTTTCTTCATCATGATGCATATTTTCTTCATCATGATGCTCATTTTCTTCATCATGACGCTCATTTTCTTTTTCATGATGCATATTTTCTTCATCATGATGCATATTTTCCCCATCAAGATGCTCAATTTCTTCATCATGGTGCTCATTTTCTTTATCATGATGCATATTTTCTTCATCATGATGCTCATTTTCTTCATCATGATGCATATTTTCTTCATCATGATGCTCATTTTCTTCATGATGATGCATATTTTCTTCATCGTGATACATATTTTCTATATCACAATGCACATTTTCTTCATCTTGATGCTCATTTTCTTCTTCGTGATGCTCATTTCCGTCATCATGATGCTCATTTCCTTCATCATAATGCTCATTTTATTCATCATGATGGATAATTTCTTCATCATGACACTCATTTTCCTAATCATGATACATATTTTCTTCATCGTGTTGCTCAGTCCCTTCATCGTGATGCTTATTTCCTTCTTCGTGATGCTCATTTCCTTCATCGTGATGCTTATTTTCTTCATCATAATGCATATTTTCTTCATTAAGATGCTCACTTTCTTCATCAAGATGCTCATTTTCTTCATCAAGATGCATATTTTCTTCATCATGATGCACATTTTCTTAATCATGAATTTCATTTTCTTCATCATGATGCATATTTTCTTTATCATGATGCTCATTTTCTTCATTATGAGGCTCAATTTCTTCATCATGATGCTCATTTTCTTCATCATGAAGCTCATTTTCTTCATCATGATGCTCATTGACTTCATCATGATGCTCATTTCCTTCATCATGATGCACATTTTCTTCATCACGATGCTCATTTTCTTAATCATGATGCATATTTTCTTCATCATGATGCTCATTTTCTTTATCATGATGCATATTTTCTAAATCATGATGCATATTTTCTAAATCATGATGCTCATTTTCTTCATCATAATGCTCATTTTCTTCATAACAATGCTCATTTTCTTCATCATGATTTCTTCATCATGATGCTAAATTTCTTCATCACGATGTTCATTTTCTTCATCTTGATGCTTAATTTCTTCATCATGATGCTTATTTTCTTTTTCTTGATGCATATTTTCATCGTCATGATGCACATATTCTTCATCACGATGCATATTTTATTAATCATAATGCTCATTTTCTTTATCATGATGCTTATTTTCTTTATCATGATGCACATTTTCTTCATCATGATTTACATTTTCTTAATTATGATGCCCAATTTCTTTATCATTATGCTCAATTTCTTCATCATGATGCATATTTTCTTCATCATGATGCATATTTTCTTCATCAACATGCTCATTTTCTTCATCATGATGTATATTTTCTTCATCAAGATGCTCATTTTCTTCATCATGCAGCTCATTTTCTTCATCAAGATGCTTATTTTCTTTATCATGATGCATATTTTCTTCATCATTATTAATATTTTCTTCATCATGATGCTCATTTCTTTCATCACGATGATCATTTCCTTCATCATGATGCTCATTTTCTTCATCACGATGCTCATTTTCTTAATCATGATGCATATTTTTGTCATCACGATGCTCATTTTCTTCATCATAATGCTCATTTTCTTCATCATAATGCATATTTTATTCATCATTATGCTCATTTTCTTCATCATGATGCTCATTTTCTTCATCACGATGCTCATTTTCTTAATCATGATGCATATTTTCTTAATCATGATGCTCATTTTCTTGATCATGATGCATGTTTTCTTCATCATGATGCATATTTACTTCATCATGATGCTCATTTTTCTTAATCATGATGCTCAATTTCTGCATCATGATGCTCATTTTCTTCACATTGATGCATATTTACTTCATCATGATGCTCTTTTTCTTCATCACGATGCATATTTTATTCATCATGATGATCATTTTCTTCATCAAGATGCATATTTCCTTCATCATGATGCATATTTTCTTCATCATTATACTCATTTTCTTCATCATGATGCTCATTTTCTTTTTCATGATGCATATTTTCTTTGTCATGATGCAAATTTTCTTCATCAAGATGCTCATTTTCTTCATCATGGTGCTCATTTTCTTCGTCATGATGCTTATTTTCTTTATCATGATGCATATTTTCATCATCATGATGCTCATTTTCTTCATCATGATGCATATTTTCTTCATCATGATGCTCATTTTCTTCATCATGATGCTTATTTTCTTTTTCATGATGCATATTTTCTTCATCATGATACATATTTTCTCCATCAAGATGCTCAATTTCTTCATCATGATGCTTATTTTCTTTATCCTGATGCATATTTTCTTCATCATGATGCTCATTTTCTTCATCTTGATGCATATTTTCTTCATAATGATGCTCATTTTCTTCATCATGATGCATATTTTCGTCATCGTGATACATATTTTCTATATCACAATGCACATTTTCTTCATCTTGATGCTCATTTTCTTCTTCATGATGCTCATTTCCTTCATCATGATGCTCATTTCCTTCATCATAATGCTCATTTTCTTCATCATGATGCATATTTTCGTCTTCTTGATGCTCATTTTCTTCATTATGTGGCTCAATTTCTTCATCATGATGCTCATTTTCTTCATCATGAGGCTCATTTTCTTCATCATGATGCTCATTGACTTCATCATGATGCTCATTTCCTTCATCATGATGCACATTTTCTTCATCATGATGCTCATTTCCTTCATCATGATGCACATTTTCTTCATCATTATGCTCAATTTCTTCATCATGATGCTCATTTTCTTCATCTTGATGCATATTTTATTCATCATGATGCTTATTTTCTTTATCATGATCCATATTTTCGTAATCATAATGCTCATTTTCTTTATCATGACGCTCATTTTCTTTTTCATGATGCTTATTTCCTTCTTCGTGATGCTCATTTCCTTCATCGTGTTGCTTATTTTCTTCATCATAATGCATATTTTCTTCATCAAGATGCTCACTTTCTTCTTCATGATGCTCATTTTCTTCATCAAGATGCATATTTTCTTCATCATGATGCACATTTTCTTAATCATGAATTTCATTTTCTTCATCATGACGCATATTTTCTTCATCATGATGCTCATTTTCTTCATTATGAGGCTCAATTTCTTCATCATGATGCTCATTTTCTACATCATGAGGCTCATTTTCTTCATCATGATGCTCATTGACTTCATCATGATGCTCATTTCCTTCATCATGATGCAAATTTCTTCATCACGATGCTCATTTTCTCAATCATGATGCATATTTTCTTCATCATGATGCTCATTTTCTTCATCATGATGCATATTTTCTAAATCATGATGCATATTTTCTTAATCACGATGCATATTTTCTTCATCAAAATGCTCATTTTCTTCATAACAATGCCCATTTTCTTCATAATGTTTCCTTCATCATGATGCTAAATTTCTTCATCACGATGCTCATTTTCTTCAACATGATGCTCAATTTCTGCATCATGATCATCATTTTCTTCATCATGATGCATATTTACTTAATCAATATGCTCTTTTTCTTCATCACGATGCATATTTTATTCATCATGATGATCATTTTCTTCATCAAGGTGCATATTTCCTTCATCATGATGCATATTTTCTTCGTTATAATACTCATTTTCTTTATCATGATGCTCATTTTCTTTTTCATGATGCATATTTTCTTCATCATGATGCATATTTTCTTCATCAAGATGCTCAATTGCTTCATCATGGTGCTCATTTTCTTGTCATGATGCTTATTTTCTTTATCATGATGCATATTTTCATCATCATGATGCTAATTTTCTTCATCATGATGCATATTTACTTCATCATGATGCTCATTTTCTTCATCATTATGCTCATTTTCTTTTTCATGATGCATATTTTCTTCATCATGATACATATTTTCTCTGTCAAGATGCTCAATTTCTTCATCATGATGCTTATTTTCTTTATCCTGATGCATATTTTCTTCATCATGATGCTCATTTTCTTCATCATGATGCATATTTTCTACATCATGATGCTCATTTTCTTTATCATGATGCATATTTTCTTCATCGTGATACATATTTTCTATATCACAATGCACATTTTCTTCATCTTGATGCTCATTTTCTTCTTCATGATGCTCATTTCCTTCATCATGATGCTCATTTCCTTCATCATAATGCTCATTTTCTTCATCATGATGGATAATTTCTTCATCATGACACTCATTTTCGTAATCCAGATACATATTTTCTTCATCGTGATGCTCATTTCCTTCATCGTGATGCTTATTTCCTTCTTCGTGATGCTCATTTCCTTCATCGTGATGCTTATTTTCTTCATCATAATGCATATTTTCTTCATCAAGATGCTTACTTTCTTCATCATGATGCTCATTTTCTTCATCCAGATGCATATTTTCTTCATTATGATGCACATTTTCTTAATCATGAATTTCATTTTCTTCATCATGATGCATATTTTCTTTATCATGATGCACATTTTCTTCATCATGATTTACATTTTCTTAATTATTATGCCCAATTTCTTCATCAATATGCTCAATTTCTTCATCATGATGCTCATTTTCTTCATCTTGATGCATATTTTATTCATCATGATGCTTATTTTCTTAATCATGATCCATATTTTCTTAATCATGATGCTCATTTTATTCATCATGACGCTCATTTTCTTTTTCATGATGCTTATTTCCTTCTTCGTGATGCTCATTTCCTTCATCGTGTTGCTTATTTTCTTCATCATAATGCATATTTTCTTCATCAAGATGCTCACTTTCTTCATCATGATGCTCATTTTCTTCATCAAGATGCATATTTTCTTCATCATGATGCACATTTTCTTAATCATGAATTTCATTTTCTTCATCATGATGCATATTTTCTTCATCATGATGCTCATTTTCTTCATTATGAGGCTCAATTTCTTCATCATGATGCTCATTTTCTTCATCATGAGACTCATTTTCTTCATCATGATGCTCATTGACTTCATCATGGCGCTCATTTCCTTCATCATGATGCACATTTTCTTCATCACAATGCTTATTTTCTTAATCATGATGCATATTTTCTTCATCCTGATGCTCATTTTCTTCATCATGATGCATATTTTCTAAATCATGATGCATATTTTCTTAATCACGATGCATATTTTCTTCATCATAATGCTCATTTTCTTCATAACAATGCTAATTTTCTTCATAATGATTTCTTCATCATGATGATAAATTTCTTCATCACGATGCTCATTTTATTCATCACGATGCTCAATTTCTACATCATGATGCTCATTTTCTTCATCATGATGGATATTTACTTCATCATGATGCTCTTTTTCTTCATCACGATGCATATTTTATTCATCATGATGATCATTTTCTTCATCAAGGTGCATATTTCCTTCATCATGATGCATATTTTCTTTATTATAATACTCATTTTCTTTATCATGATGCTCATTTTCTTTTTCATGATGCATATTTTCTTCACCATGATGCATATTTTCTTCATCAAGATGCTCAATTTCTTCATCATGGTGCTCATTTTCTTCGTCATGATGCTTATTTTCTTTATCAAGATGCTTATTTTCTTTATCATGATGCATATTTTCTTCGTCATGATGCTCATTTTCTTGATCTTGATGCATATTTTCTTCGTCATGAAGCTCATTTTCTTCATCATGATGCATATTTTATTCATCATGATGCTCATTTTCTTCATCATGATGCTCATTTTTTTCAACATGATTCATATTTTCTTCATCGTGATCCTCATTTTCTTCATCATGATGCTCATTTTCTTTTTGATGATGCATATTTTCTTCATCATTCAGCTCATTTTCTTCGTCAACATGCTCATTTTCTATATCATGATGCATATTCTCTTTATCATGATACACATTATCTTCATCATGATTTCATTTTCTCCATCATGATGCATATTTTCTCCATCATGATGTTCATTTTCTTCATCACGATGCTCATTTTCTTCATCACGATGCTCATTTTCTTAATCATGATGCATATTTTCTTCATCATGATGCTCATTTTCTTCATAATGATGCATATTTTCTTCATCATGATGCATATTACTTCATCATGATGCTCATTTTTCTTCATCATGATGCTCAATTTCTTCATCATGATGCTCATTTTCTTCATCTTGATGCATATTTACTTCATCATGTTGCTCATTTTCTTCATCACGATGCATATTTTATTCATCATGATGCCCATTTTCTTCATCAAGATTAATATTTCCTTCATCATGATGCATATTTTCTTCATCATGATGCTCATTTTCTTCATCATGATGCTCATTTTCTTTTTCATGATGCATATTTTCTTCATCATGATGCATATTTTCTTTGACAAGATGCTCAATTTCTTCATCATGGTGCTTATTTTCTTTATCATGGTGCTTATTTTCTTTATCATGATGTATATTTTCATCATCATGATGCTCATTTTCTTCATCATGACGCTCATTTTCTTCTTCATGACGCATATTTTCTTCATCATGATGCATATTTTCTTCATCATGATGCATATTTTCTCCATCAAGATGCTCAATTACTTCATCATGGTGCTCATTTTCTTTATCATGATGCTCGTTTTCTTTATCATGATGCTTATTTTCTTTATTATGATGCATATTTTCTTCATCATGATGCATATTTTCTTCATCATGATGCTCAATTTCTTCATCATGATGCATATTTTCTTCATCGTGATACATATTTTCTTTATCATGATGCACATTTTCTTCATCTTTAATTTGTCTTTAATTGCTCATCTCCTTTCTAGGTAAAGAACCATTTACGAAGGGCAAGGGACCGACTTCAGATTTCTGAGAGAGTTAATCACTTCCTTGTGAGTTGATAATTCGGGAACGCCTTCTCTTGTGGGAAGTGTGGACCCTCGATAAATGTACATTTATTTTAGTTTTAGTTAATTGATAAGAAAATTATTTGACATTGTGTTATGTGGTAAAGAGCCTTATTGTCTCGATTACTCTGGTTAGAGTCCTGTTAGCCATTTTATGAGTATTATTGATTTTAACTTATGTTGAAGAGTCTTGCCGGTGATCGTTAGATGGATCAGTCTATTATAGGCTCAGTCAACGTCACCGGTGTGGGACATGCATGTCATATATGTTTATATGTTTGATCATTTCAAGTATTCACGTCGATATTGAATTGTGAACTTTAGCACTTGGAGTGTTGAGAAAGAATATTAATGTGCATTTTATCTAGAGTAACGGTGACGGGCTTGGACTGTCTCTCAACGGAGAGCTCAGTTCGAGGAGGATATTGACTACCCACGCGTCTTTTATGTGATAACATGTTCTTTGAACTAATTGCGTTATTCGATAAATGTGCACTAAGGTTTTTATTTTCATTAATATGTATTCTGAGTGAGAAATTGTTATTGTGAAACGAAATGTTGGATTTTATGTTATGAACCGCGAGGGGGAATACATGTTTCGTACAAGGGTCGGGGTGACCGGCTTATCATCTCACTGAGCTAGTGGTTTTGCTCACCCCCATCATTCTTTCCTTTTCAGACTGTTGATATCGTTTTGGTTAGAGGTTTGCCTATCGTTTGTTCGTCATCCAATCAGTGTTTTGGGTACTTTCTCTTTTATGTAAATTGACGGATTCATTGGCGAGATTGTATAGTTTATATTTGGTGACCCCCTTGATGTTCTTTTTGTACCTTCGCGATGTTATATCGTTCATGTATATTTTCTTTAAACTAAGTTACACCGTTATATTTTGTACCTTTGTAAATCCTTGTTGATACTTTATGAGCTGATGTCCTCGGGTTGTACCTGTTGTTATCAGTTGTTCAGTTCTACAGGTACTTGATAGCAAGCCTTACGTTTTCTATGTACTTTGTGGAGTGGAGTGCACCCATTCCGCGAAATTTATGGTTAATGTGGCAGTTGTCGCGTTCTGTCTGGGGTCGGGGCGTGACAATGATGCTCATTTCCTTCATCATAATGCTCATTTTCTTCATCATGATGCATATTTTCTTCATCATGACACTCATTTTCTTCATCATTATACATATTTTCTTCATCGTGATGCTCATTTCCTTCATCGTGATGCTTATTTCCTTCTTCGTGATCCTAATTTCCTTCATCGTGATGCTTATTTCCTTCATCATAATGCATATTTTCTTCATAAAGATGCTCACTTTCTTCATCATGATGGTCATTTTCTTCATCAAGATGCATATTTTCTTCATCATGATGAACATTTTCTTAATCATGAATTTCATTTTCTTTATCGTGATACATATTTTCTTCATCATGATGCTCATTTTCTTCATCATGAGGCTCATTTTCTTCATCATGATGCTCATTTTCTTCAACATGAGGCTCATTTTCTTCATCATGATGCTCATTGACTTCATCATGATGCTCATTTCCTTCATCATGATGCACATTTTCTTCATCACGATGCACATTTTCTTAATCATGATGCATTCTTCATCATGATGCTTATTTTCTTCATCATGATGCATATTTTCTAAATCATGATGCATATTTTCTTAATCACGATGCTCATTTTCTTCATCAAGATGCTCATTTTCTTCATCATGATGCATATTTTCTAAATAATGATGCATATTTTCTTAATCACGATGCTCATTTTCTTCATCATGATGCTTATTTTTTTCATCATGATGCTCATTTTCTTCATCATGATGCATATTTTCTTCATCATGATACATATTTTCGTTATCATGTTGCACGTTTTCTTCATACTGATGCTCATTTTCTTCAATATGGTTCTCATTTCCTTTATCGTGATGGTCATTTTCTTCATAATGTGGCATATTTTCTTCTTCATGATGCATATTTTCTTCATCATGAAGTTCATTTCCTACATCATGATGCTCATTTTCTTCATCATGATGCTTAATTTCTTCATCATGATGCTCATTTTCTCCATCAGGATGCATATTTTCTTTATTATGAAGCTCATTTTCTTCATAATGATGCTCATTTTCTTCATCATGATGCTCATTTTCTTCATCATGATGCATATTTTCTTCATCATTGTGATGTTTATTTTCTTCATCGTGATGCTCATTTCCTTCATTGTGATGTTTATTTTCTTCAGCAAGATGATCATTTTCTTCATCATGATGCTCATTTTTTTCATCAAGACGCTTATTTTTTTCATCAAGATGCATATTTTCTTCATCATGATGCACATTTTCTTCATCATAATTTTCATTTTCTTAATTATGATACCCAATTTCATCATCATGATGCTCAATTTCTTCATCATGATGCTCATTTTCTTCATCTTGATGCATATTTTATTCATCATGATGCTTATTTTCTTTATCATGATCCATATTTTCTTAATCATGATGCTCATTTTCTGGTTATTCTTGTGTGTCAATTAAGACTCTAACTTGAGTCGTTATTCATCTTATGATTCATATGCATATGTATGCCTGGTACCAAGGCAAAGTAGCCCGAATTGGTCACGGTTCGGGTGAGTTGGAGCAACATTGGTTAAGTAGCCTGAATTGTCGAAGTTCGGGTGAGTTAGAGTGACAACCAAGTTGCCCGGGATTGGCAAACCCGGGTGAGTTAGATCTAACAAGGCAACTGTCCATTTGCCAAATACTGATACTCTGGAGGGTGATCGTTAGATGGATTAGTCTATTATAGGCTCAGTCAACGTCACCGGTGTGGGACATGCATGTCATATATGTTTATATGTTTGATCATTTCAAGTATTCACGTCGATATTGAATTGTGAACTTTAGCACTTGGCGCGTTGAGAAAGAATATTAATGTGCATTTTATCTAGAGTAACGGTGACGGGCTTGGACTGTCTCTCGACGAAGAGCTCAGTTCGAGGAGGATATTGACTACCCACGCGTCTTTTATGTGATAACATGTTGTTTGAACTAATTGTGTTATTCGTAAATGTGCACTAAGGTTTTTATTTTCATTATTATGTATACTGAGTGAGAAATAGTTATTGTGGGATGAAATGTGGGATTTTATGTTATGAACTGCGAGTGGAATACATGCTTCGTATAAGGGTCGGGGTGACCGGCTTATCACCTCACTGAGCTAGTGGTTTTGCTCACCCCCATCATTCTTTCCTTTTCAAGCTGTTAATATCGTTTTGGTTGGAGGTTTTCCTATCGTTTGCTGGTCATCCAATCCGTGTTTTGGGTACTTTCTCTTTTATGTAAATTGACGGATTCATTGGCGAGATTGTATAGTTTATATTTGGTGACCCCCTTGATGTTCTTTTTGTACCTTCGCGATATTATATCGTTCATGTATATTTTCTTTAAACTAAGTTACACCGTTGTATTTCGTACCTTTGTAAATCCTTGTTGATACTTTTTGAGATGATGTCCTCGGGTTGTACCCGTTGTTATCAGTTGTTCAGCTCTACAGGTACTTGATAGCAAGCCTTACGTTTTCTATAAACATTGTGGAGTGGAGTGCACCCATTCTGCGAAATTTATGGTTAACGTGGCGGTTGTCGCGTTCTGTCTGGGTCGGGGCGTGACAATGATGCTCATTTTCTTCATCATGATGCTCATTTTTTTCATCTAGATGCTTATTTTCTTCATCAAGATGCATATTTTCTTCATCATATTGCACATTTTCTTCATCATGAGTTTCATTTTCTTAATCATGATGCTCAATTTCTTCATCATGATGCTCAATTTCTTCATCATGATGCTCATTTTCTTCATCTTGATGCATATTTTCTTCATCATGATGCTCATTTTCTTCATCATGATGCCTATTTTATTCATCATGATGCTCATTTTTTTCATAAAAATGCTTATTTTCTATATCATGATGCTCATTTTCTTCATCATGATGCATTTTTTATTCATCAAGAAGCTCATTTTCTTCATAATGATGCACATTTTCTTCATCATGAGGCTCATTTTCTTTATCATGATGCATATTTTATTCATAATGATGCACCTTTTCTTCATCATGATACATATTTTATTCATCATGATTATAATGATGCACATTTTCTTCATCATGAGGCTCATTTCCCTTGATCATGATGACCATTTCCTTCATCATGATCCTCATTTTCTTCATCACGATGCTCATTTTTTTAATCATGATGCATATTTTCTTCATCATGATGCTCATTTTCTTCATCATGATGCATATTTTCGTCATCACGATGCTCATTTTCTTCACCATAATGCTCATTTTCTTCATCATTATTTCTTTATCATGATGCTAATTTTCTTCATCATGATGCTCATTTTCTTCATCTTGATGCATATTTTCTTCGTCATGAAGCTCATTTTCTTTATCATGATGCATATTTTATTCATCATGAAGCTCATTTTCATCATCATGATGCTAATTTTCTTCAACATGATGGATATTTTCTTCATCGTGATCCTCATTTTCTTCATCATGAGTCTCATTTTCTTTTTCACGATGCATATTTTCTTCATAATGATACATATTTTCTTCATCAACATGCTCATTTTCTTCATCATGATGCTTATTTTCTTCATCAAGACGCTCATTTTCTTCATCATGCAGTTCATTTTCTTCATCAAGATGCTTATTTTCTTTATCATGATGCATATATTCTTCATCATGATACACAATATCTTCATCATGATTTTCATTTTCTTCATCATGATGCATATTTTCTTCATCATGATGCTCATTTTCTTCAGCATGATGCTCATTTTCTTCATCACGATCCTCATTTTCTTAATCATGATGCATATTTTCTTCATCATGACACTCATTTCTTCATCATGATGCATGTTTTCTTCATCATGATGCGTATTTACATCATCATGATGCTCAATTTCTGCATCATGATGCTCATTTTCTTCATCATGATGCATATTTACTTCATCATGATGCTCTTTATCTTCATCACGATGCATATTTTATTCATCATGACGCTCATTTTCTTCATCATGATGCATATTTTCTTCATCCTGACGCTCATTTTTCTTCATCATGATGCTCATTTTCTTCATCATGATGCTCATTTTCTTCATCACGATGCTCATTTTCTTAATCATGATGCATATTTTCTTCATAATGATGCTCATTTTCTTTATCATGATGCATATTTTCTTCATCATGATGCGTATTTACTTAATCATGATGCTCATTTTTCTTCATCATGATATCTTCATCATGATGCTCAATTTCTTCATCATGATGCTCATTTTCTTCATCATGATGCATATTTACTTCATCATGATGCTCTTTTTCTTCATCACGATGCTTATTTTATTCATCATGATGATCATTTTTTCATCAAGATGCATATTTTCTTCATCACGATGCATATTTTCTTCATCATAATACTCATTTTCTTCATCATGATGCTCATTTCTTTTTCATGATGCATATTTTCTTCATCATGATGCATATTTTCTTCATCATGATGCATATTTTCTTCATCAAGATGCTAAATTTCTTCATCATGGTGCTCAATTTCTTCATCATGGTGCTTATTTTCTTTATCATGATGCATATTTTCTTCATCATGATGCTCATTTTCTTCATCATAATGCATATTTTCTTCATCATGATGTATATTTTCTTCATCATAATGCTCATTTTCTTCATCATGATGCATATTTTCTTCATCGTGATACATATTTTCTATATCACAATGCACATTTTCTTCATCTTGATGCTCATTTTCTTCTTCATGATGCTCATTTCCGTCATCATGATGCTCATTTCCTTCATCATATGCTCATTTTCTTCATCATGATGGATAATTTCTTCTTCATGACACTCATTTTTGTAATCATGATACATATTTTCTTCATCGTGATGCTCATTTCCTTCATCGTGATGCTTATTTCCTTCTTCGTGATGCTCATTTCCTTCATCGTGATGCTTATTTTCTTCATCATAATGCATATTTTCTTCATCAAGATGCTCACTTCCTTCATCATGATGCTCATTTTCTTCATCAAGATGCATATTTTCTTCATCATGATGCACATTTTCTTAATCATGAATTTCATTTTCTTCATCATGATGCATATTTTCTTCATCATGATGCTCATTTTCTTCATCATGAGGCTCATTTTCTTCATCATGATGCTCATTGACTTCTTCATGATGCTCATTACCTTCATCATGATGCACATTTTCTTCATCACGATGCACATTTTCTTAATCATGATGCATTCTTCATCATGATGCTCATTTTCTTCATCATGATGCATATTTTCTAAATCATGATGCATATTTTCTTAATCAAGATACTCATTTTCTTCAGCATGATGCATATTTTATAAATAATGATGCATATTTTCTTAATCATGAAGCTCATTTTCTTCATCATTATGCTCATTTTTTTCATCATGACGCTCATTTTCTTCATCATGATGCATATTTTCTTCATCCTGATGCTCATTTTCTTCAAATGGTGCACATTTCCTTTATCGTGATGCTCATTTTCTTCATAATGTTGCATATTTTCTTTTTCAAGATGCATATTTTCTTCATCATGAAGCTCATTTCCTATATCATGATGCTCATTTTCTTCATCATGATGCTTAATTTATTCAACATGATGGTCATTTTCTCCATCAGGATGCATATTTTCTTTATCATGAAGTTCATTTTCTTCATCATGATGCTCATTTTCTTCATCTTGACGCTCATTTTCTTCATCATGATGCATATTTTCTTCATCATTGTGATGTTTATTTTCTTCATCGTGATGCTCATTTTCTTCATTGTGATGCTTATTTTCTTCATCAAAATAATCATTTTCTTCATCATGATGCTCATTTTTTTCATTAAGACGCTTATTTTTTTCATCAAGATGCATATTTTCTTCATCATGATGCACATTTTCTTCATCATGATGCTCAATTTCTTCATCATGATGCTCATTTTCTTCATCTTGATGCATATTTTATTCATCATGATGCTTATTTTCTTTATCATGATGCTTATTTTCTTTATCATGATCCATATTTTCTTAATCATGATGCTCATTTTCTTTATCATGATGCTCATTTTCTTTTTCATGATGCATATTTTCTTCATAAGGATGCATATTTCAAGATGCTCAATTTCTTCATTAAGGTGCTCATTTCCTTTTTAATGATACTTATTTTCTTTATCATGATGCATATTTTCTTCATCGTGATGCTCATTTTATTCATCATGATGCATTTTTTAATCATCATGCTATTTATTTTCTTCATCATGATGCATATTTTATTCATTATGATGCTCATTATCTTCATCATGATGCATATTTTCTTCATTATGATGCTTATTTTCTTCTTTATTATGCATATTTTCTTCATCATAATGCTCTGTTGAAGAAAATTTTCTTCATCACGATGCTCATTTTGTTCATCATAATGCTCATTTTCTTCATCATGATTTTTTTATAATGATGCTAAATTTCTTCGTCATGATGATCCTTTTCTTCATCTTGATGCATATTTTCATCATGAAGCTCATTTTCATCATCATGATGCATATTTTATTCATCATTATGCTCATTTTCTTCATCACGATGCATATTTTCTTCATCATGATGCTCATTTTCTTCATCATGACGCTCATTTTATTCATCATGATGCATATTTTCTTCATCATGATGCATATTTTCTTCATCAACTTGCTCATTTTTTTCATCATGTTGCTCATTATCTTCATCATGATACTTATTTTCTTTATCATGATGCATATTTTCTTAATCATGATGCTCATTTTTCTCATCAAGATGCATATTTTCTTTATCATGATGCAAATTTTATTCATCATGATTCATATTTTCTCTATCATAATGCTCATTTTCTTCATCATGATGCTCATTTTTTTCATCAAGATGCTTTTTTCTTCATCATTATGCATATTTTCTTCATCATATTGCACATTTTCTTCATCATGATTTTCATTTTCTTAATCATGATACTCAATTTCTTCATCATGATGCTCAATTTATTCTTCATGATGTTCATTTTCTTCATCTTGATGCATATTTTCTTCATCATGATGCTCATTTTCTTCATAATGATGCTCATTTTCTTCATCATGATGCTCATATTTTCTTCATTATGGTGCTCATTTTCTTTATCATGATGCTTATTTTCTTTATCATGATGCATATTTTCTTCATCATGATGATCATTCTATTCATCATGATGCATATTTTCTTCATCATGATGCTTATTTCCTTCATCATGATGCATATTTTCTTCATCATGGTGCTCATTTTCTTTATCATGGTGCTTATTTTCTTTATCATGATGTATATTTTCATCATCATGATGCTCATTTTCTTCATCATGATGCTCTATTTCTTTATCATGGTGCTCATTTTCTTTATCATGGTTCTTATTTTCTTTATCATGATGTATATTTTCATCATCATGATGCTCATTTTCTTCATCATGATGCATACTTTCTTCATCATGATCCTCATTTTCTTCATAATGAGGCTCATTTTATTCATCATGATGCTAATTTCCTTTATCATGATGCTCATTTTCTTCATAATGATGTATATTTCTTCATCAAGAAGCTCATTTTCTTCATCATGATGCACATTTTCTTCATCATGAAGCTCATTTTTTTTTTATCATGATGCATATTTTCGTCATCATGTTTCATATTTTCTTCGTCATTATAGTCATTTCCTTCATCATGATGCCCATTTCCTTCATCATGATGCTCATTTTCTTTATCACGATGCTCATTTTCTTAATCATGATGTTCCTTTTCTTCATCTTGATGCATATTTTCATCATGAAGCTCATTTTCATCATCATGATTCATATTTTATTCATCATTATACTCATTTTCTTCATCACGATCCATATTTTCTTCATCATGATGCATATTTTCTCCATCATGATCCTCATTTTCTTCATCATGATGCTCATTTTATTCATCATGATGCATATTTTCTTCATCATGATGCATATTTTCTTCATCAACTTGCTCATTTTTTTCATCATGTTGCTCATTATCTTCATCATGATACTTATTTTCTTTATCATGATGCATATTTTCTTAATCATGATGCTCATTTTTCTCATCAAGATGCTTATTTTCTTTATCATGATGCAAATTTTCTTCATCATGATTCATATTTTCTCTATCATGATGCTCATTTTCTTCATCATGATGCTCATTTTTTTCATCAAGATGCTTATTTTCTTCATCAAGATGCATATTTTCTTCATCATATTGCACATTTTTTTCATCATGATTTTCATTTTCTTAATCATGATGCTCAATTTCTTCATCATGATGCTCAATTTATTCTTCATGATGTTCATTTTCTTCATCTTGATGCATATTTTCTTCATCATGATGCTCATTTTCTTCATAATGATGCATATTTTATTCATCATGATGCTCATTTTTTTTTAATAAAATTGCTTATTTTCTATATCATGATGCTCATTTTCTTAACCATGATGCATTTTTTATTCATCAAGAAGCTCATTTTCTTCATAATGATGCACCTTTTCTTCATCATGAGGCTCATTTTCTTTAACATGATGCATATTTTCTTCATAATGATGCACATTTTCTTCATCATGATGCATATTTTATTTATCATGATTATAATGATGCACATTTTCTTCATCATGAGGCTCATTTACTTCATCATGATGACAATTTCCTTCATCATGATCCTCATTTTCTTCATCACGATGCTCATTTTCTTAATCATGATGCACATTTTCTTCATCATGATGCTCATTTTCTTCATCATGATGCATATTTTCATCATCACGATGCTCATTTTCTTCATCATAATGCTCATTTTCTTTATCATTATTTCTTTATCATGATGCTAATTTTCTTCATCATGATGGTCATTTTCTTCATCTCGATCCATATTTTCTTCGTCATGAAGCTCATTTTCTTCATCATGATGCATATTTTATTCATCATGATGCTCATTTCATTCATCATGATGCTCATTTTCTTAAACATGATGGATATTTTCTTCATCATGATCCTCATTTTCTTCATCATGATGCTCATTTTCTTTTTCATGATGCGTATTTTCTTCATCATGATGCATATTTTCTTCACCAACATGCTCATTTTCTTCATCATGATGCTTATTTTCTTCTTCAAGATGCTCATTTTCTTCATCATGCATCTCATTTTCTTCATCAAGATGCTTATTTTCTTTATCATGATGCATATTTTCTTCATCATGATACACATTATCTTCATCATGATTTTCATTTTCTTCATCATGATGCATATTTTCTTAATCATGATGCTCATTTTCTTCATCACGATGCTCATTTTCTTAATCATGATGCATATTTTCTTCATCATGATACTCATTTTCTTCATCATGATGCATATTTTATTCATTATGATGCTCATTATCTTCATCATGATGCATATTTTCTTCATTATGATGCTTATTTTCTTCTTTATTATGCATATTTTCTTCATCATAATGCTCTGTTGAAGAAAATTTTCTTCATCACGATGCTCATTTTGTTCATCATAATGCTCATTTTCTTCATCATGATTTTTTTATAATGATGCTAAATTTCTTCGTCATGATGATCCTTTTCTTCATCTTGATGCATATTTTCATCATGAAGCTCATTTTCATCATCATGATGCATATTTTATTCATCATTATGCTCATTTTCTTCATCACGATGCATATTTTCTTCATCATGATGCTCATTTTCTTCATCATGACGCTCATTTTATTCATCATGATGCATATTTTCTTCATCATGATGCATATTTTCTTCATCAACTTGCTCATTTTTTTCATCATGTTGCTCATTATCTTCATCATGATACTTATTTTCTTTATCATGATGCATATTTTCTTA
This sequence comes from Pogostemon cablin, assembly GCA_023678885.1. Lineage (NCBI taxonomy): Eukaryota > Viridiplantae > Streptophyta > Magnoliopsida > Lamiales > Lamiaceae > Pogostemon > Pogostemon cablin. The sequence goes on along the minus strand of CM042994.1, from coordinate 17,380,798 downwards.
ATCATGATGCTCATTTTTCTCATCAAGATGCATATTTTCTTTATCATGATGCAAATTTTATTCATCATGATTCATATTTTCTCTATCATAATGCTCATTTTCTTCATCATGATGCTCATTTTTTTCATCAAGATGCTTTTTTCTTCATCATTATGCATATTTTCTTCATCATATTGCACATTTTCTTCATCATGATTTTCATTTTCTTAATCATGATACTCAATTTCTTCATCATGATGCTCAATTTATTCTTCATGATGTTCATTTTCTTCATCTTGATGCATATTTTCTTCATCATGATGCTCATTTTCTTCATAATGATGCTCATTTTCTTCATCATGATGCTCATATTTTCTTCATTATGGTGCTCATTTTCTTTATCATGATGCTTATTTTCTTTATCATGATGCATATTTTCTTCATCATGGTGATCATTCTATTCATCATGATGCATATTTTCTTCATCATGATGCTTATTTCCTTCATCATGATGCATATTTTCTTCATCATGGTGCTCATTTTCTTTATCATGGTGCTTATTTTCTTTATCATGATGTATATTTTCATCATCATGATGCTCATTTTCTTCATCATGATGCTCTATTTCTTTATCATGGTGCTCATTTTCTTTATCATGGTTCTTATTTTCTTTATCATGATGTATATTTTCATCATCATGATGCTCATTTTCTTCATCATGATGCATACTTTCTTCATCATGATCCTCATTTTCTTCATAATGAGGCTCATTTTATTCATCATGATGCTAATTTCCTTTATCATGATGCTCATTTTCTTCATAATGATGTATATTTCTTCATCAAGAAGCTCATTTTCTTCATCATGATGCACATTTTCTTCATCATGAAGCTCATTTTTTTTTATCATGATGCATATTTTCGTCATCATGTTTCATATTTTCTTCGTCATTATAGTCATTTCCTTCATCATGATGCCCATTTCCTTCATCATGATGCTCATTTTCTTTATCACGATGCTCATTTTCTTAATCATGATGTTCCTTTTCTTCATCTTGATGCATATTTTCATCATGAAGCTCATTTTCATCATCATGATTCATATTTTATTCATCATTATACTCATTTTCTTCATCACGATCCATATTTTCTTCATCATGATGCATATTTTCTCCATCATGATCCTCATTTTCTTCATCATGATGCTCATTTTATTCATCATGATGCATATTTTCTTCATCATGATGCATATTTTCTTCATCAACTTGCTCATTTTTTTCATCATGTTGCTCATTATCTTCATCATGATACTTATTTTCTTTATCATGATGCATATTTTCTTAATCATGATGCTCATTTTTCTCATCAAGATGCTTATTTTCTTTATCATGATGCAAATTTTCTTCATCATGATTCATATTTTCTCTATCATGATGCTCATTTTCTTCATCATGATGCTCATTTTTTCATCAAGATGCTTATTTTCTTCATCAAGATGCATATTTTCTTCATCATATTGCACATTTTTTTCATCATGATTTTCATTTTCTTAATCATGATGCTCAATTTCTTCATCATGATGCTCAATTTATTCTTCATGATGTTCATTTTCTTCATCTTGATGCATATTTTCTTCATCATGATGCTCATTTTCTTCATAATGATGCATATTTTATTCATCATGATGCTCATTTTTTTTTAATAAAATTGCTTATTTTCTATATCATGATGCTCATTTTCTTAACCATGATGCATTTTTTATTCATCAAGAAGCTCATTTTCTTCATAATGATGCACCTTTTCTTCATCATGAGGCTCATTTTCTTTAACATGATGCATATTTTCTTCATAATGATGCACATTTTCTTCATCATGATGCATATTTTATTTATCATGATTATAATGATGCACATTTTCTTCATCATGAGGCTCATTTACTTCATCATGATGACAATTTCCTTCATCATGATCCTCATTTTCTTCATCACGATGCTCATTTTCTTAATCATGATGCACATTTTCTTCATCATGATGCTCATTTTCTTCATCATGATGCATATTTTCATCATCACGATGCTCATTTTCTTCATCATAATGCTCATTTTCTTTATCATTATTTCTTTATCATGATGCTAATTTTCTTCATCATGATGGTCATTTTCTTCATCTCGATCCATATTTTCTTCGTCATGAAGCTCATTTTCTTCATCATGATGCATATTTTATTCATCATGATGCTCATTTCATTCATCATGATGCTCATTTTCTTAAACATGATGGATATTTTCTTCATCATGATCCTCATTTTCTTCATCATGATGCTCATTTTCTTTTTCATGATGCGTATTTTCTTCATCATGATGCATATTTTCTTCACCAACATGCTCATTTTCTTCATCATGATGCTTATTTTCTTCTTCAAGATGCTCATTTTCTTCATCATGCATCTCATTTTCTTCATCAAGATGCTTATTTTCTTTATCATGATGCATATTTTCTTCATCATGATACACATTATCTTCATCATGATTTTCATTTTCTTCATCATGATGCATATTTTCTTAATCATGATGCTCATTTTCTTCATCACGATGCTCATTTTCTTAATCATGATGCATATTTTCTTCATCATGATACTCATTTTCTTCATCATGATGCATATTTTATTCATTATGATGCTCATTATCTTCATCATGATGCATATTTTCTTCATTATGATGCTTATTTTCTTCTTTATTATGCATATTTTCTTCATCATAATGCTCTGTTGAAGAAAATTTTCTTCATCACGATGCTCATTTTGTTCATCATAATGCTCATTTTCTTCATCATGATTTTTTTATAATGATGCTAAATTTCTTCGTCATGATGATCCTTTTCTTCATCTTGATGCATATTTTCATCATGAAGCTCATTTTCATCATCATGATGCATATTTTATTCATCATTATGCTCATTTTCTTCATCACGATGCATATTTTCTTCATCATGATGCTCATTTTCTTCATCATGACGCTCATTTTATTCATCATGATGCATATTTTCTTCATCATGATGCATATTTTCTTCATCAACTTGCTCATTTTTTTCATCATGTTGCTCATTATCTTCATCATGATACTTATTTTCTTTATCATGATGCATATTTTCTTAATCATGATGCTCATTTTTCTCATCAAGATGCATATTTTCTTTATCATGATGCAAATTTTATTCATCATGATTCATATTTTCTCTATCATAATGCTCATTTTCTTCATCATGATGCTCATTTTTTTCATCAAGATGCTTTTTTCTTCATCATTATGCATATTTTCTTCATCATATTGCACATTTTCTTCATCATGATTTTCATTTTCTTAATCTTGATACTCAATTTCTTCATCATGATGCTCAATTTATTCTTCATGATGTTCATTTTCTTCATCTTGATGCATATTTTCTTCATCATGATGCTCATTTTCTTCATAATGATGCTCATTTTCTTCATCATGATGCTCATATTTTCTTCATTATGGTGCTCATTTTCTTTATCATGATGCTTATTTTCTTTATCATGATGCATATTTTCTTCATCATGATGATCATTCTATTCATCATGATGCATATTTTCTTCATCATGATGCTTATTTCCTTCATCATGATGCATATTTTCTTCATCATGGTGCTCATTTTCTTTATCATGGTGCTTATTTTCTTTATCATGATGTATATTTTCATCATCATGATGCTCATTTTCTTCATCATGATGCTCTATTTCTTTATCATGGTGCTCATTTTCTTTATCATGGTTCTTATTTTCTTTATCATGATGTATATTTTCATCATCATGATGCTCATTTTCTTCATCATGATGCATACTTTCTTCATCATGATCCTCATTTTCTTCATAATGAGGCTCATTTTATTCATCATGATGCTAATTTCCTTTATCATGATGCTCATTTTCTTCATAATGATGTATATTTCTTCATCAAGAAGCTCATTTTCTTCATCATGATGCACATTTTCTTCATCATGAAGCTCATTTTTTTTTATCATGATGCATATTTTCGTCATCATGTTTCATATTTTCTTCGTCATTATAGTCATTTCCTTCATCATGATGCCCATTTCCTTCATCATGATGCTCATTTTCTTTATCACGATGCTCATTTTCTTAATCATGATGTTCCTTTTCTTCATCTTGATGCATATTTTCATCATGAAGCTCATTTTCATCATCATGATTCATATTTTATTCATCATTATACTCATTTTCTTCATCACGATCCATATTTTCTTCATCATGATGCATATTTTCTCCATCATGATCCTCATTTTCTTCATCATGATGCTCATTTTATTCATCATGATGCATATTTTCTTCATCATGATGCATATTTTCTTCATCAACTTGCTCATTTTTTTCATCATGTTGCTCATTATCTTCATCATGATATTTATTTTCTTTATCATGATGCATATTTTCTTAATCATGATGCTCATTTTTCTCATCAAGATGCTTATTTTCTTTATCATGATGCAAATTTTCTTCATCATGATTCATATTTTCTCTATCATGATGCTCATTTTCTTCATCATGATGCTCATTTTTTTCATCAAGATGCTTATTTTCTTCATCAAGATGCATATTTTCTTCATCATATTGCACATTTTTTTCATCATGATTTTCATTTTCTTAATCATGATGCTCAATTTCTTCATCATGATGCTCAATTTATTCTTCATGATGTTCATTTTCTTCATCTTGATGCATATTTTCTTCATCATGATGCTCATTTTCTTCATAATGATGCATATTTTATTCATCATGATGCTCATTTTTTTTTAATAAAATTGCTTATTTTCTATATCATGATGCTCATTTTCTTAACCATGATGCATTTTTTATTCATCAAGAAGCTCATTTTCTTCATAATGATGCACCTTTTCTTCATCATGAGGCTCATTTTCTTTAACATGATGCATATTTTCTTCATAATGATGCACATTTTCTTCATCATGATGCATATTTTATTTATCATGATTATAATGATGCACATTTTCTTCATCATGAGGCTCATTTACTTCATCATGATGACAATTTCCTTCATCATGATCCTCATTTTCTTCATCACGATGCTCATTTTCTTAATCATGATGCACATTTTCTTCATCATGATGCTCATTTTCTTCATCATGATGCATATTTTCATCATCACGATGCTCATTTTCTTCATCATAATGCTCATTTTCTTTATCATTATTTCTTTATCATGATGCTAATTTTCTTCATCATGATGGTCATTTTCTTCATCTCGATCCATATTTTCTTCGTCATGAAGCTCATTTTCTTCATCATGATGCATATTTTATTCATCATGATGCTCATTTCATTCATCATGATGCTCATTTTCTTAAACATGATGGATATTTTCTTCATCATGATCCTCATTTTCTTCATCATGATGCTCATTTTCTTTTTCATGATGCGTATTTTCTTCATCATGATGCATATTTTCTTCACCAACATGCTCATTTTCTTCATCATGATGCTTATTTTCTTCTTCAAGATGCTCATTTTCTTCATCATGCATCTCATTTTCTTCATCAAGATGCTTATTTTCTTTATCATGATGCATATTTTCTTCATCATGATACACATTATCTTCATCATGATTTTCATTTTCTTCATCATGATGCATATTTTCTTAATCATGATGCTCATTTTCTTCATCACGATGCTCATTTTCTTAATCATGATGCATATTTTCTTCATCATGATACTCATTTTCTTCATCATGATGCATATTTTCTTCATCATGATGCGTATTTACTTCATTATGATGCTCATTTTTCTTCATCATGATTTCTTCACCATGATGCTCAATTTCTTCATCATGATGCTCATTTTCTTCATCATGATGCATATTTAATTCATCATGATGCTCTTTTTCTTCATCACGATGCATATTTTATTCATCATGATGATCATTTTCTTCATCAAGATGCATATTTCCTTCATCATGATGCATAATTTCTTCATCATAATACTCATTTTCTTCATCATGATGCTCATTTTCTTTTTCATGATGCATATTTTCTTCATCATGATGCATATTTTCTTCATCATGATGCATATTTTCTTTATCAAGATGCTTAATTTCTTCATCATGGTGCTCATTTTCTTCATCATGATGCTTATTTTCTTTATCATGATGCATATTTTCATCATCATGATGCTCATTTTCTTCATCATGATGCATATTTTTTTCATCAAGCTGCTCATTTTCTTCATTATGACGCTCATTTTCTTTTTCATGATGCATATTTTCTTCAACATGATGCATATTTTCTGCATCAAGATGCTCCATTTCTTCATCATGGTGCTTATTTTCTTTATCATGATGCATATTTTCTTCATCATGATGCTCATTTTCTTAATCATGATGCTTATTTTCTTTATCATGATGCTCATTTTATTCATCATAATGCTCATTTTCTTCATCACGATGCTCATTTTGTTCATCATAATGCTCATTTTCATCATCATGATTTCTTCGTCATGATGCTAAATTTCTTCGTCATGATGCTCCTTTTCTTCATCTTGATACATATTTTCATCATGAAGCTCATTTTCATCATCATGATGCATATTTTCTTCATCATGATCCTCATTTTCTTCATCATGACGCTCATTTTATTTATCATAATGCAAATTTTCTTCATCATGATGCATATTTTCTTCATCAACTTGCTCATTTTCTTCATCATGTTGCTCATTATCTTCATCATGATGCTTATTTTCTTTATCATGATGCATAATTTCTTCATCATGATGCTCATTTTTTTCATCAAGATGCTTATTTTCTTTATCAAAATGCATATTTTCTTCATCATATTGCACATTTTCTTCATCGCGATGCTCATTTTCTTAATCATAATGCATATTTTCTTCATCCTGATGCTAATTTTTTTCATCATGATGCATATTTTCCAAATCATAATGCATATTTTCTTAATCACGATGGTCATTTTCTTCATCATAATGCTCATTTTCTTCATAACGATGCTCATTTTCTTCATCATGATTTCTTCATCATGACGCTAAATTTCTTCATCACGATGCCCATTTTCTTCATCTTGATGTTCAATTTCTTCATCATGATGCTCATTTTATTCATCTTGATGCATATTTTCATCATCATGATGCTCATTTTCATCATCACGATGCATATTTTATTCATCATGATGCTCATTTTCTTCATCATGATGCTTATTTTCTTTATCATGATGCATATTTTCTTCATCATGATACTCATTTTCTTCATCATGATGCTTTTTTTTTTGATGATGCATATTTTCTTCATCATGATTCGTATTTTCTTCATAAAAATGCTCAATTTCTTCATCATGATGCTCATTTTCTTCATCACGATGCTCATTTTCTTAATCATGATGCATATTTTCTTCATCATGATGCTCATTTTCTTCATCATGATGCATATTTTCTGCATCATGATGCGTATTTACTTCATCATGATGCTCATTTTCTTCATCATGATTTCTTCATCATGATGCTCAATTTCTTCATCATGATGCTCATTTTCTTCATCTTTATGAATATTTACTTCATCATGATGCTCATTTTCTTCATCACGATGCATATTTTATTCATCATGATGTTCATTTTCTTCATCAAGATGCATATTTCCTTCATCATGATGCATATTTTCTTCTTCATGGTGCTCATTTTCTTCATCATGATGCTCATTTTCTTTTTCATGATTCGTATTTTCTTCATCATGATGCATATTTTCTTCAACAAGATGCTCAATTTCTTCATCATGGTGCTCATTTTCTTTATCATGGTGCTTATTTTCTTTATCATTATGTATATTTTCATCGTCATGATACTCATTTTCTTAATCATGATGCATATTTTCTTCATCATGATGCTCATTTTCTTAATCATGACGATCTTTTTCTTTATCATGATGCATATTTTCTTCATAATGATGCATATTTTCTCCATCAAGACGCTCAATTTCTTAATCACGGTGCTCATTTTCTTTATCATGATGCTAATTTTCTTTATCATGATGCATATTTTCTTCATCATGATGCTCATTCTCTTCATCATTATGTATATTTTCTTTATCATGATGCTCATTTTCTTCATCAAGAAGCATATTTTCTTCATCGTGATACATATTTTCTTTATCATGATGCACATTTTCTTCATCTTGATGCTCATTTTCTTCTTCATGATGCTCATTTCCGTCATCATGATGCTCATTTCCTTCATCATTATGCTCATTTTCTTCATCATGATGCATATTTTCTTCATCATTACACTCATTTTCTTCATCATGATACATATTTTCTTCATCGTGATGCTCATTTCCTTCATCATGATACATATTTTCTTCGTCATGATGCATATTTTCTTCATCATGATGCTCATTTTTTTCATCATTATGCATATTTTCTTCATCATAATGCTCATTTTCTTCATCATGATGAATATTTTGTTCATCACGATGCTCATTTTGTTCATCATAATGCTCATTTTCATCATCACGATTTCTTCATCATGATGCTAAATTTCTTCGTCATGATGCTCCTTTTCTTCATCTTGATTCATATTTTCATCATGAAGCTCATTTTCATCATCATGATGCATATTTTATTCATCATTATGCTCATTTTCTTCATCAGGATGCATATTTTCTTCATCATGATGCATATTTTCTTCATCATGATCCTCATTTTATTCATCATGATGCTCATTTTATTCATCATGATGCAAATTTTCTTCATCATGATGCATATTTTCTTCATCAACTTGCTCATTTTCTTCATCATGTTGCTCATTATCTTCATCATGATGCTTATTTTATTCATCATGATGCATATTTTCTTCATCATGATGCTCATTTTTCTCATCAAGATGCTTATTTTCTTTATCATGATGCAAATTTTCTTCATCATGATTCGTATTTTCTGTATCATGATGCTCATTTTCTTCATCATGATGCTCATTTTTTTCATCAAGATGCTTATTTTCTTTATCAAGATGCATATTTTCTTTATCATATTGCACATTTTCATCATGATTTTTATTTTCTTAATCATGATGCTCAATTTCTTCATCATGATGCACATTTTCTTCATCTTGATGCATATTTTCTTCATCATGATGCTCATTTTCTTCATCATGATGCATATTTTATTCGTCATGATGCTCATTTTTTACATCAAAATGCTTATTTTCAATATCATGATGCTCATTTTATTCATCATGATGTATTTTTTCTTCATCAAGAAGCTCATTTTCTTCATCATGATGCACATTTTATTCATCATGAGGCTCATTTTCTTTATCATGATGCATATTTTCTTCATCATGATTAATATTTTCTACATCATGATGCTCATTTCCTTCATCATGATGCTCATTTTATTCATCACGATGCTCATTTTCTTAATCATAATGCATATTTTCTATATCATGATGCTCATTTTCTTCATCATGATGCATATTTTTGTCATCACGATGCTCATTTTCTTCATCATAATGCTCATTTTCTTCATCATTATTTCTTCGTCATGATGCTCATTTTCTTCATCTTCATGCATATTTTCTTCGTCATGAAGCTAATTTTCTTCATCATGATGCATATTTTATTCATCATGATGCTCATTTTCTTCATCATGATGCTCATTTTCTTCAACATGATGCATATTTTCTTCATCGTGATCCTCATTTTCTTCATCATGATGCTCATTTTCTTTTTCATGATGAATATTTTCTTCATCAACATGCTCATTTTCTTCATCATGATGCATATTTTCTTCATCAAGATGCTCATTTTCTTCATCATGCAGCTCATTTTCTTCATCAAGATGCTTATTTTCTTTATCATGCTGCATATTTTCTTTATCATGATACACATTATCTTCATCATGATTTTCATTTCCTTCATCATGATGCATATTTTCTTCATAAAGATGCTCATTTTCTTCATCATGATGCTCATTTTCTTCATCACGATGCTCATTTTCTTAATCATGATGCATATTTTCTTCATCAAGATGCTCATTATCTTCATCATGATGCATATTTTCTTCATCTTGATGCGTATTTACTTCATCATGATGCTCATTTTTCTTCATCATGATTTCTTCATCATGATGCTCAATTTCTTCATCATGATGCTCATTTTCTTCATCTTGATGCATATTTACTTCATCATGATGCTCATTTTCTTCATCACGATGCATATTTTATTCATCATGATGCTCATTTTCTTCATCAAGATGCATATTTCCTTCATCATGATGCATATTTTCTTCATCATGATGCTCATTTTCTTCATCATGATGCTCATTTTCTTTTTCATGATGCATATTTTCTTCATCATGATGCATATTTTCTTCCACAACATGCTCAATTTCTTCATCATGGTGCTCATTTTCTTTATCATGGTGCTTATTTTCTTTATCATGATGTATATTTTCATCATCATGATGCTCATTTTCTTCATCATGATGCATATTTTCTTCAACATGATGCATATTTTCTTAATCATGATACTCATTTTCTTCATCATTATGCATATTTTCTTCATCATGATGCATATTTTCTCTAATAAGATGCTCAATTTCTTCATCATGGTGCTCATTTTCTTTATCATGATGCTTATTTTCTTCATCATGATGCATATTTTCTTCATCATGATGTTCATTCTATTCATCATGATGCATATTTTCTTCATCATGATGCTCATTTCCTTCATCATGATGCACATTTTCTTCATCATGGTGCTCATTTTCTTTATCATGGTGCTTATTTTCTTTATCATGATGTATATTTTCATCATCATGATGCTCATTTTCTTCATTATGATGCATATTTTCTTCATCATGATGCGTATTTACTTCATCATGATGCTCATTTTTCTTCATCATGATTTCTTCATCATGATGCTCAATTTCTTCATCATGATGCTCATTTTCTTTATCTTTATTCATATTTACTTCATCATGATGCTCATTTTCTTCATCACGATGCATATTTTATTCATCATGATGCTCATTTTCTTCATCAAGATGCATATTTCCTTCATCATAATGCATATATTCTTCATCATGGTGCTCATTTTCTTCATCATGATGCTCATTTTTTTTTTCATGATGCATATTTTCTTCATCATGATGCATAATTTCTTCAACAAGATGCTCAATTTCTTCATCATGGTGCTCATTTTCTTATCATGGTGCTTATTTTCTTTATCATGATGTATATTTTTATCATCATGATGCTCATTTTATTCATCATGATGCATATTTTCTTCATCATTATGCATATTTTCTTCATCATGATGCCCATTTTCTTCATCATGACGCTCATTTTCTTTTTCATGATGCATATTTTCTTCATCATGATCCATATTTTCTCCATCAAGATGCTCAATTTCTTCATCATGGTGCTCATTTTCTTAATCATGATGCTAATTTTCTTTATCATGATGCATATTTTCTTCATCATGATGCTCATCCTCTTCATCATGATGCATATTTTCTTCATCATGATGCACATTTTCTTCATCATGATGCATATTTCTTCATCGTGATACATATTTTCTTTTTCATGATGCACATTTTCTTCATCTTGATGCTCATTTGCTTCTTCATGATGCTCATTTCCGTCATCATGATGCTCATTTCCTTCACATAATGCTCATTTTCTTCATCATGATGCATATTTTCTTCATCATGACACTCATTTTCTTCATCATGATACATATTTTCTTCATCGTGATGCTCATTTCCTTCATCGTGATGCTTATTTCATTCTTCGTGATGCAAATTTTCTTCATCGTGATGCATATTTCTTCATCATAATGCATATTTTCTTAATAAAGATGCTCACTTTCTTCATAATGATGAATATTTTGTTCATCACGATGCTCATTTTGTTCATCATAATGCTCATTTTCATCATCACGATTTCTTCATCATGATGCTAAATTTCTTCGTCATGATGCTCCTTTTCTTCATCTTGATGCATATTTTCATCATGAAGCTCATTTTCATCATCATGATGCATATTTTATTCATCATTATGCTCATTTTCTTCATCAGGATGCATATTTTCTTCATCATGATGCATATTTTCTTCATCATGATCCTCATTTTATTCATCATGATGCTCATTTTATTATTCATGATGCAAATTTTCTTCATCATGATGCATATTTTCTTCATCAACTTGCTCATTTTCTTCATCATGTTGCTCATTATCTTCATCATGATGCTTATTTTATTCATCATGATGCATATTTTCTTCATCATGATGCTCATTTTTCTCATCAAGATGCTTATTTTCTTTATCATGATACAAATTTTCTTCATCATGATTCGTATTTTCTGTATCATGATGCTCATTTTCTTCATCATGATGCTCATTTTTTTCATCAAGATGCTTATTTTCTTTATCAAGATGCATATTTTCTTCATCATATTGCACATTTTCATCATTATTTTTATTTTCTTAATCATGATGCTCAATTTCTTCATCATGATGCTCATTTTCTTCATCTTGATGCATATTTTCTTCATCATGATGCTCATTTTCTTCATCATGATGCATATTTTATTCATCATGATGCTCATATTTTACATCAAAATGCTTATTTTCAATATCATGATGCTCATTTTATTCATCATGATGTATATTTTCTTCATCAAGAAGCTCATTTTCTTCATCATGATGCACATTTTATTCATCATGAGGCTCATTTTCTTTATCATGATGCATATTTTCTTCATCATGATTAATATTTTCTACATCATGATGCTCATTTCCTTCATCATGATGGCCATTTCCTTCATCATGATGCTCATTTTCTTCATCACGATGCTCATTTTCTTAATCATAATGCATATTTTCTTTATCATGATGCTCATTTTCTTCATCATGATGCATATTTTTATCATCACGATGCTCATTTTCTTCATCATAATGCTCATTTTCTTCATCATTATTTCTTCGTCATGATGCTCATTTTCTTCATCTTCATGCATATTTTCTTCGTCATGAAGCTAATTTTCTTCATCATGATGCATATTTTATTCATCATGATGCTCATTTTCTTCATCATGATGCTCATTTTCTTCAACATGATGCATATTTTCTTCATCGTGATCCTCATTTTCTTCATCATGATGCTCATTTTCTTTTTCATGATGCATATTTTCTTCATCAACATGCTCATTTTCTTCATCATGATGCATATTTTCTTCATCAAGATGCTCATTTTCTTCATCATGCAGCTCATTTTCTTCATCAAGATGCTTATTTTCTTTATCATGATGCATATTTTCTTTATCATGATACACATTATCTTCATCATGATTTTCATTTCCTTCATCATGATGCATATTTTCTTCATAAAGATGCTCATTTTCTTCATCATGATGCTCATTTTCTTCATCACGATGCTCATTTTCTTAATCATGATGCATATTTTCTTCATCATGATGCTCATTATCTTCATCATGATGCATATTATCTTCATCTTGATGCGTATTTACTTCATCATGATGCTCATTTTTCTTCATCATGATTTCTTCATCATGATGCTCAATTTCTTCATCATGATGCTCATTTTCTTCATCTTGATGCATATTTACTTCATCATGATGCTCATTTTCTTCATCACGATGCATATTTTATTCATCATGATGCTCATTTTCTTCATCAAGATGCATATTTCCTTCATCATGATGCATATTTTCTTCATCAAGATGCTCATTTTCTTCATCATGCAGCTCATTTTCTTCATCAAGATGCTTATTTTCTTTATCATGCTGCATATTTTCTTTATCATGATACACATTATCTTCATCATGATTTTCATTTCCTTCATCATGATGCATATTTTCTTCATAAAGATGCTCATTTTCTTCGTCATGATGCTCATTTTCTTCATCACGATGCTCATTTTCTTAATCATGATGCATATTTTCTTCATCAAGATGCTCATTATCTTCATCATGATGCATATTTTCTTCATCTTGATGCGTATTTACTTCATCATGATGCTCATTTTTCTTCATCATGATTTCTTCATCATGATGCTCAATTTCTTCATCATGATGCTCATTTTCTTCATCTTGATGCATATTTACTTCATCATGATGCTCATTTTCTTCATCACGATGCATATTTTATTCATCATGATGCTAATTTTCTTCATCAAGATGCATATTTCCTTCATCATGATGCATATTTTCTTCATCATGATGCTCATTTTCTTCATCATGATGCTCATTTTCTTTTTCATGATGCATATTTTCTTCATCATGATGCATATTTTCTTCCACAACATGCTCAATTTCTTCATCATGGTGCTCATTTTCTTTATCATGGTGCTTATTTTCTTTATCATGATGTATATTTTCATCATCATGATGCTCATTTTCTTCATCATGATGCATATTTTCTTCAACATGATGCATATTTTCTTCATCATTATGCATATTTTCTTCATCATGATGCATATTTTCTCTAATAAGATGCTCAATTTCTTCATCATGGTGCTCATTTTCTTTATCATGATGCTTATTTTCTTCATCATGATGCATATTTTCTTCATCATGATGCTCATTCTATTCATCATGATGCATATTTTCTTCATCAAGATGCATATTTCCTTCATCATGATGCATATTTTCTTCATCATGGTGCTCATTTTCTTCATCATGATGCTCATTGTCTTTTTCATGATGCGTATTTTCTTCATCATGATGCATATTTTCTTCAACAAGATGCTCAATTTCTTCATCATGGTGCTCATTTTCTTTATCATGGTGCTTATTTTCTTTATCATGATGTATATTTTCATCATCATGATGCTCATTTTCTTCATCATGATACATATTTTCTTCATCATGATGCTCATTTTCTGCATCATGACGCTCATTTTATTTTTCATGATGCATATTTTCTTCATCATGATGCATATTTTCTCCATCAAGACACTCAATTTCTTAATCATGGTGCTCATTTTCTTTATCGTGATGCTAATTTTCTTTATCATGATGCATATTTTCTTCATCATGATGCTCATTCTCTTCATCATGATGTATATTTTCTTTATCATGATGCTCATTTTCTTCATCAAGAAGCATATTTTCTTCATCGTAATACATATTTTCTTTATCATGATGCACATTTTCTTAATCTTGATGCTCATTTTCTTCTTCATGATGCTCATTTCCGTCATCATGATGCTCATTTCCTTCATCAAAATGCTCATTTTCTTCATCATGATGCATATTTTCTTCATCATGACACTCATTTTCTTCATCATGATACATATTTTTTTCATCGTGATGCTCATTTCCTTCAGCATGATACATGTTTTCTTCGTCATGATGCATATTTTCTTCATCATGATGCTCATTTTCTTCATCATAATGCTCATTTTCTTCATCATGATGAATATTTTGTTCATCACGATGCTCATTTTGTTCATCATAATGCTCATTTTCATCATCACGATTTCTTCGTCATGATGCTCCTTTTCTTTATCTTGATGCATATTTTCATCATGAAGCTCATTTTCATCATCATGATGCATATTTTATTCATCATTATGCTCATTTTCTTCATCAGGATGCATATTTTCTTCATCATGATGCATATTTTCTTCATCATGATCCTCATTTTATTCATCATGATGCTCATTTTATTCATCATGATGCAAATTTTCTTCATCATGATGCATATTTTCTTCATCAACTTGCTCATTTTCTTCATCATGTTGCTCATTATCTTCATCATGATGCTTATTTTATTCATCATGATGCATATTTTCTTCATCATGATGCTCATTTTTCTCATCAAGATGCTTATTTTCTTTATCATGATGCAAATTTTCTTCGTCATGATTCGTATTTTCTGTATCATGATGCTCATTTTCTTCATCATGATCCTCATTTTTTTCATCAAGATGCTTATTTTCTTTATCAAGATGCATATTTTCTTCATCATATTGCACATTTTCATCATGATTTTCATTTTCTTAATCATGATGCTCAATTTCTTCATCATGATGCTCATTTTCTTCATCTTGATTCATATTTTCTTCATCATGATGCTCATTTTCTTCATCATGATGCATATTTTATTCATCATGATGCTCATTTTTTACATCAAAATGCTTATTTTCTATATCATGATGCTCATTTTATTCATCATGATGCATATTTTCTTCATCAAGAAGCTCATTTTCTTCATCATGATGCACATTTTATTCATCATGAGGCTCATTTTCTTTATTATGATGCATATTTTCTTCATCATGATTAATATTTTCTACATCATGATGCTCATTTCCTTCATCATGATGGCCATTTCCTTCATCATGATGCTCATTTTCTTCATCACGATGCTCATTTTCTTAATCATAATTCATATTTTCTTTATCATGATGCTCATTTTATTCATCATGATGCATATTTTTGTCATCACGATGCTCATTTTATTCATCATAATGCTCATTTTCTTCATCATTATTTCTTCGTCGTGATGCTCATTTTCTTCATCTTGATGCATATTTTCTTCGTCATGAAGCTAATTTTCTTCATCATGATGCATATTTTATTCATCATGATGCTCATTTTCTTCATCATGATGCTCATTTTCTTCAACATGATGCATATTTTCTTCATCGTGATCCTCATTTTCTTCATCATGATGCTCATTTTCTTTTTCATGATGCATATTTTCTTCATCAACATGCTCATTTTCTTCATCATGATGTATATTTTCTTCATCAAGATGCTCATTTTCTTCATCATGCAGCTCATTTTCTTCATTAAGATGCTTATTTTCTTATCATGATGCATATTTTCTTTATCATGATACACATTATCTTCATCATCATTTTCATTTTCTTCATCATGATGCATATTTTCTTCATAAAGATGCTCATTTTCTTCATCATGATGCTCATTTTCTTCATCACGATGCTCATTTTCTTAATCATGATGCATATTTTCTTCATCATGATGATCATTATCTTCATCATGATGCATATTTTCTTCATCTTGATGCGTATTTACTTCATCATGATGCTCATTTTTCTTCATCATGATTTCTTCATCATGATGCTCAATTTCTTCATCATGATGCTCATTTTCTTCATCTTGATGCATATTTACTTCATCATGATGCTCATTTTCTTCATCACGATGCATATTTTATTCATCATGATGCTCATTTTCTTCATCAAGATGCATATTTCCTTCATCATGATGCATATTTTCTTCATCATGATGCTCATTTTCTTCATCACGATGCTCATTTTCTTTTTCATGATGCATATTTTCATCATCATGATGCATATTTTTTTCAACAACATGCTCAATTTCTTCATCATGGTGCTCATTTTCTTTATCATGGTGCTTATTTTCTTTATCATGATGTATATTTTCATCATCATGATGCTCATTTTCTTCATCATGATGCATATTTTCTTCAACATGATGCATATTTTCTTAATCATGATGCTCATTTTCTTCATCATTATGCATATTTTCTTCATCATGATGCATATTTTCTCTAATAAGATGCTCAATTTCTTCATCATGGTGCTCATTTTCTTTATCATGTTGCTTATTTTCTTCATCATGATGCATATTTTCTTCATCATGATGCTCATTCTATTCATCATGATGCATATTTTCTTCATCATGATGCTCATTTCCTTCATCATGATGCACATTTTCTTCATCATGGTGCTCATTTTCTTTATCATGGTGCTTATTTTCTTTATCATGATGTATATTTTCATCATCATGATGCTCATTTTCTTCATCATGATGCATATTTTCTTCAACATGATGCATATTTTCTTAATCATGATGCTCATTTTCTTCATCATTGTGCATATTTTCTTCATCGTGATGCATATTTTCTCTAATAAGATGCTCAATTTCTTCATCATGGTGCTCATTTTCTTTATCATGATGCTTATTTTCTTCATCATGATGCATATTTTCTTCATCATGATGCTCATTCTATTCATCATGATGCATATTTTCTTCATCATGATGCTCTTTTCCTTCATCATGATGCACATTTTCTTCATCATGGTGCTCATTTTCTTTATCATGGTGCTTATTTTCTTTATCATGATGTATATTTTCATCATCATGATGCTCATTTTCTTCATCATGATGCATATTTTCTTCATCGTGATGCGTATTTACTTCATCATGATGCTCATTTTTCTTCATCATGATTTCTTCATCATGATGCTCATTTTCTTCATTTTTATTCATATTTACTTCATCATGATGCTCATTTTTTTTCATCAAAATGCTTATTTTCTATATCATGATGCTCATTTTCTTCATCACGATGCATATTTTATTCATCATGATGCTCAGTTTCTTCATCAAGATGCATATTTCCTTCATCATGATGCATATTTTCTTCATCATGGTGCTTATTTTCTTAATCATGATGCTCATTTTCTTTTTCATGATGCATATTTTCTTCATCATGATGCATAATTTCTTCAACAAGATGCTCAATTTCTTCATCATGGTGCTCATTTTCTTATCATGGTGCTTATTTTCTTTATCATGATGTATATTTTTATCATCATGATGCTCATTTTCTTCATCATGATGCATATATTCTTCATTATGATGCCCATTTTCTTCATCATGATGCTCATTTTCTTTTTCATGATGCATATTTTCTTCATCATGATGCATATTTTCTCCATCAAGATGCTCAATTTCTTCATCATGGTGCTCATTTTCTTAATCATGATGCTAATTTTCTTTATCATGATGCATATTTTCTTCATCATGATGCTCATTCTCTTCATCATGATGCATATTTTCTTCATCATGATGCTCATTTTCTTCATCATGATGCATATTTTCTTCATCGTGAAACATATTTTCTTTTTCATGATGCACATTTTCTTCATCTTGATGCTCATTTTCTTCTTCATGATGCTCATTTCCGTCATCATGATGCTCATTTCCTTCATCATAATGCTCATTTTCTTCATCATGATGCATATTTTCTTCATCATGACACTCATTTTCTTCATCATGATACATATTTTCTTCATCGTGATGCTCATTTTCTTCATCGTGATGCTTATTCCCTTCTTTGTGATGCTAATTTCCTTCATCGTGATGCTTATTTTCTTCATCATAATGCATATTTTCTTCATAAAGTTACTCACTATCTTCATCATGATGGTCATTTTCTTCATCAAGAGGCATATTTTTTTCATCATGATGCTCATTTTCTTCATCATGACGCTAAATTTCTTCATCACGATGCTCATTTTCTTCATCTTGATGCTCAATTTCTTCATCACGATGCTCATTTTCTTTATCTTGATGCATATTTTCATCATCATGATGCTCATTTTCTTCATCACGATGCATATTTTATTCATCATGATGCTCATTTTCTTCATCATGATGCATATTTTCTTCATCATGATGCTCATTATCTTCATCATGATGTATATTTTCTTCATCTTGATGCGTATTTACTTCATCATGATGCTCATTTTTCTTCATCATGATTTCTTCATCATGATGCTCAATTTCTTCATCATGATGCTCATTTTCTTCATCTTGATGCATATTTACTTCATCATGATGCTCATTTTCTTCATCACGATGCATATTTTATTCATCATGATGCTCATTTTCTTCACCAAGATGCATATTTCCTTCATCAAGATGCATATTTTCTTCTTCATGATGCTCATTTTCTTCATCATGATGCTCATTTTCTTTTTCATGATGCATATTTTCATCATCATGATGCATATTTTTTTCAACAACATGCTCAATTTCTTCATCATGGTGCTCATTTTCTTTATCATGGTGCTTATTTTCTTTATCATGATGTATATTTTCATCATCATGATGCTCATTTTCTTCATCATGATGCATATTTTCTTCAACATGATGCATATTTTCTTAATCATGATGCTCATTTTCTTCATCATTGTGCATATTTTCTTCATCATGATGCATATTTTCTCTAATAAGATGCTCAATTTCTTCATGATGGTGCTCATTTTCTTTATCATGATGCTTATTTTCTTCATCATGATGCATATTTTCTTCATCATGATGCTCATTCTATTCATCATGATGCATATTTTCTTCATCATGATGCTCATTTCCTTCATCATGATGCACATTTTCTTCATCATGGTGCTCATTTTCTTTATCATGGTGCTTATTTTCTTTATCATGATGTATATTTTCATCATCATGATGCTCATTTTCTTCATCATGATGCATATTTTCTTCATCGTGATGCGTACTTACTTCATCATGATGCTCATTTTTCTTCATCATGATTTCTTCATCATGATGCTCATTTTCTTCATCTTTATTCATATTTACTTCATCATGATGCTCATTTTTTTTCATCAAAATGCTTATTTTCTATATCATGATGCTCATTTTCTTCATCACGATGCATATTTTATTCATCATGATGCTCAGTTTCTTCATCAAGATGCATATTTCCTTCATCATGATGCATATTTTCTTCATCATGGTGCTCATTTTCTTAATCATGATGCTCATTTTCTTTTTCATGATGCATATTTTCTTCATCATGATGCATAATTTCTTCAACAAGATGCTCAATTTCTTCATCATGGTGCTCATTTTCTTATCATGGTGCTTATTTTCTTTATCATGATGTATATTTTTATCATCATGATGCTCATTTTCTTCATCATGATGCATATTTTCTTCATCATGATGCCCATTTTCTTCATCATGATGCTCATTTTCTTTTTCATGATGCATATTTTCTTCATCATGATGCATATTTTCTCCATCAAGATGCTCAATTTCTTCATCATGGTGCTCATTTTCTTAATCATGATGCTAATTTTCTTTATCATGATGCATATTTTCTTCTTCATGATGCTCATTCTCTTCATCATGATGCATATTTTCTTCATCATGATGCTCATTTTCTTCATCATGATGCATATTTTCTTCATCGTGAAACATATTTTCTTTTTCATGATGCACATTTTCTTCATCTTGATGCTCAT
>CM042994.1:17296474-17359195 GCA_023678885.1 Pogostemon cablin | reverse complement strand
ATGCATCATGATGAATAAAATGAGCATCATGACGAAGAAAATATGCATCATGATAGAAAATAAGCATCATGATGAAGAAAATGAGCACCATGATAAAAGAAATTGAGCATCTTGATGAAGAAAATATGCATCATGATGAATAAAATATGCATCAAGATGAAGAAAATGAGCCTCATGATGAAGAAAATGTGAATCATGATGAAGAAAATATGCATCATGAGGAAGAAAATTGAAATCATGATTAAGAAAATGTGCATCATGATGAAGAAAATATGCATCTTGATGAAGAAAATGAGCATCATGATAAAGAAAATGAGCATCTTGATGAAGAAAATATGCATTATGATGAAGAAGATGTGCAACATAATAACGAAAATATGCATCATGATGAAGAAAATATGCATCATGATGAAAAAATGAGCATCATGATGAAAAAAATGAGCGTCATGATGAAGAAAATGAGCATCATGATGAAAAAAATGAGCATCTTGATGAATAAAATATGCATTATGACGAAGAAAATGAGCATCACGATGAAGGAAATGAGCATCACGAAGTAGGAAATAAGCATCACGATGAAGGAAATGAGCATCACAATGAAGAAAATATGTATCATGATGAAGAAAATGAGCGTCATGATGAATAAAATATGCATCAT
Source organism: Pogostemon cablin (assembly GCA_023678885.1). Classification (NCBI taxonomy): domain Eukaryota; kingdom Viridiplantae; phylum Streptophyta; class Magnoliopsida; order Lamiales; family Lamiaceae; genus Pogostemon; species Pogostemon cablin. Next base: position 17,358,537 of record CM042994.1, on the reverse strand, counting down.
GATGAATTAAATGAGCATTATGATGAAGGAAATGAGCATCATGATGACGGAAATGAGCATCATGAAGAATAAAATGAGCATCAAGATGAAGAAAATGTGCATCGTGATAAAGAAAATATGTATCACGATGAAGAAAATACGCATCATGATGAAGAAAATGAGCATCATGATGAGGAAAATATACATCATGATGAAGAAAATGAGCATCATGACGAAGAAAATATGCATCATGATAAAGAAAATAAGCATCATGATGAAGAAAATGAGCACCATGATGAAGAAATTGAGCATCTTAATGAAGAAAATATGCATAATGATGAATAAAATATGCACTGTGATGAAAAAATGAGCATCATGATGAAGTAATCATGATGAAGAAAAATGAGCATCATGATTAAGTAATACGCATCATGATGAAGAAAATATGCATCATGATGAAGAAAATGAGCATCATGATGAAGAAAATATGCATCATGATTAAGAAAATGAGCAAGTTTATGAAGAAAATATACATCATGATGAAGAAAATTTGCATCATGAAGAATAAAATGAGTGTCATGATGAAGAAAATGAGGATCATGATAAATAAAATATGCAACACGATGAAGAAAATATGCATCGTGATGAAGAAAATGAACATAATGATGAATAAAATATGCATCATGATAATGAAAATGAGATTCATGATGAAGAAAATATGCATCAAGATGAAGAAAATAAGCCTCATGATGAAGAAAATGAGCATAATGATGAAGAAAATGAGCATCATGATGAAGAAAATATGCATCATGAGGAAGAAAATGGAAATCATGAATAAGACAATGTGCATCATGATAAAGAAAATATGCATCTTGATGAAGAAAATGAGCATCATGATGAAAAAAATGAGCATCTTGATGAAGAAAATAGACATTATGATGAAGAAAATGAGCATCACGATGAAGGAAATGAGCATCACGAAGAATCAAATAAGCAACACGATGAAGGAAATGAGCATCACAATGAAGAAAATATGTAACATGATGAAGAAAATGAGCGTCACGATGAAGAAAATATGCATCATGATGAATTAAATGAGCATTATGATGAAGGAAATGAGCATCATGATGACGAAAATGAGCATCATGAAGAAGAAAATGAGCATCAAGATGAAGAAAATGTGCATCATGATGAAGAAAATATGCATTATGATGAAGAAGATGTGCAACATGATAACGAAAATATGCATCATGATGAAGAAAATATGCATCATGATGAAGAAAATGAGCATCATGATGAAAAAAATGAGAGTCATGATGAAGAAAATGAGCATCATGATGAAGAAATTGAGCATCTTGATGAAGAAAATATGCATCATGATGAAGAAAATATGCATCACGAAAAAGGAAATGAGCGTCATGATTAAAAAAATGAGCATCATGATGAAGAAAATATGTATCATGATGAAGAAAATATGCATCTTGATGAAGAAAATGAGCATCATGATAAAAAAAATGCATCATGATGAAGAAAATGAGTATCATGATGAAGTAAATATGCATCAAGATGAAGAAAATGAGCATCATGATGAAGAAATTGAGCATCATGATGAAGAAATCATGATGAAGAAAAATGAGCATCATGATGAAGTAAATACGCACCATGATGAAGAAATTGAGCATCTTGATGAAGAAAATATGCATCATGATGAAGAAAATATGCATCATGATGAAGAAAATATGCATCATGAAAAAGAAAATGAGCGTCAAGATGAAGAAAATGAGCATCATGATAAAGAAATTATGCATCATGATGAAGAAAATATGCATCTTGATGAAGAAAATGAGCATCATGATGAATAAAATGTGCATCATGATGAATAAAATGAGCATCATGATGAAGTATATATGCATCAACATGAAGAAAATGAGCACATGATGAAGAAATTGAGCGTCATGATGAAGAAAAATGAGCATCATGATTAAGTAAATACGCATCATGATGAAGAAAATATGCATCATGATGAAGAAAATGAGCATCGTGATGAAGAAAATATGCAATATGATTAAGAAAATGAGCAAGTTTATTAAGAAAATATGCATCATGATGAAGAAAATATGCATCATGAAGAATAAAATGAGCGTCATGATGAAGAAAATGAGGATCATAATAAATAAAATATGCATCATGATGAAGAAAATATGCATCGTGATGAAGAAAATTAGCATAATGATGAATAAAATATGCATCAAGATGATGAAAATGAGGTTCATGATGAAGAAAATATGCATCAAAATGAAGAAAATGAGCCTCATGATGAAGAAAATGAGCATCATGATGAAGAAAATATGCATCATGAGGAAGAAAATTGAAATCATGATTAAGAAAATGTGCATCATGATGAAGAAAATATGCATCTTGATGAAGAAAATGAGCATCATGATGAAGAAAATGAGCATCTTGATGAAGAAAATATGCATTATGACGAAGAAGATGTGCAACATGATAACGAAAATATGCATCATGATTAAGAAAATATGCAACATGATGAAGAAAATGAGCATCATGATGAAAAAAATGAGCATCATGATGAAGAAAATGAGCATCATGATGAAGAAAATGAGCATCTTGATGAATAAAATATGCATTTTGACGAAGAAAATGAGCATCACGATGAAGGAAATGAGCATCACGAAGAAGGAAATAAGCATCACGATGAAGGAAATGAGCATCACAATGAAGAAAATATGTATCATGATGAAGAAAATGAGCGTCATGATGAATAAAATATGCATCATGATGAATTAAATGAGCATTATGATGAAGGAAATGAGCATCATGATGACGGAAATGAGCATCATGAAGAATAAAATGAGCATCAAGATAAAGAAAATGTGCATCGTGATAAAGAAAATATGTATCACGATGAAAAAAATACGCATCATGATGAAGAAAATGAGCATCATGATGAGGAAAATATGCATCATGATGAAGAAAATGAGCATAATGACGAAGAAAATATGCAACATGATAAAGAAAATAAGCATCATGATGAAGAAAATGAGCACCATGATGAAGAAATTGAGCATCTTGATGAAGAAAATATGCATCATGATGAATAAAATATGCATCGTGATGAAAAAATGAGCATCATGATGACGTAATCATGATGAAGAAAAATGAGCATCATGATTAAGTAAATACGTATCATGATGAAGAAAATATGCATCATGATGAAGAAAATGAGCATCATGATGAAGAAAATATGCATCATGATTAAGAAAATGAGCAAGTTTATGAAGAAAATATGCATCATGATGAAGAAAATTTGCATCATGAAGAATAAAATGAGTGTCATGATGAAGAAAATGAGGATCATGATAAATAAAATATGCAACCTGATGAAGAAAATATGCATCATGATGAAGAAAATGAGCATAATGATGAATAAAATATGCATCATGATGATGAAAATGAGATTCATGATGAAGAAAATATGCATCAAGATGAAGGAAATGAGCCTCTGATGAAGAAAATGAGCATCATGATGGAGAAAATGAGCATCATGATGAAGAAAATATGCATCATGAGTAAGAAAATGGAAATCATGATTAAGAAAATGTGCATCATGATGAAGAAAATATGCATCTTGATGAAGAAAATGAGCACCATGAAGAAAAAAATGAGCATCTCCATGAAGAAAATAGGCATTATGATGAAGAAAATGAGCATCACGATGAAGGAAATGAGCATCACGAAGAATCAAATAAGCAACACGATGAAGGAAATGAGCATCACAATGAAGAAAATATGTATCATGATGAAGAAAATGAGCGTAATGATGAATAAAATATGCATCATGATGAATTAAATGAGCATTATGATGAAGGAAATGAGCATCATGATGACGGAAATAAGCATCATGAAGAATAAAATGAGCATCAAGATGTAGAAAATGTGCATCGTGATAAAGAAAATATGTATCACGATGAAGAAAATACGCATCATGATGAAGAAAATGAGCATCATGATGTGGAAAATATGCATCATGATGAAGAAAATGAGCATCATGACGAAGAAAATATGCATCATGATAAAGAAAGTAAGCATCATGATGAAGAAAATCAGTACTATGATGAAGAAATTGAGCATCTTGATGGAGAAAATATGTATCATGATGAAGAAAATATGCATCATGAAAAAGAAAATGAGCAACATGATGAAGAAAATGAGCGTCACGATGAAGAAAATATGCATCATGATGAAGAAAACATGCATCATGATGAAGAAAATAAGCATCATGATGAAGAAAATGTGCACCATGATGAAGAAATTGAGCATCTTGATGAAGAAAATATGCATCATGATGAAGAAAATATGCATCATGAAAAAGAAAATGAGCGTCAAGATGAAGAAAATGAGCATCATGATAAAGAAATTATGCATCATGATGAAGAAAATATGCATCTTGATGAAGAAAATGAGCATCATGATGAATAAAATATGCATCGTGATGAAGAAAATGAGCATCATGATGAAGTAAATATGCATCAACATGAAGAAAATGAGCACATGATGAAGAAATTGAGCGTCATGATGAAGAAAAATGAGCATCATGATTAAGTAAATACGCATCATGATGAAGAAAATATGCATCATGATGAAGAAAATGAGCATCGTGATGAAGAAAATATGCATCATGATTAAGAAAATGAGCAAGTTTATGAAGAAAATATGCATTATGATGAAGAAAATATGCATCATGAAGAATAAAATGAGCGTCATGATGAAGAAAATGAGGATCATGATAAATAAAATATGCATCATGATGAAGAAAATATGCATCGTGATGAAGAAAATAAGCATAATGATGAATAAAATATGCATCATGATGATGAAAATGAGTTTCATGATGAAGAAAATATGCATCAAGATGAAGAAAATGAGCCTCATGATGAAGAAAATGAGCATCATGATGAAGAAAATATGCATCATGAGGAAGAAAATTGAAATCATGATTAAGAAAATGTGCATCATGATGAAGAAAATATGCATCTTGAAGAAGAAAATGAGCATCATGATGAAGAAAATGAGCATCTGGATGAAGAAAATATGCATTATGATGAAGAAGATGTGCAACATGATAACGAAAATATGCATCATGACGAAGAAAATATGCGTCATGATGAAGAAAATGATCATCATGATGAAAAAAATGTGCGTCATGATGAAGAAAATGAGCATCATGATGAAGAAAATGAGCATCTTGATGAAGAAAATATGCATTATGATGAAGAAAATGAGCATCACGATGACGGAAATGAGCATCACGAAGAAGGAAATAAGCATCACGATGAAGGAAATGAGCATCACAATGAAGAAATATTTATCATGATGTAGAAAATGTACGTCATGAGGAATACAATATGCATCATGATGAATTAAATGAGCATTATGATGAAGGGAATGAGCATCATGATGACGGAAATAAGCATCATGAATAAAATGAGCATCAAGATGAAGAAAATGTGCATCGTGATAAAGAAAATATGTATCACGATTAAGATAATACGATCATGATGAAGAAAATGAGCATCATGATGAGGAAAATATGCATCATGATGAAGAAAATGAGCATCATGACGAAGAAAATATGCATCATGATAAAGAAAATAAGCATCATGATGAATAAAATGAGCACCATGATGAAGAAATTGAGCATCTTGATGAAGAAAATATGCATCATGATGAATAAAATATGCATCGTGATGAAAAAATGAGCATAATGATGAAGTAATCATGATGAAGAAATATGAGCATCATGATTAAGTAAATACGCATCATGATGAAGAAAATATACATCATGATGAAGAAAATTAGCATCATGATGAAGAAAATATGCATCATGATTAAGAAAATGAGCAAGTTTATGAAGAAAATATACATCATGATGAAGAAAATTTGCATCATGAAGAATAAAATGAGTGTCATGATGAAGAAAATGAGGATCATGATAAATAAAGTATGCAACATGATGAAGAAAATATGCATCGTGATGAAGAAAATGAGCATAATGATGAATAAAATATGCATCATGATGATGAAAATGAGATTCATGATGAAAAAAATATGCATCAAGATGAAGAAAATGAGCCTCATGATGAAGAAAATGAGCATCATGATGAAGAAAATGAGCATCATGATGAAGAAAATATGCATCATGAGGAAGAAAATGGAAATCATGATTAAGAAAATGTGCATCATGATGAAGAAAATATGCATCTTGATGAAGAAAATGAGCATCATGAATAAAAAAATGAGTATCTTCATGAAGAAAATAGGCATTATGATGAAGAAAATGAGCATCACGATGAAGGAAATGAGCATCACGAAGAATCAAATAAGCAACACGATGAAGGAAATGAGCATCACAATGAAGAAAATATGTATCATGATGAAGAAAATGAGCATCTTGATGAAGAAAATATGCATTATGATGAAGAAAATGAGCATCACGATGACGGAAATGAGCATCACGAAGAAGGAAAAAAGCATCACGATGAAGGAAATGAGCATCACAATGAAGAAATATGTATCATGATGAAGAAAATGAGCGTCATGAGGAATAAAATATGCATCATGATGAATTAAATGAGCATTATGATGAAGGAAATGAGCATCATGATGACGGAAATAAGCATCATGAAGAATAAAAAGAGCATCAAGATGAAGAAAATGTGCATCGTGATAAAGAAAATATGTATCACGATTAAGAAAATACGATCATGATGAAGAAAATGAGCATCATGATGAGGAAAATATGCATCATGATGAAGAAAATGAGCATCATGACGAAGAAAATATGCATCATGATAAAGAAAATAAGCATCATGATGAAGAAAATGAGCACCATGATGAAGAAATTGAGCATCTTGATGAAGAAAATATGCATCATGATGAATAAAATATGCATCGTGATGAAAAAATGAGCATAATGATGAAGTAATCATGATGAAGAAATATGAGCATCATGATTAAGTAAATACGCATCATGATGAAGAAAATATACATCATGATGAAGAAAATGAGCATCATGATGAAGAAAATATGCATCATGATTAAGAAAATGAGCAAGTTTATGAAGAAAATATACATCATGATGAAGAAAATTTGCATCATGAAGAATAAAATGAGTGTCATGATGAAGAAAATGAGGATCATGATAAATAAAGTATGCAACATGATGAAGAAAATATGCATCGTGATGAAGAAAATGAGCATAATGATGAATAAAATATGCATCATGATGATGAAAATGAGATTCATGATGAAAAAAATATGCATCAAGATGAAGAAAATGAGCCTCATGATGAAGAAAATGAGCATCATGATGAAGAAAATATGCATCATGAGGAAGAAAATGGAAATCATGATTAAGAAAATGTGCATCATGATGAAGAAAATATGCATCTTGATGAAGAAAATGAGCATCATGAATAAAAAAATGAGCATCTTCATGAAGAAAATAGGCATTATGATGAAGAAAATGAGCATCACGATGAAGGAAATGAGCATCACGAAGAATCAAATAAGCAACACGATGAAGGAAATGAGCATCACAATGAAGAAAATATGTATCATGATGAAGAAAATGAGCATCTTGATGAAGAAAATATGCATTATGATGAAGAAAATGAGCATCACGATGACGGAAATGAGCATCACGAAGAAGGAAAAAAGCATCACGATGAAGGAAATGAGCATCACAATGAAGAAATATGTATCATGATGAATAAAATGAGCGTCATGAGGAATAAAATATGCATCATGATGAATTAAATGAGCATTATGATGAAGGAAATGAGCATCATGATGACGGAAATAGGCATCATGAAGAATAAAAAGAGCATCAAGATGAAGAAAATGTGCATCGTGATAAATAAAATATGTATCACGATTAAGAAAATACGATCATGATGAAGAAAATGAGCATCATGATGAGGAAAATATGCATCATGATGAAGAAAATGAGCATCATGACGAAGAAAATATGTATCATGATAAAGAAAATAAGCATCATGATGAAGAAAATGAGCACCATGATAAAAGAAATTGAGCATCTTGATGAAGAAAATATGCATCATGATGAATAAAATATGCATCAAGATGAAGAAAATGAGCCTTATGATGAAGAAAATGTGAATCATGATGAAGAAAATATGTATCATGAGGAAGAAAATTGAAATCATGATTAAGAAAATATAATATCTTAGTTCAACTAGATTTTTTTTAGAAAGCCCAAAACCTATTTATTTATTTTATGGCCTAAAAGGCCAGCCCTATCTTAGCCCAACTAGATTTTGTTAGAAAGCCCAAAACCTAATTATTTATTTTTATGGCCCAAAAGGCCAGCCCAATTAAGCCCAACTATATTTTTTTTAGAAAGCCCAAATTTATTTATTTATTTATTTTGTGGCCCAAAGTTTCAGCCCACTTAAATGGCCTGATATATAATTATTAAGGCTAAAGTTAAAAAAAAAAGAGAGACAAGAACGGGAGAAGAAAAGCAAAAGAGGGGAAAGAAGAGAGGAAGAGGAGAAACCCTTGTTGATCAAATTCTCCCTTACAACCCTCATCCTAGGTGGTTTTTAAGTTGTTTTGAGGTAAGTGGTGTGTGAATTAAGCTTCCTTCTTCCATGATTTTGTAATTTTGTGGGGTTTTTCTTTTTGGTATGTGGGTAATTTGCAGACTGTTCGAACTGATTTTGACATAGCTATTGCCATCGAAACTTTGCAAACTTAATTTCTGTACGTAGCTGAACTCGTTAGCTTTCCGTAGCCACTTGAAACGCCTCAATCCGATTATTCTACAATTAGTTATGATTTTTCTCGTAAACTGCCGCTAGCAGGAAAATTTCAGAATTTTTATGTCGAATTCAAACTTATTTTCTATCGTTTCGTCTAGTTAATGTATTGAAAAGGGTTATGTGGGATTGGGAACTGATGTTAAGGAGTTACATACTATTTTTTTATTTAATATCGACTCGTTCGAAATCGATTAGGATTTGTATTTAGCAATGAAAGGGATGTTACCACTAATAGTTAGTTATATTTAATTTGTCTTTAATTGCTCATCTCCTTTCTAGGTAAAGAACCATCGACGAAGAGCAAGGAACCGACTTCAGATTCCGGAGAGAGTTAATCACTTCCTTGTGAGTTGATAATTCGGGAACGCCTTCTCTTGTGGGAAGTGTGGACCCTCGATAAATGTGCATTTATTTTAGTTTTAATTAATTGATAAGAAAATTATTTGGTATTGTGTTATGTGGTAAAGAGCCTGGTTGGCTCGATTTCTCTGGTTAGAGTCCTGTTAGCCATTTTATGAGTATTATTGATTTTAACTTATGTTGAAGAGTCTTGCCGGCTCGGTATCTGATAACATTTATTGTGAATTATTTGAGAATTGATTTCTGGTTATTCTTGTGTGCTATTAAGACTCTAACTTGAGTCGTTATTCATCTTATGATGCACATGCATATGTATGCCTGGTACCAAGGTTAAGTAGCCCGAATTGGTCACGGTTCGGGTGAGTTGGAGCGACATTGATTAAGTAGCCCGAATTGTCGCGGTTCGGGTGAGTTAGAGTGACAACCAAGTTGCCCGGGATTGGCAAACCCGCGTGAGTTAGATCTAACGGGGCACCTGTCCATTTGCCAAATACTGAACTCTGGAGGGTGATCGTTAGATGGATTAGTCTATTATAGGCTCAGTCAACGTCACCGGTGTGGGACATGCATGTCATATATGTTTATATGTTTGATCATTTCAAGTATTCAGTCGATATTGAATTGTGAACTTTAGCACTTGGCGTTGAGAAAGAATATTAATGTGCATTTTATCTAGAGTAACGGTGACGGGCTTGGACTGTCTCTCGACGGAGAGCTCAGTTCGAGGAGGATATTGACTACCCACGCGTCTTTTTTGTGATAACATGTTGTTTGAACAAATTGTGTTATTCGTAAATGTGCACTAAGGTTTTTATTTTCATTTATATGTACACTGAGTGAGAAATAGTTATTGTGAGACGAAATGTGGGATTTTATGTTATGAACCGCGAGTGGAATACATGCTTCGTATAAGGGTCGGGGTGACCGGCTTATCACCTCACTGAGCTAGTGGTTTTGCTCACCCCATCATTCTTTCCTTTTCAGGCTGTTGATATCGTTTTGGTTGGAGGTTTGCCTATCGTTTGCTCGTCATCCAATCCGTGTTTTGGGTACTTCCTCTTTTATGTAAATTGACGGATTCATTGGCGAGATTGTATAGTTTATATTTGGTGACCCCCTTGATGTTCTTTTTGTACCCTCGCGATGTTATATCGTTCATGTATATTTTCTTTAAACTAAGTTACACCGTTGTATTTTGTACCTTTGTAAATCCTTGTTGATACTTTATGAGATGATGTCCTCGGGTTGTACCCGTTGTTATCAGTTGTTCAGTTCTACAGGTACTTGATAGCAAGCCTTACGTTTTCTATAAACTTTGTGGAGTGGAGTGCACCCATTCTGCAAAATTTATGGTTAACGTGGCGGTTGTCGCATTCTGTCTGGGGTCGGGGCGTGACAACTTTCTTGGTATCAGAGCCTGGTTTTATGATTCTCATTCTTTTTGAGTCGAGCCAATGAGTCCAACTTTGTTTCTATGTCATCCTAAGGTATCGTATTGCCTTGACGTTGACCTTGCATTTTCTTTCCTTTCTTCCTTTCAGTCATTATGGCACCTCCAGTTCGAGGTCGAGGTCGAGGTCGAGATCGAGGACACGCTCCTCGTGATCCTCCGAGTCCTCTACTCTCTTCTGTTCCTCGTGGACCTCGAGGACATGTTTCTTCTGATCATGTCATTCCTCCGACGGTTATGGACCCTATCAATTCTGATCATAGGGTGCCAGTTTCCCAGGTAGAGCAACCACGGGCCCAGCTGCGGGTTGAGCACATGATGACACCCGAGCAGTACCAATTGTATTATGATCATATTCGAATACATGGTGTTCCACCACCTACAACGGCTCATACAACTACGACTGTCACTGAAGAGGTTCTTCGTGCTAATGAATCGATTCGACCTACATCTAATGTACCAGTTTTTACTCCAGAAATGGCTTTAGGAGGTTCTGCTTCTCGAGGTGCACTTTTTATACCTGATTTGGTGAAAGCAGTTGAAAACATGGGGACTTCGAAATTTGACGGTGCAAGAGATGCTTCTAAAGCGGGGGCATGGTTAAAGGAGATTACAGAGACCTTTGACACCTTGATGATTGAAGAATGTTATCGTGTGGTCATTGCGACCAAGCTGTTAGGCCCAGATGCACGACGATGGTGGCAGAATCTAAAAGAGACATCTTCGGTTACTATTACGTGGGCTATCTTTGTGGAACGATTCAAAGATCGATACTTCTCTCAGTACATCAAGGATCAGAAGAGAAAGGAGTTCTTCAACCTCTTTCAAGGCATTATGTCGGTCGTTGAGTACGAAAGCAAATTTCTGGAATTGCGAGAATTCGCTCCTGAGTCATATACGACGAGAGACTTATGCAAGAGATTTGAAGATGGTCTTAATTTAAATATTCGAGATCGTATCAAGTCCGGAGACAAGTACGAGAGTCTTGATGATCTCGTAGAAGAAGCCCTGAGGGTAGAAGGTTTAGTTCAGGCGAGACATAAGCTTGCAGAACGATCTCAAAAGAAAAGGCAAGGGAGCGCATTTCCAGGAAATGCATCGAAGGTGTATAGGGGTGTGGGATCTTCGCGTGGCGCACCAAGTTCGGCATCTATTAGTTTTCCTCAACCTCGGGAGCAGTTTAGTAGAGGCGGGAGCAATGTCTCGGGATCGGTTGGCGAAAATCGCAAGTGCCAGAATTGCCTAAAATATCATGACGGCCCCTGTAAGGCTCCTCAAGTATGTTTTCAGTGTCGACAGCCGGGGCATATGCGAAGTTCTTGTCCTCAGCTTATGGGAACGAGCAGTCAGGGTTCTAGTCAGTTTCGTGGTAAACTAACATATTCTACACCCAGAGATACTCGATCTGCAGTTACCAGAGTGCCCGATGCCTCAAGCGGCCCTAGTACTCAATCACCTATGCAAGGAAGGAAGCAAACTAGAGTATTTCATATTTCCCAAGAAGAGGCTCGCTCAGATCCGAAGGTTGTGACAGGTAATTTATAATTTGAGTATTTTCACATGCTAAATCTAACCCCGCCTTGTTATGCCACTTGATTACGAATAAAACATTCGTAAGAAATTCTATCTTTTCAAATTTTTTAAATCACAATCTCACCTAATATTGCTTCTTTAGGCCATGTGTTTGTGGGAGACCATCAGGTCTACGCTTTATTTGACCCAGGTTCTGATAGGTCTTATATCCGAGATGATCTTACTTCGATCTTAGATTATCCTATCTCTCATTTGTCACCTGGAATCATCGTTCATACCCCTCTTGGAGAGCGTCTAATTCGTGATTCGGTATTCCTTGGTTGTCCATTGAAGATCAAATATGTCATTTTAGAGGCTGAATTGATACCATTGCCTTTGATTGATCTTGATGTTATTCTTGGCATGGATTGGCTTTCTTCTCATCATGCAATTCTCGATTGCCACGAGAAGCTTGTTATTTTTCGTAGACCAGGATTCTCAGAACTTGTTTTTGAGGTAAACTTCAAACGAGATCCCTCTCTTTTATTTCAATATTGACTGCGCATAAATTAATGCGTAAGGGTTGTGAGGCATTCTTGGCATTTGTCATCGATACTTCTCTTTCTGAAACTAAACTAGATGACATCCCAATCGTGAATGAATTTCCTGATGTCTTTCCCGAAGACTTACCAGGACAACCTCCGAATCGAGAGATTGATTTTTCCATTGACGTACTTCCTGGAATCACACCTATATCGATTACTCCATATCGAATGTCGCCTGCTGAGCTCAAGGAACTCCAGACACAACTTGGGGAATTATTGGAGAAGGGGTTCATACGACCTAGCACATCTCCGTGGGGTGCTCCAGTTCTTTTTGTCAAGAAGAAAGATGGATCACTTCGCCTATGTGTTGACTACCGTCAATTGAACAAGGTGACAATTAAGAACAAATATCCTCTTCCAAGAATCGATGATCTGTTTGATCAATTACAAGGAGCAACTGTGTTCTCAAAAATTGATTTGCGATCCGGTTATCACCAACTCAAGATTAGGGAATCTGATATCCCTAAGTCTACTTTTCGAACCAGATACGGTCATTTTGAATTTTGTGTTATGCCTTTTGGACTTACAAATGCTCCTGCAGCTTTTATGGATCTTATGAATCGGGTCTTTCGGCCGTGCTTAGATAAGTTTGTCATCATCTTCATTGATGACATTCTTATTTATTCTAAATCGGACGACGAGCATTCTCATCATCTAAGAATTGCTCTGAACATTCTCAGAGAAAACCAGCTTTATGCTAAATTCTCGAAGTGTGAATTTTGGCTTCGCGAGGTAAGCTTTTTGGGTCATCACATTTCTAAAGAAGGAATCTACGTCGATCCAGTGAAGATTCAAGCTATACTAGATTGGGAGCGTCCAAAGAACGTGACAGAGATTCGTAGTTTTCTGGGATTAGCTGGATATTATCGACGGTTTGTCAAAGACTTTTCGTTATTGGCTTCATCTTTGACTAAATTGACTCGGAAAGGGGTAAAATTTGAATGGAATGAAGAATGCGACGAAGCATTTCAAGAATTGAAAAGACGACTCGTTTCAGCTCCTATTCTTGCTTTGCCAGACCCAGCGATTGGAGAATTTACCATTTATAGCGACGCCTCGAGACAAGGATTAGGATGCGTTCTCATGCAAGAAGGAAAGGTTATTGCCTACGCTTCAAGGCAATTGAAGAAGAACGAAGAAAATTATCCTACACATGATTTAGAGTTGGCTGCAATCGTCTTTGCATTGAAGATCTGGAGGCACTATCTGTATGGTGCAACTTGTCGGGTTTTCACTGATCACAAGAGCTTAAAGTATATCACCACCCAAAAGGAGCTCAACCTCAGGCAAAGGCGATGGATGGAGTTGATTAGTGACTATGACTTAGTCATCGATTATCATCCTGGTAAGGCGAACGTTGTTGCAGATGCTCTGAGTAGAAAGTCTTCTACCTCACTTGCTTCGATTCAATCTTTTTATCTTCCTATGTTGGAGCAATTTAAATCTTTACACATTTCGCTCGATTGTGAAAAGTCTAATGATTCTGCCTTAATCGCCAAATTCGAGGTTAGACCTACCTTGTTCGAGCAAATTCGAGAAAGACAATCACACGATGTTTATTTACAACAGAAGATTGTAAAGCTAAATCAAGGAAAAGAAACCGAATTTCGAATTCGGGATGATGGACTTCTTACTTTTAAAAATCGTGTTTGTGTTCCATCAGAACTTGATGTTCGTAGAGCTATTCTTGAGGAAGCCCATTCTTCAGCCTATGCTATGCATCCTGGTAGTACCAAAATGTACAGAACACTTCGGGAGCATTATTGGTGGCCAGGTATGAAACGGGACATTACTGAATTTGTATCAAAGTGCTTATCTTGCCAACAGATTAAAGCGGAACACCAAAAACCAGCCGGCATGCTTCAACCACTACCTATTCCTGAGTGGAAATGGGAAAACATCACAATGGATTTTGTTTCTGGTTTACCTCGAACCCAAAAGGGTCATGACTCAATTTGGGTCATTGTCGATCGTCTGACGAAATCGGCACATTTCCTTCCAGTGCATACCAACGAATCTTTAGAGAAACTTGCCAAGTTATATGTCGATGAGATCGTGAGATTGCACGGAGTACCAGTGTCAATCATATCTGACCGTGATCCAAGATTCACTTCCCGTTTTTGGCCTAGTCTGCAGAAAGCGCTAGGTACAAAATTACTATTCAGTACCTCGTTTCATCCACAGACTGATGGACAGTCAGAGAGAACTATACAGACACTAGAAGACATGTTACGTGCAGTGGTGTTGAATTTGGGAGGTAGCTGGGATAAGTACGTGACTTTGGTGGAGTTCGCTTATAACAACAGTTATCATTCAAGCATTGGAATGCCCCCGTACGAAGCTCTGTATGGCCGAAAGTGTCGAACACCACTCTTTTGGGATGAGGTTGGCGAGAGACAAATCGAACAAGTAGAGCTTATCGAAGATGCGAAGGCAAAAATACAACTTATTCGAGACAGACTTAAGGCAGCGCAAGATCGACAGAAAAGTTACGCAGATAATAGGAGGCGCGATTTGGAGTTTAATGAAGGAGACAAAGTTTTTTTGAAAATTTCTCCATGGAAGGGCGTGTTGCGATTCCGCCGTCGAGGAAAGTTGAGTCCAAGGTATATTGGCCCGTTTACGATCGTGCAAAGGATTGGTCGTGTCGCGTATCGACTTGAGCTACCATCGGAATTGTCGAAGATTCACGATGTCTTCCATGTCTCTATGCTTAGAAAATATGAACCAGATCCTTCGCACGTGCTCAAAGATCCCCCAGTTGTATTAAAGGAAAATCTATCGTACGAAGTATAACCTGTTCAAATTGTAGATCGCCGAGAGAAAATGCTTCGTAACAAATCCATTCCTATGGTGAGAATTCTATGGAGAAGTGATCAAATTGAAGAAGAAACATGGGAACCAGAGTCAGTCATGCGTCAACACCATCCAAATCTCTTTTCATCTCTAGGTACGTTTATGTTTCGAGGACGAAACTTTTTGGAGGAGGGGATACTTTATAATATCTTAGTTCAACTAGATTTTTTTTAGAAAGCCCAAAACCTATTTATTTATTTTATGGCCTAAAAGGCCAGCCCTATCTTAGCCCAACTAGATTTTGTTAGAAAGCCCAAAACCTAATTATTTATTTTTATGGCCCAAAAGGCCAGCCCAATTAAGCCCAACTATATTTTTTTTAGAAAGCCCAAATTTATTTATTTATTTATTTTGTGGCCCAAAGTTTCAGCCCACTTAAATGGCCTGATATATAATTATTAAGGCTAAAGTTAAAAAAAAAAGAGAGACAAGAACGGGAGAAGAAAAGCAAAAGAGGGGAAAGAAGAGAGGAAGAGGAGAAACCCTTGTTGATCAAATTCTCCCTTACAACCCTCATCCTAGGTGGTTTTTAAGTTGTTTTGAGGTAAGTGGTGTGTGAATTAAGCTTCCTTCTTCCATGATTTTGTAATTTTGTGGGGTTTTTCTTTTTGGTATGTGGGTAATTTGCAGACTGTTCGAACTGATTTTGACATAGCTATTGCCATCGAAACTTTGCAAACTTAATTTCTGTACGTAGCTGAACTCGTTAGCTTTCCGTAGCCACTTGAAACGCCTCAATCCGATTATTCTACAATTAGTTATGATTTTTCTCGTAAACTGCCGCTAGCAGGAAAATTTCAGAATTTTTATGTCGAATTCAAACTTATTTTCTATTGTTTCGTCTAGTTAATGTATTGAAAAGGGTTATGTGGGATTGGGAACTGATGTTAAGGAGTTACATACTATTTTTTTATTTAATATCGACTCGTTCGAAATCGATTAGGATTTGTATTTAGCAATGAAAGGGATGTTACCACTAATAGTTAGTTATATTTAATTTGTCTTTAATTGCTCATCTCCTTTCTAGGTAAAGAACCATCGACGAAGAGCAAGGAACCGACTTCAGATTCCGGAGAGAGTTAATCACTTCCTTGTGAGTTGATAATTCGGGAACGCCTTCTCTTGTGGGAAGTGTGGACCCTCGATAAATGTGCATTTATTTTAGTTTTAATTAATTGATAAGAAAATTATTTGGTATTGTGTTATGTGGTAAAGAGCCTGGTTGGCTCGATTTCTCTGGTTAGAGTCCTGTTAGCCATTTTATGAGTATTATTGATTTTAACTTATGTTGAAGAGTCTTGCCGGCTCGGTATCTGATAACATTTATTGTGAATTATTTGAGAATTGATTTCTGGTTATTCTTGTGTGCTATTAAGACTCTAACTTGAGTCGTTATTCATCTTATGATGCACATGCATATGTATGCCTGGTACCAAGGTTAAGTAGCCCGAATTGGTCACGGTTCGGGTGAGTTGGAGCGACATTGATTAAGTAGCCCGAATTGTCGCGGTTCGGGTGAGTTAGAGTGACAACCAAGTTGCCCGGGATTGGCAAACCCGCGTGAGTTAGATCTAACGGGGCACCTGTCCATTTGCCAAATACTGAACTCTGGAGGGTGATCGTTAGATGGATTAGTCTATTATAGGCTCAGTCAACGTCACCGGTGTGGGACATGCATGTCATATATGTTTATATGTTTGATCATTTCAAGTATTCAGTCGATATTGAATTGTGAACTTTAGCACTTGGCGTTGAGAAAGAATATTAATGTGCATTTTATCTAGAGTAACGGTGACGGGCTTGGACTGTCTCTCGACGGAGAGCTCAGTTCGAGGAGGATATTGACTACCCACGCGTCTTTTTTGTGATAACATGTTGTTTGAACAAATTGTGTTATTCGTAAATGTGCACTAAGGTTTTTATTTTCATTTATATGTACACTGAGTGAGAAATAGTTATTGTGAGACGAAATGTGGGATTTTATGTTATGAACCGCGAGTGGAATACATGCTTCGTATAAGGGTCGGGGTGACCGGCTTATCACCTCACTGAGCTAGTGGTTTTGCTCACCCCATCATTCTTTCCTTTTCAGGCTGTTGATATCGTTTTGGTTGGAGGTTTGCCTATCGTTTGCTCGTCATCCAATCCGTGTTTTGGGTACTTCCTCTTTTATGTAAATTGACGGATTCATTGGCGAGATTGTATAGTTTATATTTGGTGACCCCCTTGATGTTCTTTTTGTACCCTCGCGATGTTATATCGTTCATGTATATTTTCTTTAAACTAAGTTACACCGTTGTATTTTGTACCTTTGTAAATCCTTGTTGATACTTTATGAGATGATGTCCTCGGGTTGTACCCGTTGTTATCAGTTGTTCAGTTCTACAGGTACTTGATAGCAAGCCTTACGTTTTCTATAAACTTTGTGGAGTGGAGTGCACCCATTCTGCAAAATTTATGGTTAACGTGGCGGTTGTCGCATTCTGTCTGGGGTCGGGGCGTGACAGAAAATGTGCATCATGATGAAGAAAATATGCATCTTGATGAAGAAAATGAGCATCATGATAAAGAAAATGAGCATCTTGATGAAGAAAATATGCATTATGATGAAGAAGATGTGCAACATAATAACGAAAATATGCATCATGATGAAGAAAATATGCATCATGATGAAAAAATGAGCATCATGATGAAAAAAATGAGCGTCATGATGAAGAAAATGAGCATCATGATGAAAAAAATGAGCATCTTGATGAATAAAATATGTATTATGACGAAGAAAATGAGCATCACGATGAAGGAAATGAGCATCACGAAGTAGGAAATAAGCATCACGATGAAGGAAATGAGCATCACAATGAAGAAAATATGTATCATGATGAAGAAAATGAGCGTCATGATGAATAAAATATGCATCATGATGAATTAAATGAGCATTATGATGAAGGAAATGAGCATCGTGATGACGGAAATGAGCATCATGAAGAATAAAATGAGCATCAAGATGAAGAAAATGTGCATCGTGATAAAGAAAATATGTATCACGATGAAGAAAATATGCATCATGATGAAGAAAATGAGCATCATGATGAGGAAAATATACATCATGATGAAGAAAATGAGCATCATGACGAAGAAAATATGCATCATGATATAGAAAATAAGCATCATGATGAAGAAAATGAGCACCATGATGAAGAAATTGAGCATCTTGTTGAAGAAAATATGCATCATGATGAATAAAATATGCACTGTGATGAAAAAATGAGCATCATGATGAAGTAATCATGATGAAGAAAAGTGAGCATCATGATTAAGTAATACGCATCATGATGAAGAAAATATGCATCATGATGAAGAAAATGAGCATCATGATGAAGAAAATATGCATCATGATTAAGAAAATGAGCAAGTTTATGAAGAAAATATACATAATGATGAATAAAATATGCATCATGATGATGAAAATGAGTTTCATGATGAAGAAAATATGCATCAAGATGAAGAAAATGAGCCTCATGATGAAGAAAATGAGCATCATGATGAAGAAAATATGCATCATGAGGAAGAAAATTGAAATCATGATTAAGAAAATGTGCATCATGATGAAGAAAATATGCATCTTGAAGAAGAAAATGAGCATCATGATGAAGAAAATGAGCATCTGGATGAAGAAAATATGCATTATGATGAAGAAGATGTGCAACATGATAACGAAAATATGCATCATGACGAAGAAAATATGCGTCATGATGAAGAAAATGATCATCATGATGAAAAAAATGTGCGTCATGATGAAGAAAATGAGCATCATGATGAAGAAAATGAGCATCTTGATGAAGAAAATATGCATTATGATGAAGAAAATGAGCATCACGATGAAGGAAATGAGCATCACGAAGAAGGAAATAAGCATCACGATGAAGGAAATGAGCATCACAATGAAGAAAATATGTATCATGATGTAGAAAATGAGCGTCATGATGAATACAATATGCATCATGATGAATTAAATGAGCATTATGATGAAGGGAAATGAGCATCATGATGACGGAAATAAGCATCACGAATAAAATGAGCATCAAGATGAAGAAAATGTGCATCGTGATAAAGAAAATATGTATCACGATGAAGAAAATACGCATCATGATGAAGAAAATGAGCATCATGATGAGGAAAATATGCATCATGATGAAGAAAATGAGCATCATGACGAAGAAAATATGCATCATGATAAAGAAAATAAGCATCATGATGAAGAAAATGAGCACCATGATGAAGAAATTGAGCATCTTGATGAAGAAAATATGCATCATGATGAATAAAATATGCATCGTGATGAAAAAATGAGCATAATGATGAAGTAATCATGATGAAGAAATATGAGCATCATGATTAAGTAAATACGCATCATGATGAAGAAAATATACATCATGATGTAGAAAATTAGCATCATGATGAAGAAAATATGCATCATGATTAAGAAAATGAGCAAGTTTATGAAGAAAATATACATCATGATGAAGAAAATTTGCATCATGAAGAATAAAATGAGTGTCATGATGAAGAAAATGAGGATCATGATAAATAAAGTATGCAACATGATGAAGAAAATATGCATCGTGATGAAGAAAATGAGCATAATGATGAATAAAATATGCATCATGATGATGAAAATGAGATTCATGATGAAAAAAATATGCATCAAGATGAATAAAATGAGCCTCATGATGAAGAAAATGAGCATCATGATGAAGAAAATGAGCATCATGATGAAGAAAATATGCATCATGAGGAAGAAAATGGAAATCATTATTAAGAAAATGTGCATCATGATGAAGAAAATATGCATCTTGATGAAGAAAATGAGCATCATGAATAAAAAAATGAGCATCTTCATGAAGAAAATAGGCATTATGATGAAGAAAATGAGCATCACGATGAAGGAAATGAGCATCACGAAGAATCAAATAAGCAACACGATGAAGGAAATGAGCATCACAATGAAGAAAATATGTATCATGATGAAGAAAATGAGCATCTTGATGAAGAAAATATGCATTATGATGAAGAAAATGAGCATCACGATGACGGAAATGAGCATCACGAAGAAGGAAAAAAGCATCACGATGAAGGAAATGAGCATCACAATGAAGAAATATGTATCATGATGAAGAAAATGAGCGTCATGAGGAATAAAATATGCATCATGATGAATTAAATGAGCATTATGATGAAGGAAATGAGCATCATGATGACGGAAATAAGCATCATGAAGAATAAAAAGAGCATCAAGATGAAGAAAATGTGCATCGTGATAAAGAAAATATGTATCACGATTAAGAAAATACGATCATGATGAAGAAAATGAGCATCATGATGAGGAAAATATGCATCATGATGAAGAAAATGAGCATCATGACGAAGAAAATATGCATCATGATAAAGAAAATAAGCATCATGATGAAGAAAATGAGCACCATGATGAAGAAATTGAGCATCTTGATGAAGAAAATATGCATCATGATGAATAAAATATGCATCGTGATGAAAAAATGAGCATAATGATGAAGTAATCATGATGAAGAAATATGAGCATCATGATTAAGTAAATACGCATCATGATGAAGAAAATATACATCATGATGAAGAAAATGAGCATCATGATGAAGAAAATATGCATCATGATTAAGAAAATGAGCAAGTATATGAAGAAAATATACATCATGATGAAGAAAATTAGCATCATGAAGAATAAAATGAGTGTCATGATGAAGAAAATGAGGATCATGATAAATAAAGTATGCAACATGATGAAGAAAATATGCATCGTGATGAAGAAAATGAGCATAATGATGAATAAAATATGCATCATGATGATGAAAATGAGATTCATGATGAAAAAAATATGCATCAAGATGAAGAAAATGAGCCTCATGATGAAGAAAATGAGCATCATGATGAAGAAAATATGCATCATGAGGAAGAAAATGGAAATCATGATTAAGAAAATGTGCATCATGATGAAGAAAATATGCATCTTGATGAAGAAAATGAGCATCATGAATAAAAAAATGAGCATCTTCATGAAGAAAATAGGCATTATGATGAAGAAAATGAGCATCACGATGAAGGAAATGAGCATCACGAAGAATCAAATAAGCAACACGATGAAGGAAATGAGCATCACAATGAAGAAAATATGTATCATGATGAAGAAAATGAGCATCTTGATGAAGAAAATATGCATTATGATGAAGAAAATGAGCATCACGATGACGGAAATGAGCATCACGAAGAAGGAAAAAAGCATCACGATGAAGGAAATGAGCATCACAATGAAGAAATATGTATCATGATGAATAAAATGAGCGTCATGAGGAATAAAATATGCATCATGATGAATTAAATGAGCATTATGATGAAGGAAATGAGCATCATGATGACGGAAATAGGCATCATGAAGAATAAAAAGAGCATCAAGATGAAGAAAATGTGCATCGTGATAAATAAAATATGTATCACGATTAAGAAAATACGATCATGATGAAGAAAATGAGCATCATGATGAGGAAAATATGCATCATGATGAAGAAAATGAGCATCATGACGAAGAAAATATGCATCATGATAAAGAAAATAAGCATCATGATGAAGAAAATGAGCACCATGATAAAAGAAATTGAGCATCTTGATGAAGAAAATATGCATCATGATGAATAAAATATGCATCAAGATGAAGAAAATGAGCCTTATGATGAAGAAAATGTGAATCATGATGAAGAAAATATGCATCATGAGGAAGAAAATTGAAATCATGATTAAGAAAATGTGCATCATGATGAAGAAAATATGCATCTTGATGAAGAAAATGAGCATCATGATAAAGAAAATGAGCATCTTGATGAAGAAAATATGCATTATGATGAAGAAGATGTGCAACATAATAACGAAAATATGCATCATGATGAAGAAAATATGCATCATGATGAAAAAATGAGCATCATGATGAAAAAAATGAGCGTCATGATGAAGAAAATGAGCATCATGATGAAAAAAATGAGCATCTTGATGAATAAAATATGTATTATGACGAAGAAAATGAGCATCACGATGAAGGAAATGAGCATCACGAAGTAGGAAATAAGCATCACGATGAAGGAAATGAGCATCACAATGAAGAAAATATGTATCATGATGAAGAAAATGAGCGTCATGATGAATAAAATATGCATCATGATGAATTAAATGAGCATTATGATGAAGGAAATGAGCATCATGATGACGGAAATGAGCATCATGAAGAATAAAATGAGCATCAAGATGAAGAAAATGTGCATCGTGATAAAGAAAATATGTATCACGATGAAGAAAATACGCATCATGATGAAGAAAATGAGCATCATGATGAGGAAAATATACATCATGATGAAGAAAATGAGCATCATGACGAAGAAAATATGCATCATGATAAAGAAAATAAGCATCATGATGAAGAAAATGAGCACCATGATGAAGAAATTGAGCATCTTGATGAAGAAAATATGCATCATGATGAATAAAATATGCACTGTGATGAAAAAATGAGCATCATGATGAAGTAATCATGATGAAGAAAAATGAGCATCATGATTAAGTAATACGCATCATGATGAAGAAAATATGCATCATGATGAAGAAAATGAGCATCATGATGAAGAAAATATGCATCATGATTAAGAAAATGAGCAAGTTTATGAAGAAAATATACATCATGATGAAGAAAATTTGCATCATGAAGAATAAAATGAGTGTCATGATGAAGAAAATGAGGATCATGATAAATAAAATATGCAACATGATGAAGAAAATATGCATCGTGATGAAGAAAATGAGCATAATGATGAATAAAATATGCATCATGATGATGAAAATGAGATTCATGATGAAGAAAATATGCATCAAGATGAAGAAAATGAGCCTCATGATGAAGAAAATGAGCATAATGATGAAGAAAATGAGCATCATGATGAAGAAAATATGCATCATGAGGAAGAAAATGGAAATCATGAATAAGACAATGTGCATCATGATGAAGAAAATATGCATCTTGATGAAGAAAATGAGCATCATGATGAAAAAAATGAGCATCTTGATGAAGAAAATAGGCATTATGATGAAGAAAATGAGCATCACGATGAAGGAAATGAGCATCACGAAGAATCAAATAAGCAACACGATGAAGGAAATGAGCATCACAATGAAGAAAATATGTAACATGATGAAGAAAATGAGCGTCACGATGAAGAAAATATGCATCATGATGAATTAAATGAGCATTATGATGAAGGAAATGAGCATCATGATGACGAAAATGAGCATCATGAAGAAGAAAATGAGCATCAAGATGAAGAAAATGTGCATCATGATGAAGAAAATATGCATTATGATGAAGAAGATGTGCAACATGATAACGAAAATATGCATCATGATGAAGAAAATATGCATCATGATGAAGAAAATGAGCATCATGATGAAAAAATTGAGCGTCATGATGAAGAAAATGAGCATCATGATGAAGAAATTGAGCATCTTGATGAAGAAAATATGCATCATGATGAAGAAAATATGCATCACGAAAAAGGAAATGAGCGTCATGATTAAAAAAATGAGCATCATGATGAAGAAAATATGTATCATGATGAAGAAAATATGCATCTTGATGAAGAAAATGAGCATCACGATAAAAAAAATGCATCATGATGAAGAAAATGAGTATCATGATGAAGTAAATATGCATCAAGATGAAGAAAATGAGCATCATGATGAAGAAATTGAGCATCATGATGAAGAAATCATGATGAAGAAAAATGAGCATCATGATGAAGTAAATACGCACCATGATGAAGAAATTGAGCATCTTGATGACGAAAATATGCATCATGATGAAGAAAATATGCATCATGATGAAGAAAATATGCATCATGAAAAAGAAAATGAGCGTCAAGATGAAGAAAATGAGCATCATGATAAAGAAATTATGCATCATGATGAAGAAAATATGCATCTTGATGAAGAAAATGAGCATCATGATGAATAAAATGTGCATCATGATGAATAAAATGAGCATCATGATGAAGTATATATGCATCAACATGAAGAAAATGAGCACATGATGAAGAAATTGAGCGTCATGATGAAGAAAAATGAGCATCATGATTAAGTAAATACGCATCATGATGAAGAAAATATGCATCATGATGAAGAAAATGAGCATCGTGATGAAGAAAATATGCAATATGATTAAGAAAATGAGCAAGTTTATTAAGAAAATATGCATCATGATGAAGAAAATATGCATCATGAAGAATAAAATGAGCGTCATGATGAAGAAAATGAGGATCATGATAAATAAAATATGCATCATGATGAAGAAAATATGCATCGTGATGAAGAAAATTAGCATAATGATGAATAAAATATGCATCAAGATGATGAAAATGAGGTTCATGATGAAGAAAATATGCATCAAAATGAAGAAAATGAGCCTCATGATGAAGAAAATGAGCATCATGATGAAGAAAATATGCATCATGAGGAAGAAAATTGAAATCATGATTAAGAAAATGTGCATCATGATGAAGAAAATATGCATCTTGAAGAAGAAAATGAGCATCATGATGAAGAAAATGAGCATCTGGATGAAGAAAATATGCATTATGATGAAGAAGATGTGCAACATGATAACGAAAATATGCATCATGACGAAGAAAATATGCGTCATGATGAAGAAAATGATCATCATGATGAAAAAAATGTGCGTCATGATGAAGAAAATGAGCATCATGATGAAGAAAATGAGCATCTTGATGAAGAAAATATGCATTATAATGAAGAAAATGAGCATCACGATGACGGAAATGAGCATCACGAAGAAGGAAATAAGCATCACGATGAAGGAAATGAGCATCACAATGAAGAAATATTTATCATGATGAAGAAAATGTACGTCATGAGGAATAAAATATGCATCATGATGAATTAAATGAGCATTATGATGAAGGGAATGAGCATCATGATGACGGAAATAAGCATCATGAATAAAATGAGCATCAAGTTGAAGAAAATGTGCATCATGATAAAGAAAATATGTATCACGATTAAGATAATACGATCATGATGAAGAAAATGAGCATCATGATGAGGAAAATATGCATCATGATGAAGAAAATGAGCATCATGACGAAGAAAATATGCATCATGATAAAGAAAATAAGCATCATGATGAAGAAAATGAGCACCATGATGAAGAAATTGAGCATCTTGATGAAGAAAATATGCATCATGATGAATAAAATATGCATCGTGATGAAAAAATGAGCATAATGATGAAGTAATCATGATGAAGAAATATGAGCATCATGATTAAGTAAATACGCATCATGATGAAGAAAATATACATCATGATGAAGAAAATGAGCATCATGATGAAGAAAATATGCATCATGATTAAGAAAATGAGCAAGTTTATGAAGAAAATATACATCATGATGAAGAAAATTTGCATCATGAAGAATAAAATGAGTGTCATGATGAAGAAAATGAGGATCATGATAAATAAAATATGCAACATGATGAAGAAAATATGCATCGTGATGAAGAAAATGAGCATAATGATGAATAAAATATGCATCATGATGATGAAAATGAGATTCATGATGAAGAAAATATGCATCAAGATGAAGAAAATGAGCCTCATGATGAAGAAAATGAGCATCATGATGAAGAAAATGAGCATCATGATGAAGAAAATATGCATCATGAGGAAGAAAATGGAAATCATGATTAAGAAAATGTGCATCATGATGAAGAAAATATGCATCTTGATGAAGAAAATGAGCATCATGAAGAAAAAAATGAGCATCTTCATGAAGAAAATAGGCATTATGATGAAGAAAATGAGCATCACGATGAAGGAAATGAGCATCACGAAGAATCAAATAAGCAACACGATGAAGGAAAGGAGCATCACAATGAAGAAAATATGTATCATGATGAAGAAAATGAGCATCTTGATGAAGAAAATATGCATTATGATGAAGAAAATGAGCATCACGATGACGGAAATGAGCATCACGAAGAAGGAAAAAAGCATCACGATGAAGGAAATGAGCATCACAATGAAGAAATATGTATCATGATGAAGAAAATGAGCGTCATGAGGAATAAAATATGCATCATGATGAATTAAATGAGCATTATGATGAAGGAAATGAGCATCATGATGACGGAAATAAGCATCATGAAGAATAAAAAGAGCATCAAGATGAAGAAAATGTGCATCGTGATAAAGAAAATATGTATCACGATTAAGAAAATACGATCATGATGAAGAAAATGAGCATCATGATGAGGAAAATATGCATCATGATGAAGAAAATGAGCATCATGACGAAGAAAATATGCATCATGATAAAGAAAATAAGCATCATGATGAAGAAAATGAGCACCATGATGAAGAAATTGAGCATCTTGATGAAGAAAATATGCATCATGATGAATAAAATATGCATCGTGATGAAAAAATGAGCATAATGATGAAGTAATCATGATGAATAAATATGAGCATCATGATTAAGTAAATACGCATCATGATGAAGAAAATATACATCATGATGAAGAAAATAAGCATCATGATGAAGAAAATATGCATCATGATTAAGAAAATGAGCAAGTTTATGAAGAAAATATGCATCATGGTGAAGAAAATTTGCATCATGAAGAATAAAATGAGTGTCATGATGAAGAAAATGAGGATCATGATAAATAAAGTATGCAACATGATGAAGAAAATATGCATCGTGATGAAGAAAATGAGCATAATGATGAATAAAATATGTATCATGATGATGAAAATGAGATTCATGATGAAAAAAATATGCATCAAGATGAAGAAAATGAGCCTCATGATGAAGAAAATGAGCATCATGATGAAGAAAATGAGCATCATGATGAAGAAAATATGCATCATGAGGAAGAAAATGGAAATCATGATTAAGAAAATGTGCATCATGATGAAGAAAATATGCATCTTGATGAAGAAAATGAGCATCATGAATAAAAAAATGAGCATCTTCATGAAGAAAATAGGCATTATGATGAAGAAAATGAGCATCACGATGAAGGAAATGAGCATCACGAAGAATCAAATAAGCAACACGATGAAGGAAATGAGCATCACAATTAAGAAAATATGTATCATGATGAAGAAAATGAGCATCTTGATGAAGAAAATATGCATTATGATGAAGAAAATGAGCATCACGATGACGGAAATGAGCATCACGAAGAAGGAAAAAAGCATCACGATGAAGGAAATGAGCATCACAATGAAGAAATATGTATCATGATGAAGAAAATGAGCGTCATGAGGAATAAAATATGCATCATGATGAATTAAATGAGCATTATGATGAAGGAAATGAGCATCATGATGACGGAAATAAGCATCATGAAGAATAAAAAGAGCATCAAGATGAAGAAAATGTGCATCGTGATAAAGAAAATATGTATCACGATTAAGAAAATACGATCATGATGAAGAAAATGAGCATCATGATGAGGAAAATATGCATCATGATGAAGAAAATGAGCATCATGACGAAGAAAATATGCATCATGATAAAGAAAATAAGCATCATGATGAAGAAAATGAGCACCATGATGAAGAAATTGAGCATCTTGATGAAGAAAATATGCATCATGATGAATAAAATATGCATCGTGATGAAAAAATGAGCATAATGATGAAGTAATCATGATGAAGAAATATGAGCATCATGATTAAGTAAATACGCATCATGATGAAGAAAATATACATCATGATGAAGAAAATGAGCATCATGATGAAGAAAATATGCATCATGATTAAGAAAATGAGCAAGTTTATGAAGAAAATATACATCATGATGAAGAAAATTTGCATCATGAAGAATAAAATGATTGTCATGATGAAGAAAATGAGGATCATGATAAATAAAGTATGCAACATGATGAAGAAAATATGCATCGTGATGAAGAAAATGAGCATAATGATGAATAAAATATGTATCATGATGATGAAAATGAGATTCATGATGAAAAAAATATGCATCAAGATGAAGAAAATGAGCCTCATGATGAAGAAAATGAGCATCATGATGAAGAAAATGAGCATCATGATGAAGAAAATATGCATCATGAGGAAGAAAATGGAAATCATGATTAAGAAAATGTGCATCATGATGAAGAAAATATGCATCTTGATGAAGAAAATGAGCATCATGAATAAAAAAATGAGCATCTTCATGAAGAAAATAGGCATTATGATGAAGAAAATGAGCATCACGATGAAGGAAATGAGCATCACGAAGAATCAAATAAGCAACACGATGAAGGAAATGAGCATCACAATGAAGAAAATATGTATCATGATGAAGAAAATGAGCATCTTGATGAAGAAAATATGCATTATGATGAAGAAAATGAGCATCACGATGACGGAAATGAGCATCACGAAGAAGGAAAAAAGCATCACGATGAAGGAAATGAGCATCACAATGAAGAAATATGTATCATGATGAATAAAATGAGCGTCATGAGGAATAAAATATGCATCATGATGAATTAAATGAGCATTATGATGAAGGAAATGAGCATCATGATGACGGAAATAGGCATCATGAAGAATAAAAAGAGCATCAAGATGAAGAAAATGTGCATCGTGATAAATAAAATATGTATCACGATTAAGAAAATACGATCATGATGAAGAAAATGAGCATCATGATGAGGAAAATATGCATCATGATGAAGAAAATGAGCATCATGACGAAGAAAATATGCATCATGATAAAGAAAATAAGCATCATGATGAAGAAAATGAGCACCATGATGAAGAAATTGAGCATCTTGATGAAGAAAATATGCATCATGATGAATAAAATATGCATCGTGATGAAAAAATGAGCATAATGATGAAGTAATCATGATGAAGAAATATGAGCATCATGATTAAGTAAATACGCATCATGATGAAAAAAATATACATCATGATGAAGAAAATGAGCATCATGATGAAGAAAATATGTATCATGATTAAGAAAATGAGCAAGTTTATGAAGAAAATATACATCATGATGAAGAAAATTTGCATCATGAAGAATAAAATGAGTGTCATGATGAAGAAAATGAGGATCATGATAAATAAAGTATGCAACATGATGAAGAAAATATGCATCGTGATGAAGAAAATGAGCATAATGATGAATAAAATATGCATCATGATGATGAAAATGAGATTCATGATGAAAAAAATATGCATCAAGATGAAGAAAATGAGCCTCATGATGAAGAAAATGAGCATCATGATGAAGAAAATATGCATCATGAGGAAGAAAATGGAAATCATGATTAAGAAAATGTGCATCATGATGAAGAAAATATGCATCTTGATGAAGAAAATGAGCATCATGAAGAAAAAAATGAGCATCTTCATGAAGAAAATAGGCATTATGATGAAGAAAATGAGCATCACGATGAAGGAAATGAGCATCACGAAGAATCAAATAAGCAACACGATGAAGGAAACGAGCATCACAATGAAGAAAATATGTATCATGATGAAGAAAATGAGCATCTTGATGAAGAAAATATGCATTATGATGAAGAAAATGAGCATCACGATGACGGAAATGAGCATCACGAAGAAGGAAAAAAGCATCACGATGAAGGAAATGAGCATCACAATGAAGAAATATGTATCATGATGAAGAAAATGAGCGTCATGAGGAATAAAATATGCATCATGATGAATTAAATGAGCATTATGATGAAGGAAATGAGCATCATGATGACGGAAATGAGCATCATGAAGAATAAAATGAGCATCAAGATGAAGAAAATGTGCATCGTGATAAAGAAAATATGTATCACGATGAAGAAAATACGCATCATGATGAAGAAAATGAGCATCATGATGAGGAAAATATGCATCATGATGAAGAAAATGAGCATCATGACGAAGAAAATATGCATCATGATAAAGAAAATAAGCATCATGATGAAGAAAATGAGCACCATGATGAAGAAATTGAGCATCTTGATGAAGAAAATATGCATCATGATGAATAAAATATGCATCATGATGAAAAAATGAGCATAATGATGAAGTAATCATGATGAAGAAATATGAGCATCATGATTAAGTAAATACGCATCATGATGAAGAAAATATACATCATGATGAAGAAAATGAGCATCATGATGAAGAAAATATGCATCATGATTAAGAAAATGAGCAAGTTTATGAAGAAAATATGCATCATGATGAAGAAAATTTGCATCATGAAGAATAAAATGAGTGTCATGATGAAGAAAATGAGGATCATGATAAATAAAATATGCAACATGATGAAGAAAATATGCATCGTGATGAAGAAAATGAGCATAATGATGAATAAAATATGCATCATGATGATGAAAATGAGATTCATGATGAATAAAATATGCATCAAGATGAAGAAAATGAGCCTCATGATGAAGAAAATGAGCATCATGATGAAGAAAATGAGCATCATGATGAAGAAAATATGCATCATGAGGAAGAAAATGGAAATCATGATTAAGAAAATGTGCATCATGATGAAGAAAATATGCATCTTGATGAAGAAAATGAGCATCATGATGAAAAAAATGAGCATCTTGATGAAGAAAATATGCATTATGATGAAGAAAATGAGCATCACGATGAAGGAAATGAGCATCACGAAGAATCAAATAAGCAACACGATGAAGGAAATGAGCATCACAATGAAGAAAATATGTATCATGATGAAGAAAATGAGCGTCATGATGAAGAAAATATGCATCATGATGAATTAAATGAGCATTATGATGAAGGAAATGAGCATCATGATGACGGAAATGAGCATCATGAAGAAGAAAATGAGCATCAAGATGAAGAAAATGTGCATTGTGATAAAGAAAATATGTATCACGATGAAGAAAATATGCATCATGATGAAGAAAATGAGCATCATGATGAAGAAAATATGCATCATGATGAAGAAAATGAGCATCATGATAAAGAAAATGAGCATCATGATAAAGAAAATGAGCACCATGATAAAGAAATTGAGCATCTTGATGGAGAAAATATGCATCATGATGAAGAAAATATGCATCATGAAAAGAAAATGTGCGTCATGATGAAGAAAATGAGCATCATGATGAAGAGAATATGCATCATGTTGAAGAAAATATGCATCATGATGAAGAAAATGAGCATCATGATGAAGAAAATATGCATCATGATAAAGAAAATAAGCATGATGATGAAGAAAATGAGCACCATGATGAAGAAATTGAGCATCTTGATGAAGAAAATATGCATCATGATGAAGAAAATATGCATCATGAAAAAGAAAATGAGCATCATGATTAAAAAATGGGCATCATGATGAAGAAAATATGTATCTTGATGAAGAAAAAGAGCATCATGATGAATAAAATATGCATCATGATGAAGAAAATGAGTATCATGATGAAGTAAATATGCATCAAGATGAAGAAAATGAGCATCATGATGAAGAAATTGAGCATCATGATGAAGAAATCATGATGAAGAAAAATGAGCATCATGATGAAGTAAATACGCATCATGATGAAGAAAATATGTATCATGATGAAGAAAATGAGCATCATGATTAAGAAAATGAGCATCGTGATAAAGAAAATGAGCATCGTGATGAAGAAAATGAGCATCGTGATGAAGAATATGAGCATCATGATGAAAAAAATATGCATCATGATGAAGAAAATGAAAATCATGATGAAAATAATGTGTATCATGATGAAGAAAATATGCATCATGATAAAGAAAATAAGCATCTTGATGAAGAAAATGAGCTGCATGATGAAGGAAATGAGCACCTTTATGAAGAAAATATGCATCACGATGAAGAAAATGAGCATGTTGATGAATAAAATATGCATCATGATGAAGAAAATATGCATAATGAAAAAGAAAATGAGCATCATGATGAAGAAAATGAGGATCACAATGAAGAAAATATGCATCATGTTGTAGAAAATGAGCGTAATGATGAAGAAAATGAGCATCATGATGAATAAAATATACATCATGATGAAGAAAATGAGCTTCATGACGAAGAAAATATGCATCAAGATGAAGAAAATGAGCATCATGATGAAGAAAATTAGCATCATGATGAAGAAATAATGATGAAGAAAATGAGCATTAAGGTGAAGAAAATGAGCATCGTGATGACGAAAATATGCATCATGATGAAGAAAATGAGCATCATGATGAAGGAAATGGTCATAATGATGAAGGAAATGAGCATCATGATGAAGAAAATATTAATCATGATGAAGAAAATATGCATCATGATAAAGAAAATGAGCCTCATGATGAAGAAAATGTGAATCATGATGAAGAAAATGAGCTTCTTGATGAAGAAAATATGCATCATGATGAAGAAAATGATCAATATGATATAGAAAATGAGCATTTTGATGAAAAAAATGAGCACCATGATGAATAAAATATGCATTATGGTGAAGAAAATGTGCATCATGATGAAGAAAATATGCATCAAGATGAAGAAAATGAGCATCATGATGAAGAAATTGAGCATCATGATTAAGAAAATGAAAATCATGATGAAGAAAATGTGCAATATGATGAAGAAAATATGCATCTTGATGAAGAAAATATGCATCTTGATGAAAAAAATGAGCATCATGATGAAGAAAATGAACATCATGATAGAGAAAATATGAATCATGATGAATAAAATTTGCATCATGATAAAGAAAATAAGCATCTTGATGAGAAAAATCAGCATCATGATAAAGAAAATAAGCATCATGATGAAGATAATAAGCAACATGATGAAGAAAATGAGAAAGTTGATGAAGAAAATACGCATCATGATGAAGAAAATATGCATCATGATGAATAAAATGAGCGTCATGATGAAGAAAATGAGGATCATTATGAAGAAAATATGCATCATGATGAAGAAAATATGCATCGTGATGAAAAAAATGAGCATAATGATGAATAAAATATGCATCATGATGATGAAAATGAGCCTCATGATGAAGAAAATATGCATCAAGATGAAGAAAAGGAACATCATGACGAAGAAATTTAGCATCATGATGAAGAAAATGAGTATTATGATGAACAAAATGAGCATCGTGATGAAGAAAATATTCATCATGATGAAGAAAATGAGCATTATAATGAAGAAAATATGCATAATGATGAAGAAAATATTCATCATGATGAAGATAATGAGCATCGTGATGAATAAAATATACATCATGATGAAGAAAATAAACATAATGATGATGAAAATATGCATCTTGATGAATAAAATGAGTTTCATGATGAAGAAAATATGCATCATGATAAAGAAAATAAATATCATGATGAAGGAAATGAGCACCTTAATGAAGAAATTGAGCATCTTGAAATATGCATCCTGATGAAGAAATATGCATCATGAAAAAGAAAATGAGCGTCATGATAAATAAAATGATCATCATGATTAAGAAAATATGGATCATGATAAAGAAAATAAGCATCATGATGAATAAAATATGCATCAAGATGAAGAAAATGAACATCATGATGAAGAAAATGAGCATCACTATGAAAGAAATAAACATCACGATGATGAATAAAATATGCATCATGATGAAGAAAATGAGCGACAAGATGAAGAAAATGAGCATCATGATGAAGAAAATGAGTTTCATGATAAAGAAAATATACATCCTGATGGAGAAATTGAGCATCATGATGAAGAAATTAAGCATCATGATGAAGAAAATGAGCATCATGATGTAGGAAATGAGCTTCATGATGAAGAAAATATGCATCATGAGGAAGAAAATATGCAACATTATGAAGAAAATGAGCATCACGATAAAGGAAATGAGCTGTTGAAGAAAATGAGCATAATGATGAAGAAGATGTGCAACATGATAAAGAAAATATGCATCATGATGAAGAAAATGAGCATTATGATGAAGAAATTGAGCATCATGATGAAGAAATCATGATGAGGAAAAATGAGCATCATGATGAAGTAAATACGCACCATGATGAAGAAATTGAGCATCTTAATGAAGAAAATATGCATCATGATGAACAAAATATGCATCATGAAAAAGAAAATGAGCGTCAAGATGAAGAAAATGAGCATCATGATAAAGAAATTATGCATCATGATGAAGAAAATATGCATCTTGATGAAGAAAATAAGCATCATGATGAATAAAATATGCATCGTGATGTAGAAAATGAGCATCATGATGAAGTAAATATGCATTAACATGAAGAAAATGAGCACATGATGAATAAATTGAGCGTCATGATGAAGAAAAATGAGCATCATGATTAAGTAAATACGCATTATGATGAAGAAAATATGCATCATGATGTGCATCATGATTAAGAAAATGAGCAAGTTTATGAAGAAAATATGCATCATGATGAAGAAAATATGCATCATGAAGAATAAAATGAGCATCATGATGAAGAAAATGAGGATCATGATAAATAAAATATGCATCATGATGAAGAAAATATGCATCGTGATGATGAAAATGAGCATAATGATGAATAAAATATGCATCATGATGATGAAAATGAGCTTCATGATGAAGAAAATATGCATCAAGATGAAGAAAATGAGCCTCATGATGAAGAAAATGAACATCATGATGAAGAAAATATGCATCATGAGGAAGAAAATTGAAATCATGATTAAGAAAATGTGCATCATGATGAAGAAAATATGCATCTTGATGAAGAAAATGAGCGTCATGATGAAGAAAAGAGCATCTTGATGAAGAAAATATGCATTATGATGAAGAAGATGTGCAACATGATAACGAAAATATGAATCATGATGAAGAAAATATGCATCATGATGAAGAAAATGATCATCATGATGAAAAAAATGAGCGTCATGATGAAGAAAATGAGCATTATGATGAAGAAAATGAGCATCTTGATGAATAAAATATGCATTATGACGAAGAAAATGATCATCACGATGAAGGAAATGAGCATCACGAAGAAGGAAATAAGCATCACGATGAAGGAAATGAGCATCTTGATAAAGAAAATATGCATCATGAGGAAGAAAATGGTAATCATGATTAAGAAAATGTGCATCATGATGAAGAAAATATGCATCTTGATGAAGAAAATGAGCATCTTGAAGAAAAAAATGAGCATCTTCATGAAGAAAATAGGCATTATGATGAAGAAAATGAGCATCACGATGAAGGAAATGAGCATCACGAAGAATCAAATAAGTAACACGATGAAGGAAATGAGCATCACAATGAAGAAAATATGTATCATGATGAAGAAAATGAGCGTCATGATGAATAAAATATGCATCATGATGAATTAAATGAGCATTACGATGAATGAAATGAGCATCATGATGACGGAAAAGAGCATCATGAAGAATAAAATGAGCATCAAGATGTAGAAAATGTGCATCGTGATAAAGAAAATATGTATCACGATGAAGAAAATACGCATCATGATGAAGAAAATGAGCATCATGATGAGGAAAATATGCATCATGATGAAGAAAATGAGCATCATGACGATGAAAATATGCATCATGATAAAGAAAATAAGCATCATGATGAAGAAAATGAGCACCATAATGAAGAAATTGAGCATCTTGATGAAGAAAATATGCATCATGATGAATAAAATATGCACCGTGATGAAAAAATGAGCATCATGATGACGTAATCATGATGAAGAAAAATGAGCATCATGATTAAGTAAATACGTATCATGATGAAGAAAATATGCATCATGATGAAGAAAATGAGCATCATAATGAAGAAAATATGCATCATGATTAAGAAAATAAGCAAGTTTATGAAGAAAATATGCATCATGATGAAGAAAATTTGCATCATGAAGAATAAAATGAGTGTCATGATGAAGAAAATGAGGATCATGATAAATAAAATATGCAACATGATGAAGAAAATATGCATCGTGATGAAGAAAATGAGCATAATGATGAATAAAATATGCATCATGATGATGAAAATGACATTCATGATGAAGAAAATATGCATCAAGATGAAGAAAATGAGCATCATGATGAAGAAAATGAGCATCATGATGAAGAAAATATGCATCATGACTAAGAAAATGGAAATCATGATTAAGAAAATGTGCATCATGATGAAGAAAATATGCATCTTGATGAAGAAAATGTGCATCATGATGAAAAAAATGAGTATCTTAATGAAGAAATTGGCTTTATGATGAAGAAAATGAGCATCACGATGAAGGAAATGAGCATCACGAAGAATCAAATAAGCAACACGATGAAGGAAATGATCATCACAATGAAGAAAATATGTATCATGATGAAGAAAATGAGCGTCATGATGAATAAAATATGCATCATGATGAATTAAATGAGCATTATGATGAAGGAAATGAGCATCATAATGACGGAAATGAGCATCATGAAGAATAAAATGAGCATCAAGATGTAGAAAATGTGCATCGTGATAAAGAAAATATGTATCACGATGAAGAAAATACGCATCATGATGAAGAAAATGAGCATCATGATGAGGAAAATATGCATCATTATGAAGAAAATGAGCATCATAACGAAGAAAATATGCATCATAATAAAGAAAGTAAGCATCATGATGAAGAAAATCAGCACCATGATGAAGAAATTGAGCATCTTGATGGAGAAAATATGTATCATGATGAAGAAAATATGCATCATGAAAAAGAAAATGAGCATCATGATGAAGAAAATGAGCGTCATGATGAAGAAAATATGCATCATGATGAAGAAAATAAGCATCATGATGAAGAAAATGTGCACCATGATGAAGAAATTGAGCATCTTGATGAAAAAAATATGCATCATGATGAAGAAAATATGCATCAAGAAAAAGAAAATGAGCGTCAAGATGAAGAAAATGAGCATCATGATAAAGAAATTATGAGCATCTCAGCTAATTTCTCCTTCTGGTCCTTCCTGTAACCCATATATAAGTCATCTCAGCTATCTAGAAACCCTAACAGAAGAAAATGAGCATCGTGATGAAGAAAATATGCATCATGATTAAGAAAATGAGCAAGTTTATGAAGAAAATATGCATCATGATGAAGAAAATATGCATCATGAAGAATAAAATGAGCATAATGATGAAGAAAATGAGGATCATGATAAATAAAATATGCATCATGATGAAGAAAATTTGCATCGTGATGAAGAAAATGAGCATAATGATGAATAAAATATGCATCATGATGATGAAAATGAGCTTCATGATGAAGAAATATGAATCAAGATGAAGAAAATGAGCCTCATGATGAAGAAAATGAGCATCTTGATGAAGAAAATATGCATCATGAGGAAGAAAAATGAAATCATGATTAAGAAAATGTGCATCATGATGAAGAAAATATGCATCTTGATGAAGAAAATGAGAGTCATGATGAAGAAAATGAGCATCTTGATGAAGAAAATATGCATTATGATGAAGAAGATGTGCAACATGATAACGAAAATATGAATCATGATGAAGAAAATATGCATCATGATGAAGAAAATGAGCATCATGATGAAAAAAATGAGCGTCATGATGAAGAAAATGAGCATTATGATGAAGAAAATGAGCATCTTGATGAATAAAATATGCATTATGACGAAGAAAATGGGCATCACGAAGAAGGAAATAAGCATCACGATGAATGAAATGAGCATCTTGATGAAGAAAATATGCATCATGAGGAAGAAAATGGTAATCATGATTAAGAAAATGTGCATCATGATAAAGAAAATATGCCTCTTGATGAAGAAAATGAGCATCATGAAGAAAAAAATGAGCATCCTCATGAAGAAAATAGGCATTATGATGAAGAAAATGAGCATCACGATGAAGGAAATGAGCATCACGAATAATCAAATAAGCAACACGATGAAGGAAATGAGAATCACAATGAAGAAAATGAGCGTCATGATGAATAAAATATGCATCATGATGAATTAAATGAGCATTACGATGAATGAAATGAGCATCATGATGACGGAAATGAGCATCATGAAGAATAAAATGAGCATCAAGATGTAGAAAATGTGCATCGTGATAAAGAAAATATGCATCATGATGAAGAAAATGAGCATCATGATGAGGAAAATATGCATCATGATGAAGAAAATGAGCATCATGACGAAGAAAATATGCATCATGATAAAGAAAATAAGCATCATGATGAATAAAATGAGCACCATGATGAAGAAATTGAGCATCTTGATGAAGAAAATATGCATCATGATGAATAAAATATGCACCGTGATGAAAAAATGAGCATCATGATGACGTAATCATGATGAAGAAAAATGAGCATCATGATTAAGTAAATACGTATCATGATGAAGAAAATATGCATCATGATGAAGAAAATGAGCATCATGATGAAAAGAAAATATGCATCATGATTAAGAAAATAAGCAAGTTTATGAAGAAAATATGCATAATGATGAAGAAAATTTGCATCATGAAGAATAAAATGAGTGTCATGATGAAGAAAATGAGGATCATGATAAATAAAATATGCAACATGATGAAGAAAATATGCATCGTGATGAAGAAAATGAGCATAATGATGAATAAAATATGCATCATGATGATGAAAATGAGATTCATGATGAAGAAAATATGCATCAAGATGAAGAAAATGAGCAACATGATGAAGAAAATGAGCATCATGATGAAGAAAATGGAAATCATGATTAAGAAAATGTGCATCATGATGAAGAAAATATGCATCTTGATGAAGAAAATGTGCATCATGATGAAAAAAATGAGCATCTTAATGAAGAAAATAGGCATCATGATGAAGAAAATGAGCATCACGATGAAGGAAATGAGCATCATGATGACGGAAATGAGCATCATGAAGAATAAAATGAGCATCAAGATGTAGAAAATGTGCATCGTGATAAAGAAAATATGTATCACGATGAAGAAAATACGCATCATGATGAAGAAAATGAGCATCATGATGAGGAAAATATGCATCATGATGAAGAAAATGAGCATTATAACGAAGAAAATATGCATCATAATAAAGAAAGTAAGCATCATGATGAAGAAAATCAGCACCATGATGAATAAATTGAGCATCTTGATGGAGAAAATATGTATCATGATGAAGAAAATATGCATCATGAAAAAGAAAATGAGCATCATGATGAAGAAAATGAGCGTCATGATGAAGAAAATATGCATCATGATGAAGAAAATATGCATCATGATGAAGAAAATAAGCATCATGATGAAAAAAATGTGCACCATGATGAAGAAATTGAGCATCTTGATGAAAAAAATATGCATCATGATGAAGAAAATATGCATCATGAAAAAGAAAATGAGAGTCAAGATTAAGAAAATGAGCATCATGATAAAGAAATTATG
Organism: Pogostemon cablin; assembly: GCA_023678885.1. Classification (NCBI taxonomy): domain Eukaryota; kingdom Viridiplantae; phylum Streptophyta; class Magnoliopsida; order Lamiales; family Lamiaceae; genus Pogostemon; species Pogostemon cablin. Next base: position 17,318,356 of record CM042994.1, on the reverse strand, counting down.
CATCAAGATGAAGAAAATATGCATCTTGATGAAGAAAATGAGCATCAAGATGAAGAAAATGAACATCATGATTAAGAAATTTAGCATCATGATGAAGAAATTGGGCATCATATTTAAGAAAATGAGCATCATGATGAAGAAATTGAGTGTTATGATGAAGAAAAATGAGCATCATGATTAAGTAAATACGCATCATGATGAAGAAAATATGCATCATGATGAAGAAAATGAGCATCGTGATGAAGAAAATATGCATCATGATTAAGAAAATGAGCAAGTTTATGAAGAAAATATGCATCATGATGAAGAAAATATGCATCATGAAGAATAAAATGAGCATCATGATGAAGAAAATGAGGATCATGATAAATAAAATATTCATCATGATGAAGAAAATACGCATCGTGATGAAGAAAATGAGCATAATGATGAATAAAATATGCATCATGATGATGAAAATGAGCTTCATGATGAAGAAAATATGCATTAAGATGAAGAAAATGAGACTCATGATGAAGAAAATGAGCATCATGATGAAGAAAATATGCATCATGAGGAAGAAAATTGAAATCATGATTAAGAAAATGTGCATCATGATGAAGAAAATATGCATCTTGATGAAGAAAATGAGCATCATGATGAAGAAAATGAGCATCTTGATGAAGAAAATATGCATTATGATGAAGAAGATGTGCAACATGATAACGAAAATATGCATCATGACGAAGAAAATATTCATCATGATGAAAAAAATGAGCGTCATGATGAAGAAAATGAGCATCATGATGAAGAAAATGAACATCTTGATGAAGAAAATATGCATTATGATGAAGAAAATGAGCATCACGATGACGAAAATGAGCATCACGAAGAAGGAAATAAGCATCACGATTAAGTAAATACGCATCATGATGAAAAAAATGAGCATCATGATTAAGTAAATACGCATCATGATGAAGAAAATATGCATCATGATGAAGAAAATGAGCATCATGATGAAGAAAATATGCATCATGATTAAGAAAATGAGCAAGTTTATGAAGAAAATATGCAACATGATGAAGAAAATTTGCATCATGAAGAATAAAATGAGTGTCATGATGAAGAAAATGAGGATCATGATAAATAAAATATGCAACATGATGAAGAAAATATGCATCGTGATGAAGAAAATGAGATTCATGATGAAAAAAATATGCATCAATATGAAGAAAATGAGCCTCATGATGAAGAAAATGAGCATCATGATGAAGAAAATATGCATCATGAGGAAGAAAATGGAAATCATGATTAAGACAATGTGCATCATGATGAAGAAAATATGCATCTTGATGAAGAAAATGAGCATCATGATGAAAAAAATGAGCATCTTGATGAAGAAAATATGCATTATGATGAAGAAAATGAGCATCACGATGAAGGAAATGAGCATCACGAAGAATCAAATAAGCAACACGATGAAGGAAATGGGCATCACAATGAAGAAAATATGTATCATGATGAAGAAAATGAGCGTCATGATGAAGAAAATATGCATCATGATGAATTAAATGAGCATTATGATGAAGGAAATGAGCATCATGATGACAGAAATGAGCATCATGAATAATAAAATGAGCATCAAGATGAAGAAAATGTGCATTGTGATATAGAAAATATGTATCACGATGAAGAAAGTATGCATCATGATGAAGAAAATGAGCATCATGATGAAGAAAATGAGAATCATGATGTAGAAAATATGCATCATGATAAAGAAAATGAGCATCATGATAAAGAAAATGAGCACCATGATAAAGAAATTGAGCATCTTGATGGAGAAAATATGCATCATGATGAAGAAAATATGCATCAAGAAAAGAAAATGTGCGTCATGATGAAGAAAATGAGCATCATGATGAAGAGAATATGCATCATGTTGAAGAAAATATCCATCATGATGAAGAAAATGAGCATCATTGTCACGCCCCGACCCCAGACAGAACGCGACAACCGCCACGTTAACCATAAATTTCGCAGAATGGGTGCACTCCACTCCACAAAGTTTATAGAAAACGTAAGGCTTGGTATCAAGTACCTGTAGAGCTGAACAACTGATAACAACGGGTACAACCCGAGGACATCATCTCAAAAAGTATCAACAAGGATTTACAAAGGTACAAAATACAACGGTGTAACTTAGTTTAAAGAAAATATACATGAACGATATAACATCGCGAAGGTAAAAAAAAAACATCAAGGGGGTCACCAAATATAAACTATACAATCTCGCCAATGAATCCGTCAATTTACATAAAAGAAAAGTACCCAAAACACGGATTGGATGACGAGCAAACGATAGGAAAACCTCCAACCAAAACGATATCAACAGCCTGAAAAGGAAAGAATGATGGGGGGTGAGCAAAACCACTAGCTCAGTGAGGTGATAAGCCGGTCACCCCGACCCTTATACGAAGCATGTATTCCACTTGCGGTTCATAACATAAAATCCCACATTTCGTCCCACAATAACTATTTCTCACTCAGTACACATATTAATGAAAATAAAAACCTTAGTGCACATTTACGAATAACACAATTAGTTCAAACATGTTATCACATAAAAGACGCATGGGTTGTCAATATCCTCCTCGAACTGAGCTCTCCGTCGAGAGACAGTCCAAGCCCGTCACCGTTACTCTAGATAAAATGCACATTAATATTCTTTCTCAACACGACAAGTGCTAAAGTTCACAATTCAATATCGACGTGAATACTTGAAATGATCAAACATATAAACATATATGACATGCATGTCCCACACCGGTGACGTTGACTGAGTCTATAATAGACTAATCCATCTAACGATCACCCTCCAGAGTATCAGTATTTGGCAAATGGACAGGTGCCCCGTTAGATCTAACTCACCCGGGTTTGCCAATCCCGGGCAACTTGGTTGTCACTCTAACTCACCCGAACCGCGACAATTCGGGCTACTTAACCAATGTCACTCCAACTCACCCGAACCGTGACCAATTCGGGCTACTTAACCTTGGTACCAGGCATACATATGCATGTGCATCATAAGATGAATAACGACTCAAGTTAGAGTCTTAATTGGCACACAAGAATAACCAGAAATCAATAATACTCATAAAATGGCTAACATGACTCTAACCAGAGCAATCGAGCCAATCAGGCTCTTTACCACATAACACAATACCAAATAATTTTCTTATCAATTAACTAAAACTAAAATAAATGCACATTTATCGAGGGTCCACATTTCCCACAAGAGAAGGCGTTCCCGAATTATCAACTCACAAGGAAGTGATTAACTCTCTCCGGAATTTGAAGTCGGTCCCTTGCCCTTCGTCGATGGTTCTTTACCTAGAAAGGAGATGAGCAATTAATGACAAATTAAATATAACTAACTATTAGCGTTAACATCCCTTTCATTGCTAAAAACAAATCCTAATCGAGTTCGAACGAGTCGATATTAAATAAAAATGGCATGTAACTCCTTAACATCAGTTTCCAATCCCATATAACCGTTTCAATATATTAACTAAACGAAACGATAAAAAAATAAGTTTGAATTCGATATAAAATTTCTGAAATTTTCCAGCTAGCGGCAGTTTACGAGAAAAATCCTAACTAATTGTAGAATAATCTGATTGAGGCGTTTCAAGTGGCTACGGAAAGCTAATGAGTTCAGCTACGTACAGAAATTAAGTTTGCAAAGTTTCGATGGTAATAGCTATGTCAAAATCAGTTCGAACAGTCTGCAAATTACCCACATACCAAAAAGAAAAACCCCACAAAATTACAAAATCATGGAAGAAGGAAGCTTAATTCACACACCACTTACCTCAAAACAACTTAGAAACCACCTAGGATGAGGGTTGTAAGGGAGAATTTGATCAACAAGGGTTTCTCCTCTTCACTCTCTTCTTTCCCCTCTTTTGCTTTTCTTCTCCCGTTCTTCTCTCTTTTTTTTTAACTTTAGCCTTACTAATTATATATCAGGCCATTTAAGTGGGCTGAAACTTTGGGCCACAAAATAAATAAATAAATAAGTTTGGGCTTTCTAAAAAAATCTAGTTGGGCTTAATTGGGCTGGCCTTTTGGGCTATAAAAATAAATAAATAGGTTTTGGGCTTTCTAAAAAAAATCTAGTTGGGCTTAATTGGGCTTGCCTTTTGGGCTATAAAAATAAATAAATAGGTTTTGGGCTTTCTAAAAAAAATCTAGTTGAACTAAGATATTATAAAGTATCCCCTCCTCCAAAAAGTTTCGTCCTCGAAACATAAACGTACCTAGAGATGAAAAGAGATTTGGATGGTGTTGACGCATGACTGACTCTGGTTCCCATGTTTCTTCTTCAATTTGATCACTTCTCCATAGAATTCTCACCATAGGAATGGATTTGTTACGAAGCATTTTCTCTCGGCGATCTACAATTTGAACAGGTTGTACTTCGTACGATAGATTTTCCTTTAATACAACTGGGGGATCTTTGAGCACGTGCGAAGGATCTGGTTCATATTTTCTAAGCATAGAGACATGGAAGACATCGTGAATCTTCGACAATTCCGATGGTAGCTCAAGTCGATACGCGACACGACCAATCCTTTGCACGATCGTAAACGGGCCAATATACCTTGGACTCAACTTTCCTCGACGGCGGAATCGCAACACGCCCTTCCATGGAGAAACTTTCAGAAAAACTTTGTCTCCTTCATTAAACTCCAAATCACGCCTCCTATTATCTGCGTAACTTTTCTGTCGATCTTGCGCTGCCTTAAGTCTGTCTCGAATAAGTTGTATTTTTGCCTTCGCATCTTCGATAAGCTCTACTTGTTCGATTTGTCTCTCGCCAACCTCATCCCAAAAGAGTGGTGTTCGACACTTTCGGCCATACAGAGCTTCGTATGGGGGCATTCCAATGCTTGAATGATAACTGTTGTTATAAGCGAACTCCACCAAAGTCACGTACTTATCCCAGCTACCTCCCAAATTCAACACCACTGCACGTAACATGTCTTCTAGTGTCTGTATAGTTCTCTCTGACTGTCCATCAGTCTGTGGATGAAACGAGGTACTGAATAGTAATTTTGTACCTAGCGCTTTCTGCAGACTAGGCCAAAAACGGGAAGTGAATCTTGGATCACGGTCAGATATGATTGACACTGGTACTCCGTGCAATCTCACGATCTCATCGACATATAACTTGACAAGTTTCTCTAAAGATTCGTTGGTATGCACTGGAAGGAAATGTGCCAATTTCGTCAGACGATCGACAATGACCCAAATTGAGTCATGACCCTTTTGGGTTCGAGGTAAACCAGAAACAAAATCCATTGTGACGTTTTCCCATTTCCACTCAGGAATAGGTAGTGGTTGAAGCATGCCGGCTGGTTTTTGGTGTTCCGCTTTAATCTGTTGGCAAGATAAGCACCTTGATACAAATTCAGTAGTGTCCCGTTTCATACCTGGCCACCAATAATGCTCCCGAAGTGTTCTATACATTTTGGTACTACCAGGATGCATAGCATAGGCTGAAGAATGGGCTTCCTCAAGAATAGCTCTACGAACATCAAGTTCTGATGGAACACAAACATGATTTTTAAAAGTAAGAAGTCCATCATCCCGAATTTGATATTCTGTTTCTTTTCCTTGATTTAGCTTCGCCATCTTCTGTTGTAAATAAACATCGTGTGATTGTCTTTCTCGAATTTTCTCGAACAAGGTAGGTCTAACCTCGAATTTGGCGATTAAGGCAGAATCATTAGACTTTTCACAATCGAGCGAAATGTGTAAAGATTTAAATTGCTCCAACATAGGAAGATAAAAAGATAGAATTGAAGCAAGTGAGGTAGAAGACTTTCTACTCAGAGCATCTGCAACAACGTTTGCCTTGCCAGGATGATAATCGATGACTAAGTCATAGTCACTAATCAACTCCATCCATCGCCTTTGCCTGAGGTTGAGCTCCTTTTGCGTGGTGATATACTTTAAGCTCTTGTGATCAGTGAAAACCCGACAAGTTGCACCATACAGATAGTGCCTCCATATCTTCAATGCAAAGACGATTGCAGCCAACTCTAAATCATGTGTAGGATAATTTTCTTCGTTCTTCTTCAATTGCCTTGAAGCGTAGGCAATAACCTTTCCTTCTTGCATGAGAACGCATCCTAATCCTTGTCTCGAGGCGTCGCTATAAATGGTAAATTCTCCAATCGCTGGGTCTGGCAAAGCAAGAATAGGAGCTGAAACGAGTCGTCTTTTCAATTCTTGAAATGCTTCCTCGCATTCTTCACTCCATTCAAATTTTACCCCTTTCCGAGTCAATTTAGTTAAAGATGAAGCCAATAACGAAAAGTCTTTGACAAACCGTCGATAATATCCAGCTAATCCTAGAAAACTACGAATCTCTGTCACGTTCTTTGGACGTTCCCAATCTAGTATAGCTTGAATCTTCACTGGATCGATGTAGATTCCTTCTTTAGAAATGTGATGACCCAAAAAGCTTACCTCGCGAAGCCAAAATTCACACTTCGAGAATTTAGCATAAAGCTGATTTTCTCTGAGAATGTTCAGAGCAATTCTTAGATGATGAGAATGCTTGTCGTCCGATTTAAAATAAATAAGAATGTCATCAATGAAGATGATGATAAACTTATCTAAGTACGGCCGAAAGACCCGATTCATAAGATCCATAAAAGCTGCAGGAGCATTTGTGAGTCCAAAAGGCATAACACAGAATTCAACATGTCCGTATCTGGTTCGAAAAGCAGACTTAGGGATATCAGATTCCCTGATCTTGAGTTGGTGATAACCGGATCGCAAATCAATATTTGAGAACACAGTTGCTCCTTACAATTGATCAAACAGATCATCGATTCTTGGAAGAGGATATTTGTTCTTGATTGTCACCTTGTTCAATTGACGGTAGTCGACACATAGACGAAGTGATCCATCTTTCTTCTTGACAAAAAGAACTGGAGCACCCCACGGAGATGTGCTAGGTCGTATGAAACCCTTCTCCAATAATTCCCCAAGTTGTGTCTGGAGTTCCTTAAGCTCAGCAGGCGACATTCGATATGGAGTAATTGATATAGGTGTGATTCCAGGAAGTACGTCAATGCAAAAATCAATCTCTCGATTCGGAGGTTGTCCTAGTAAGTCTTCGGGAAAGACATCAGGAAATTCATTCACGATTCAGGAAATTCACACACCACTTACCTCAAAACAACTTAGAAACCACCTAGGATGAGGGTTGTAAGGGATAATTTGATCAACAAGGGTTTCTCCTCTTCACTCTCTTCTTTCCCCTCTTTTGCTTTTCTTCTCCCGTTCTTCTCTCTTTTTTTTTTTAACTTTAGCCTTACTAATTATATATCAGGCCATTTAAGTGGGCTGAAACTTTGGGCCACAAAATAAATAAATAAATAAGTTTGGGCTTTCTAAAAAAATCTAGTTGGGCTTAATTGGGCTGGCCTTTTGGGCTATAAAAATAAATAAATAGGTTTTGGGCTTTCTAAAAAAAATCTAGTTGGGCTTAATTGGGCTTGCCTTTTGGGCTATAAAAATAAATAAATAGGTTTTGGGCTTTCTAAAAAAAATCTAGTTGAACTAAGATATTATAATCATGATGAAGAAAATATGCATCATGATAAAGAAAATAAGCATTATGATGAAGAAAATGAGCACCAAGATGAAGAAATTGAGCATCATGATGAAGAAATCATGATGAAGAAAAATGAGCATCATGATGAAGTAAATAAGCATCATGATGAAGAAAATATGTATCATGATGAAGAAAATGAGCATCATGATTAAGAAAATGAGCATCGTGATGAAGAAAATGAGCATCGTGATGAAGAATATGAGCATCATGATGAAGAAAATATGCATCATGATGAAGAAAATGAAAATCATGATGAAGATAATGTGTATCATGATGAAGAAAATATGCATCATGATAAAGAAAATAAGCATCTTGATGAAGAAAATGAGCTGCATGATGAAGAAAATGAGCATCTTTATGAAGAAAATATGCATCACGATGAAGAAAATGAGCATGTTGATGAATAAAATATGCATCATGATGAAGAAAATATGCATAATGAAAAAGAAAATGAGCATCATGATGAAGAAAACGAGGATCACAATGAAGAAAATATGTATGATGTTGTAGAAAATGAGCGCAATGATGAAGAAAATGAGCATCATGATGAATAAAATATGCATCATGATGAAGAAAATGAGCTTCATGACGAAGAAAATATGCATCAAGATGAAGAAAATGAGCATCATGATGAAGAAAATTAGCATCATGATGAAGAAATAATGATGAAGAAAATGAGCATTAAGGTGAAGAAAATGAGCATCGTGATGATGAAAATATGCATCATGATGAAGAAAATGAGCATCATGATGAAGGAAATGGTCATAATGATGAAGGAAATGAGCATCATTATGAAGAAAATATTAATCATGATGAAGAAAATATGCATCATGATGAAGAAAATGAGCATCATGATGAGGAAAATATGCATCATGATGAAGAAAATGAGAATCATGACGAAGAAAATATGCATCATGATAAAGAAAGTAAGCATCATGATGAAGAAAATCAGCACCATGATGAAGAAATTGAGCATCTTGATGGAGAAAATATGTATCATGATGAAGAAAATATGCATCATGAAAAAGAAAATGAGCATCATGATGAAGAAAATGAGCGTCATGATGAAGAAAATATGCATCATGATGAAGAAAATATGCATCATGATGAAGAAAATAAGCATCATGATGAAGAAAATGTGCACCATGATGAAGAAATTGAGCATCTTGATGAAGAAAATATGCATCATGAAATAGAAAATGAGCATCAAGATGAAGAAAATGAGCATCATGATAAAGAAATTATTTATCATGATGAAGAAAATATGAATCTTGATGAAGAAAATGAGCATCATGATGGATAAAATATGCATCGTGATGAAGAAAATGAGCATCATGATGAAGTAAATATGCATCATGATGAATTAAATAAGCATTATGATGAAGGAAATGAGCATCATGATGACGGAAATGAGCATCATGAAGAAGAAAATGAGCATCAAGATGAAGAAAATGTGCATTGTGATAAATAAAATATGTATCATGATGAAGAAAATATGCATCATGATGAAGAAAATGAGCATCATGATGAAGAAAATATGCATCTTGATGAAGAAAATGAGCATATTGATGAAGAAAATATGCATCATGATAAAGAAAATGAGCATCATGATAAAGAAAATGAGCACCATGATAAAGAAATTGAGCATCTTGATGGAGAAAATATGCATCATGATGAAGAAAATATGCATCATGAAAAGAAAATATGCGTCATGATGAAGAAAATGAGCATCATGATGAAGAGAATATGCATCATGTTGAAGAAAATATGCATCTTGATGAAGAAAATGAGCATCATGATGAAGAAAATATGCATCATGATAAAGAAAATAAGCATGATGATAAAGAAAATGAGCACCAAGATGAAGAAATTGAGTATCATGATGAAGATAATGTGTATCATGATGAAGAAAATATGCATCATGATAAAGAAAATAAGCATCTTGATGAAGAAAATGAGCTGCATGATGAAGAAAATGTGCATCTTAATGAAGAAAATATGCATCACGATGAAGAAAATGAACATGTTGATGAATAAAATATGCATCATGATGAAGAAAATATGCATAATGAAAAAGAAAATGAGCATCATGATAAAGAAAATAAGGATCACAATGAAGAAAATATGCATCATGTTGTAGAAAATGAGCGTAATGATGAAGAAAATGAGCATCATGATGAATAAAATATACATCATAATGAAGAAAATGAGCTTCATGACGAAGAAAATACTCATCAAGATGAAGAAAATGAGCATCATGATGAAGAAAATTAGCATCATGATGAAGAAATAATGATGAAGAAAATGAGCATTAAGGTGAAGAAAATGAGCATCGTGATGACGAAAATATGCATCATGATGAAGAAAATGAGCATCATGATGAAGGAAATGGTCATAATGATGAAGGAAATGAGCATCATGATGAAGAAAATATTAATCATGATGAAGAAAATATGCATCATGATAAAGAAAATGAGCCTCATGATGAAGAAAATGTGAATCATGATGAAGAAAATGAGCTTCTTGATGAAGAAAATATGCATCATGATGAAGAAAATGAGCATCATGATATAGAAAATAAGCATTTTGATGAAAAAAATGAGCACCATGATGAATAAAATATGCATCATGGTGAAGAAAATGAGCATCTTGATGAAAAAATGAGCATCATGATGAAGAAAATGAACATCATGATAGAGAAAATATGAATCATGATGAATAAAATTTGCATCATGATAAAGAAAATAAGCATCTTGATGAGAAAAATGAGCATCATGATAAAGAAAATAAGCATCATGATGAAGATAATAAGCAACATGATGAAGAAAATGAGCAAGTTGATGAAGAAAATACGCATCATGATGAAGAAAATATGCATCATGATGAATAAAATGAGCGTCATGATGAAGAAAATGAGGATCATTATGAAGAAAATATGCATCATGATGAAGAAAATATGCATCGTGATGAAAAAAATGAGCATAATGATGAATAAAATATGCATCATGATGATGAAAATGAGCTTCATGATGAAGAAAATATGCATCAAGATGAAGAAAAGGAACATCATGACGAAGAAATTTAGCATCATGATGAAGAAATCATGATGAAGAAAATGAGCATTATGATGAACAAAATGAGCATCGTGATGAAGAAAATATTCATCATGATGAAGAAAATGAGCATTATGATGAAGAAAATATGCATAATGATGAAGAAAATATTCATCATGATGAAGATAATGAGCATCATAATGAATAAAATATACATCATGATGAAGAAAATAAACATCATGATGATGAAAATATGCATCTTGATGAATAAAATGAGCTTCATGATGAAGAAAATATGCATCATGATAAAGAAAATAAGCATCATGATGAAGGAAATGAGCACCTTAATGAAGAAATTGAGCATCTTGAAATATGCATCCTGATGAAGAAATATGCATCATGAAAAAGAAAATGAGCGTCATGATAAAGAAAATGAGCATCATGATTAAGAAAATATGGATCATGATAAAGAAAATAAGCATCATGATGAATAAAATATGCATCAAGATGAAGAAAATGAGCATCATGATTAAGAAATTGAGCATCATGATGAAGAAATTGGGCATCATAATTAAGAAAATGAAAATCATGATGAAGAAAATGTGCATCATGATGAAGAAAATATGCATCTTGATGAAAAAAATAAGCATCTTGATGAAAAAAATGAGCAACATGATGAAGAAAATGATCATCTTGATGAAGAAAATAAGCATCACAATGAAGGAAATGAGCATCACGATGAAGGAAATAAACATCACGATGATGAAGAAAATATGCATCATGATGAAGAAAATGAGCGTCAAGATGAAGAAAATGAGCATCATGATGAAGAAAATGAGCTTCATGATAAAGAAAATATGCATCCTGATGGAGAAAATGAGCATCATGATGAAGAAATTAAGCATCATGATGAAGAAAATGAGCATCATGATGTAGGAAATGAGCTTCATGATGAAGAAAATATGCATCATGAGGAAGAAAATATGCAACATTATGAAGAAAATGAGCATCACGATAAAGGAAATGAGCTGTTGAAGAAAATGAGCATCAGGATGAAGAAGATGTGCAACATGATAAAGAAAATATGCATCATGATGAAGAAAATGAGCATCATGATGAAGAAATTGAGCATCATGATGAAGAAATCATGATGAAGAAAAATGAGCATCATGATGAAGTAAATACGCACCATGATGAAGAAATTGAGCATCTTGATGAAGAAAATATGCATCATGATGAAAAAAATATGCATCATGAAAAAGAAAATGAGCGTCAAGATGAAGAAAATGAGCATCATGATAAAGAAATTATGCATCATGATGAAGAAAATATGCATCTTGATGAAGAAAATGAGCATCATGATGAATAAAATATGCATCATGATGAAGAAAATGAGCATCATGATGAAGTAAATATGCATCAACATGAAGAAAATGAGCACATGATGAAGAAATTGAGCGTCATGATGAAGAAAAATGAGCATCATGATTAAGTAAATACGCATCATGATGAAGAAAATATGCATCATGATGAAGAAAATGAGCATCGTGATGAAGAAAATATGCATCATGATTAAGAAAATGAGCAAGTTTATGAAGAAAATGTGCATCATGATGAATAAAATATGCATCATGAAGAATAAAATGAGCGTCATGATGAAGAAAATGAGGATCATGATAAATAAAATATGCATCATGATGAAGAAAATATGCATCGTGATGAAGAAAATGAGCATAATGATGAATAAAATATGCATCATGATGATGAAAATGAGCTTCATGATGAAGAAAATATGCATCAAGATGAAGAAAATGAGCCTCATGATGAAGAAAATGAGCATCATGATGAAGAAAATATGCATCATGAGAAGAAAATTGAAATCATGATTAAGAAAATGTGCATCATGATGAAGAAAATATGCATCTTGATGAAGAAAATGAGCATCATGATGAAGAAAATGAGCATCTTGATGAAGAAAATATGCATTATGATGAAGAAGATGTGCAACATGATAACGAAAATATGCATCATGATGAAGAAAATATGCATCATGATGAAGAAAATGAGCATCATGATGAAAAAATGAGCGTCATGATGAAGAAAATGAGCATCATGATGAAGAAAATGAGCATCTTGATGAATAAAATATGCATTATGACGAAGAAAATGAGCATCACGATGAAGGAAATGAGCATCACGAAGAAGGAAATAAGCATCACGATGAAGGAAATGAGCATCACAATGAAGAAAATATGTATCATGATGAAGAAAATGAGCGTCATGATGAATAAAATATGCATCATGATGAATTAAATGAGCATTATGATGAATTAAATGAGCATCATGATGACAGAAAATGAGCATCATGAAGAATAAAATGAGCATCAAGATGAAGAAAATGTGCATCGTGATAAAGAAAATATGTATCACGATAAAGAAAATACACATCATGATGAAGAAAATAAGCATCATGATGATGAAAATATGCATCATGATGAAGAAAATGAGCATCATGACGAAGAAAATATGCATCATGATAAAGAAAATAAGCATCATGATGAAGAAAATGAGCACCATGATGAAGAAATTGATCATCTTGATGAAGAAAATATGCATCATGATGAATAAAATATGCACTGTGATTAAAAAATGAGCATCATGATGACGTAATCATGATGAAGAAAAATGAGCATCATGATTAAGTAAATACGTATCATGATGAAGAAAATATGCATCTTGATGAAGAAAATGAGCATCATGATGAAGAAAATATGCATCATGATTAAGAAAATGAGCAAGTTTATGAAAAAAATATGCATCATGATGAAGAAAATTTACATCATGAAGAATAAAATGAGTGTCATGATGAAGAAAATGAGGATCATGATAAATAAAATATGCAACATGATGAAGAAAATATGCATCGTGATGAAGAAAATGAGCATAATGATGAAAACAATATGCATCATGATGATGAAAATGAGATTCATGATGAAGAAAATATTTATCAAGATGAAGAAAATGAGCCTCATGATGAAGAAAATGAGCATCATGATGAAGAAAATGAGCATCATGATGAAGAAAATATGCATCATGAGGAAGAAAATGGAAATCATGATTAAGAAAATGTGCATCATGATGAAGAAAATATGCATCTTGATGAAGAAAATGAGCATCATGAAGAAAATAGGCATTATGATGAAGAAAATATGCATCATGATGAAAAAAATGAGCATCACGAAGAATCAAATAAGCAACACGATGAAGGAAATGAGCATCACAATGAAGAAAATATGTACATGATGAAGAAAATGAGCGTCATGATGAATAAAATATGCATCATGATGAATTAAATGAGCATTATGATGAAGGAAATGAGCATCATGATGATGGAAATGAGCATCATGAAGAATAAAATGAGCATCAAGATGTAGAAAATGTGCATCGTGATAAAGAAAATATGTATCACGATGAAGAAAATACGCATCATGATGAAGAAAATGAGCATCATGATGAGGAAAATATGCATCATGATGAAGAAAATGAGCATCATGACGAAGAAAATATGCATCATGATAAAGAAAGTAAGCATCATGATGAAGAAAATCAGCACCATGATGAAGAAATTGAGCATCTTGATGGAGAAAATATGTATCATGATGAAGAAAATATGCATCATGAAAAAGAAAATTAGCATCATGATGAAGAAAATGAGCGTCATGATGAAGAAAATATGCATCATGATGAAGAAAATATGCATCATGATGAAGAAAATAAGCATCATGATGAAGAAAATGTGCACCATGATGAAGAAATTGAGCATCTTGATGAAGAAAATATGCATCATGATGAAGAAAATATGCATCATGAAAAAGAAAATGAGCGTCAAGATGAAGAAAATGAGCATCATGATAAAGAAATTATGCATCATGATGAAGAAAAAATGCAACTTGATGAAGAAAATGAGCATCAAGATGAAGAAATGAGCATCATGATTAAGAAATTGAGCATCATGATGAAGAAATTGGGCATCATAATTAAGAAAATGAGCATCATGATGAAGAAATTGAGTGTCATGATGAAGAAAAATGAGCATCATGATTAAGTAAATACACATCATGATGTAGAAAATATGCATCATGATGAAGAAAATGAGCATCGTGATGAAGAAAATATGCATCATGATTAAGAAAATGAGCAAGTTTATGAAGAAAATATGCATCATGATGAAGAAAATATGCATCATGAAGAATAAAATGAGCGTCATGATGAAGAAAATGAGGATCATGATAAATAAAATATGCATCATGATGAAGAAAATATGCATCGTGATGAAGAAAATGAGCATAATGATGAATAAAATATGCATCATGATGATGAAAATGAGCTTCATGATGAAGAAAATATGCATTAAGATGAAGAAAATGAGCCTCATGATGAAGAAAATGAGCATCATGATGAAGAAAATATGCATCATGAGGAAGAAAATTGAAATCATGATTAAGAAAATGTGCATCATGATGAAGAAAATATGCATCTTGATGAAGAAAATGAGCATCATGATAAAGAAAATGAGCATCTTGATGAAGAAAATATGCATTATGATGAAGAAGATGTGCAACATGATAACGAAAATATGCATCATGACGAAGAAAATATGCATCATGATGAAGAAAATGAGCATCATGATGAAAAAAATGAGCGTCATGATGAAGAAAATGAGCATCATGATGAAGAAAATGAGCATCTTGATGAAGAAAATATGCATTATGATGAAGAAAATGAGCATCATGATGACGAAAATGAGCATCACGAAGAAGGAAATAGCATCACGATGAAGGAAATGAGCATCACAATGAAGAAATAGTATCATTATGAAGAAAATGAGCGTCAGGATGAATAAAATATGCATCATGATGAATTAAATGAGCATTATGATGAAGGAAATGAGCATCATGATGACGGAAATGAGCATCATGAAGAACAAAATGAGCATCAAGATAAAGAAAATGTGCATCGTGATAAAGAAAATATGTATCATGATGAAGAAAATACGCATCATGATGAAGAAAATGAGCATCATGATGAGGAAAATATGCATCATGATGAAGAAAATGAGCATCATGACGAAGAAAATATGCATCATGATAAAGAAAATAAGCATCATGATGAAGAAAATGAGCACCATGATGAAGAAATTGAGCATCTTGATGAAGAAAATATGCATCATGATGAATAAAATATGCATCGTGATGAAAAAATGAGCATAATGTTGAAGTAATTATGATGAAGAAAAATAAGCATCATGATTAAGTAAATACGCATCATGATGAAGAAAATATGCATCATGATGAAGAAAATGAGCATCAAGATGAAGAAAATATGCATCATGATTAAGAAAATGAGCAAGTTTATGAAGAAAATATGCATCATGTTGAAGAAAATTTGCATCATGAAGAATAAAATGAGTGTCATGATGAAGAAAATGAGGATCATGATAAATAAAATAAGCAACATGATGAAGAAAATATGCATCGTGTTGAAGAAAATGAGCATAATGATGAATAAAATATGCATCATGATGATGAAAATGAGATTCATGATGAAGAAAATATGCATCAAGATGAAGAAAATGAGCATCATGATGAAGAAAATGAGCATCAATGATGAAGAAAATATGCATCATGAGGAAGAAAATGGAAATCATGATTAAGAAAATGTGCATCATGATGAAGAAAATATGCATCTTGATGAAGAAAATAAGCATCATGAAGAAAAAAATGAGCATCTCATGAAGAAAATAGGCATTATGATGAAGAAAATGAGCATCACGATGAAGGAAATGAGCATCACTAAGAATCAAATAAGCAACACGATGAAGGAAATGAGCATCACAATGAAGAAAATATGTATCATGATGAAGAAAATGAGCGTCATGATGAATAAAATATGCATCATGATGAATTAAATGAGCATTATGATGAAGGAAATGAGCATCATGATGACGGAAATGAGCATCATGAAGAATAAAATGAGCATCAAGATGAAGAAAATGTGCATCGTGATAAAGAAAATATGTATCACGATGAAGAAAATACGCATCATGATGAAGAAAATGAGCATCATGATGAGGAAAATATGCATCATCATGAAGAAAATGAGCATCATGACGAAGAAAATATGCATCATGATAAAGAAAGTAAGCATCATGATGAAGAAAATCAGCACCATGATGAAGAAATTGAGCATCTTGATGGAGAAAATATGTATCATGATGAAGAAAATATGCATCATGAAAAAGAAAATGAGCATCATGATGAAGAAAATGAGCGTCATGATGAAGAAAATATGCATGATGAAGAAAATAAGCATCATAATGAAGAAAATGTGCACCATGATGAAGAAATTGAGCATCTTGATGAAGAAAATATGCATCATGATGAAGAAAATATGCATCATGAAAAAGAAAATGAGCGTCAAGATGAACAAAATGAGCATTATGATAAAGAAATTATGCATCATGATGAAGAAAATATGCATCTTGATGAAGAAAATGAGCATCATGATGAATAAAATATGCATCGTGATGAAGAAAATGAGCATCATGATGAAGTAAATATGCATCAACATGAAGAAAATGAGCACATGATGAAGAAATTGAGCGTCATGATGAAGAAAAATGAGCATCATGATTAAGTAAATACGCATCATGATGAAGAAAATATGCATCATGATGAAGAAAATGAGCATCGTGATGAAGAAAATATGCATCATGATTAAAAAAATGAGCAAGTTTATGAAGAAAATATGCATCATGATGAAGAAAATATGCATCATGAAGAATAAAATGAGCATCATGATGAAGAAAATGAGGATCATGATAAATAAAATATGCATCATGATGAAGAAAATATGCATCGTGATGAAGAAAATGAGCATAATGATGAATAAAATATGCATCATGATGATGAAAATGAGCTTCATGATGGAGAAAATATGCATCAAGATGAAGAAAATGAGCCTCATGATGAAGAAAATGAGCATCATGATGAAGAAAATATGCATCATGAGGAAGAAAATTGAAATCATGATTAAGAAAATGTGCATCATGATGAAGAAAATATGCATCTTGATGAAGAAAATGAGCATCATGATGAAAAAAATGAGCATCTTGATGAAGAAAATATGCATTATGATGAAGAAGATGTGCAACATGATAACGAAAATATGCATCATGATGAAGAAAATATGCATCATGATGAAGAAAATGAGCATCATGATGAAAAAACTGAGCGTCATGATGAATAAAATGAGCATCATGATGAAGAAAATGAACATCTTGATGAATAAAATATGCATTATGACGAAGAAAATGAGCATCACGATGAAGGAATTGAGTATCACGAAGAAGTAAATAAGCATCACGATGAAGGAAATGAGCATCACAATGAAGAAAATATGTATCATGATGAAGAAAATGAGCGTCATGATGAATAAAATATGCATCATGATGAATTAAATGAGCATTATGATGAGGGAAATGAGCATCATGATGACGGAAATGAGAATCATGAAGAATAAAACGAGCATCAAGATGAAGAAAATAAGCATCATGATGAAGAAAATGAGCACCATGATGAAGAAATTGAGCATCTTGATGAAGAAAATATGCATCAGGATGAATAAAATATGCATCGTGATGAAAAAATGAGCATCATGATGACGTAATCATGATGAAGAAAAATGAGCATCATGATTAAGTAAATACGTATCATGATGAAGAAAATATGCATCATGATGAAGAAAAATAAGCATCATGATTAAGTAAATACGCATCAAGATGAAGAAAATATGCATCTTGATGAAGAAAATGAGCATCATGAAGAAAAAAATGAACATATTCGTGAAGAAAATAGGCATTATGATGAAGAAAATGAGTATCACGATGAAGGAAATGAGCATCACGAAGAATCAAATAAGCAACACGATGAAGGAAATGAGCATCACAATGAAGAAAATATGTATCATGATGAAGAAAATGAGCGTCATGATGAATAAATATGCATCATGATGAATTAAATGAGCATTATGATGAAGGAAATTAGCATCATGATGACGGAAATGAGCATCATGAAGATTAAAATGAGCATCAAGATGAAGAAAATGTGCATCGTGATAAAGAAAATATGTATCACGATGAAGAAAATACGCATCATGATGAAGAAAATGAGCATCATGATGAAGAAAATGAGCGTCATGATGAAGAAAATATGCATCATGATGAAGAAAATAAGCATCATGATGAAGAAAATGTGCACCATGATGAAGAAATTGAGCATCTTGATGAAGAAAATATGCATCATGATGAAGAAAATATGCATCATGATGAAGAAAATGAGCGTCAAGATGAACAAAATTAGCATCATGATAAAGAAATTATGCATCATGATGAAGAAAATATGCATCTTAATGAAGAAAATGAGCATCATGATGAATAAAATATGCATCGTGATGAAGAAAATGAGTATCATGATGAAGTAAATATGCATCAACATGAAGAAAATGAGCACATGATGAAGAAATTGAGCGTCATGATGAAGAAAAATGAGCATCATGATTAAGTAAATACGCATTATGATGAAGAAAATATGCATCATGATGAAGAAAATGAGCATCGTGATGAAGAAAATATGCATCATGATTAAGAAAATGAGCAAGTTTATGAAGAAAATATGCATCATGATGAAGAAAATATGCATCATGAAGAATAAAATGAGCGTCATGATGAAGAAAATGAGGATCATGATAAATAAAATATGCATCATGATTAAGAAAATATGCATCGTGATGAAGAAAATGAGCATAATGATGAATAAAATATGCATCATGATGATGAAAATGAGCTTCATGATGAAGAAAATATGCATCAAGATGAAGAAAATGAGCCTCATGATGAAGAAAATGAGCATCATGATGAAGAAAATATGCATCATGAGGAAGAAAATTAAAATCATGATTAAGAAAATGTGCATCATGATGAAGAAAATATGCATCTTGATGAAGAAAATGAGCATCATGATGAAGAAAATGAGCATCTTGATGAAGAAAATATGCATTATGATGAAGAAGATGTGCAACATGATAACGAAAATATGCATCTTGATGAAGAAAATATGCATCATGATGAAGAAAATGAGCATCATTATGAAAAAAATGAGCGTCATGATGAAGAAAATGAGCATCATGATGAAGAAAATGAGCATCTTGATGAATAAAATATGCATTATGACGAAGAAAATGAGCATCACGATGAAGGAAATGAGCATCACGAAGAAGGAAATAAGCATCACGATGAAGGAAATGAGCATCACAATGAAGAAAATATGTATCATGATGAATAAAATGAGCGTCATGATTAATAAAATATGCATCATGATGAATTAAATGAGCATTATGATGAAGGAAATGAGCATCATGATGACAGAAATGAGCATCATGAAGAATAAAATGAGCATCAAGATGTAGAAAATGTGCATCGTGATAAAGAAAATATGTATCACGATGAAGAAAATACGCATCGTGATGAAGAAAATGAGCATCATGATGAGGAAAATATGCATCATGATGAAGAAAATAAGCATCATGACGAAGAAAATATGCATCATGATAAAGAAAATAAGCATCATGATGAAGAAAATGAGCACCATGATGAAGAAATTGAGCATCTTGATGAAGAAAATTTGCATCATGATGAATAAAATATGCATTTTGATGAAAAAATGAGCATCATGATGACGTAATCATGATGAAGAAAAATGAGCATCATGATTAAGTAAATACGTATCATGATGAAGAAAATATGCATCATGATGAAGAAAATGAGCATCATGATGAAGAAAATATGCATCATGATTAAGAAAATGAGCAAGTTTATGAAGAAATATGCATCATGATGAAGAAAATTTGCATCATGAAGAATAAAATGAGTGTCATGATGAAGAAAATGAGGATCATGATAAATAAAATATGCAACATGATGAAGAAAATATGCATCGTGATGAAGAAAATGAGCATAATGATGGATAAAATATGCATCATGATTATGAAAATGAGATTCATGATGAAGAAAATATGCATCAAGATGAAGAAAATGAGCCTCATGATGAAGAAAATGTGCATCATGATGAAGAAAATGAGCATCATGATAAAGAAAATATGCATCATGAGGAAGAAAATGGAAATCATGATTAAGAAAATGTGCATCATGATGAAGAAAATATGCATCATGATTAAGAAAATGAGCAAGTTTATGAAGAAATATGCATCATGATGAAGAAAATTTGCATCATGAAGAATAAAATGAGTGTCATGATGAAGAAAATGAGGATCATGATAAATAAAATATGCAACATGATGAAGAAAATATGCATCGTGATGAAGAAAATGAGCATAATGATGGATAAAATATGCATCATGATTATGAAAATGAGATTCATGATGAAGAAAATATGCATCAAGATGAAGAAAATGAGCCTCATGATGAAGAAAATGTGCATCATGATGAAGAAAATGAGCATCATGATAAAGAAAATATGCATCATGAGGAAGAAAATGGAAATCATGATTAAGAAAATGTGCATCATGATGAAGAAAATATGCATCTTGATGAAGAAAATGAGAATCATGAAGAAAAAAATGAACATCTTCGTGAAGAAAATAGGCATTATGATGAAGAAAATGAGTATCACGATGAAGGAAATGAGCATTACGAAGAATCAAATAAGCAACACGATGAAGGAAATGAGCTTCACAATGAAGAAAATATGTATCATAATGAAGAAAATGAGCGTCATGATGAATAAATATGCATCATGATGAATTAAATGAGCATTATGATGAAGGAAATTAGCATCATGATGACGGAAATGAGCATCATGAAGAATAAAATGAGCACCAAGATGAAGAAAATGTGCATCGTGATAAAGAAAATATGTATCACAATGAAGAAAATACGCATCATGATGAAGAAAATGAGCATCATGATGAAGAAAATGAGCGTCATGATGAAGAAAATATGCATCATGATGAAGAAAAATATGCATCATGATGAAGAAAATAAGCATCATGATGAAGAAAATGTGCACCATGATGAAGAAA
>CM042994.1:17247212-17295974 GCA_023678885.1 Pogostemon cablin | reverse complement strand
CTTGAAATATGCATCCTGATGAAGAAAATATGCATTATAAAAAAGAAAATGAGCGTCATGATAAAAAAAATGAGCATCATGATTAAGAAAATATGGATCATGATAAAGAAAACAAGCATCATGATGAATAAAATATGCATCAAGATGAAGAAAATGAGCATTATGATGAAGAAATTGAGCATCATGATGAAGAAATTGGACATCATAATTAAGAAAATGAAAACCATGATGAAGAAAATGTGCGTCATGATAAAGAAAATATGCATCTTGATGAAAAAAATAAGCATCTTGATGAAAAAAATGAGCATCATGATGAAGAAAATGATCATCTTGATGAAGAAAATAAACATCACAATGAAGGAAATGAGCATCACGATGAATGAATTAAACATCACGATGATGAAGAAAATATGCATCATGTTAAAGAAAATGAGCGTCAAGATAAAGAAATTGCGCATCATGATGAGCATCATGATGAAGAAAATATGCATCATGATTAAGAAAATGAGCATCGTGATGAAGAAAATGAGCATCATGATGAAGATAATATGCATCAGGATAAAGCTAAAGAGCATCATGATGAAGAAATTGAGCACCATGAGGAAGAAAATAGGCATCGTGATGAAGAAAATATGCATCATGATGAAGAAAATATGCATCATGATGAATAAAATGAGCGTCATGATGAAGAAAATGAGGATCATGATGAAGAAAATATGCATCACGATGAAGAAAATATGCATCGTGATAAATAAAATACGCATCATGATGAATAAAATATGCATCATGATGAATAAAATATGCATCATGATGAAGAAAATATGCATCAAGATGAAGAAAATGAGCATCATGATGAAAAATTTAGCATCATGGTGAAGAAAATGAGCATTATGATGAAGAAAATTAACATCGTGATGAAGAAAATATGCATCATGATGAAGAAAATAAGCATCATGATGAAGAAAATATGCATCATAATTAAGAAAATGAGCATCTTGATAAAGAAAATGAGCATCATGATGAAGGAAATGAGCATCATGATGAAGGAAATGACCATCATGAAGAAGAAAATATGAAACATGATGAAGAAAATATGCATCATGATGATGAAAATCTGCATCATGATGAAGAAAATGAGCTTCTTGATGAAGAAAATATAAATCATGATGAAGAAAATGAGCATCATGATAAAGAAAATAAGCATCTTGATGAAAAAAATGAACATCATGATGAATATAATGAGCATCATGATAAAGAAAATATGCATCAAGATGAAGAAAATGAGCATCGTCATGAAGAAATTTAGCATCATGATGAAGAAATCAAGATGAAGAAAATGAGCATTATGATGAAGAAAATATGCATCATGATTAAGAAAATGAGCATCGTGACGAAGAAAATGTGCATCATGATAAAGGAAATGAGCATCATGATGAAGGAAATGAGCATCATGATGAAGAAAATGAGCCTCATGATAAAGAAAATGAGCATCATGATAAATAAAATGAGCCTCATGATGAAGAAAATGAGCATCATGATGAAGAAAATATGCATCATGATGAATAAAATGAACACCTTAATGAAGAAATTGAGCATCTTGAAATATGCATCATGATGAAGAAAATATGCATCATGAAAAAGAAAATGAGCGTCATGATAAAGAAAATGAGCATCATGATTAAGAAAATATGGATCATGATAAAGAAAATAAGCCTCATGATGAAGATATTGAGCATCATGATGAATAAAATATGCATCAAGATGAAGAAAATGAGCATCATGATGAAGAAATAGTGCATCATGATGAAGAAATTGGGTATCATGATTAAGAAAATGAAAATCATGATGAAGAAAATGTGCATCATGATGAAGAAAATATGCATCTTGATGAAAAAATAAGCATCTTGATGAAAAAAATGAGCATCATGATGAAGAAAATGATCATCTTGATGAAGAAAATAAGCATCACAACGTAGGAAATCAGCATCCCGATGAAGGAAATAAACATCACGATGATGAAGAAAATATGCATCATGATGGAGAAAATGAGCGTCAAGATGAAGAAAATGAGCATCATGATGAAGAAAATGAGCTTCATGATAAAGAAAATATGCATCCTGATGAAGAAAATGAGCATCATGATGAAGAAATTAAGCATCATGATGAAGAAAATGAGCATCATGATGTAGGAAATGAGCTTCATGATGAAGAACATATGCATCATGAAGAAGAAAATATGCAACATTATGAAGAAAATGAGCATCACGATAAAGGAATTGAGCACCATGTTGAAGAAAATGAGCATCAGGATGAAGAAAATGTGCAACATGATAACGAAATATATGCATCATGATGAAGAAAATATGCATCATGATGAAGAAAATGAGCATCATGATGAAAAAAATGAGCGTCATGATGAAGAAAATGAACATCATGATGAAAAAAATATTCATCATGATGAAGAAAATGAGCATCATGATGAAGAAATTGAGCATCATGATGAAGAAAATGAGCATCATGTTGAAGAAAATATGCATCAGGATAAAGAAAAAGAGCATCATGTTGAAGAAATTGTGCACCATGATGAAATATGCATAAAATATGCATCATGATGAAGAAAATATGCATCATGATGAATAAAATGAGCCTCATGATGAAGAAAATGAGGATCATGGTGAAGTAATATGCATAATGGTGAAGAAAATAGGCATCATGATGAAGAAAATATGCATCATGATGAATAAAATATGCATCATGATGAAGAAAATATGCATCAAGATGAAGAAAATGAGCATCATGATGAAAAAATTTAGAATCATGATGAAGAAAATTAGCATTATGATGAAGAAAATGAGCATCGTGATGAAGAAAATATGCATCATGATGAAGAAATGAGCATCATGATGAAGAAAATATGCATCCTGATTAAGAAAATGAGCTTTGTGATAAAGAAAATGAGCATCATGATGAATGAAATGGGCATCATGATAAAGGAAATGACTATCATGACGAAGAAAATGTGAAACATGATGTAGAAAATATGCATCACGATAAAAAAAATGAGCCTCATGATGAAGAAAATAAGCATCATGATGAAGAAAATGAGCTTCTTGATGAAGAAATGTACATCATTATGAGGAAAATGAGCATCATGATAAAGAAAATAAGCATCTTGAAAAAAAAATGAGCATCATGATGAAGAAAATATGCATCAAGATGAAGAAAATGAGCATCGTGATGAAGAAATTTAGCATCATGATGAAGAAATCATGATGAAGAAAATGAGCATTATGATGAAGAAAATATGCATCATGATTAAGAAAATGAGCATCGTGATGAAGAAAATGTGCATGATGATGAAGGAAATGAGCATCATGATGAAGTCAATGAGCATCATGATGAAGAAAATGAGCCTCATAATGAAGAAATGAGCATCATGATGAATAAAATGAGCCTCATGATGAAGAAAATGAGGTTCATGATGAAGAAAATATGCATCATGATGAAGAAAATGAAAATCATGATGAAGAAAATGTGTATCATGATGAAGAAAATATGCATCTTGATGAATACAATGAGCATCATGATGAAGAAAATGAGCATCTTGATGAAGAAAATATGCATTATGACGAAGAAAATGAGTATCACGATGAAGGAAATGAGCAAAATGAAGGAGAAAATAAGCATCACGATGAAGTAAATGAGCATCACGGTGAAGAAAATATGTATCATGATGAAGAAAATGAGCGTCATGATGAAGAAAATATGCATCATGATGAAGAAAATGAGCATTATGATGAAGGAAATGACATCATGATGACGGAAATGAGCATCATAAAGAATAAAATGATCATCAAGATGAAGAAAATGTGCATCGTGATAAAGAAAATAGGTATAACGATGAAGAAAATATGAATCATGATGAAGAAAATAATAATCATCACGAAGAAAATCTGCATCATGATAAAGAAAATAAGTATCATGATGAAGAAAATGTGCACCATGATGAAGAAATTTAGCATCTTGATGAAGAAAATATGCATCATGATGAAGAAAATATGCATCATAAAAAAAATGAGCGTCATGATGAAAAAATTAGCATCATGATGAAGAAAATATGCATCATGATAAAGAAAATAAGCATCATGATGAAGAAAATGAGCACGTGATGAAGAAAATGAGCATCATGATGATGAAAATGAGCATCATGATGATGAAAATATGCATCAAGATGAAGAAAATGAGCATCATGATGAAGAAATTGAGCATCAAGATGAAGAAAATGAGCATCGTGATGAAGAAATTTAGCATCATGATGAAGAAATCATGATTAAGAAAATGAGCATCGTTATGAAGAAAATGAACACCGTGATTAAGTAAATATGCATCATGATTTAGAAAATATGCCTCATGATTAAGAAAATGAGCATCATGATGAGGAGTATATGCATCATGATTAAGAAAATGTGCATCGTGATGAAGAAAATGTGCATTTTGATGAAGGAAATGATCATCGTGTTGAAGTCAATGCGCATCATGATGAGGAAAATGAGCCGCATGATGAAGAAAATGAGCATCATGATGAAGAAATGAGCCTAATGATGAATAAAATAAGCATCATAATGAAGAAAATATGTATCATGATGAAGAAAATGTGCATCATGATGAAGAAAATATGCATCTTGATGAAGAAAAAGAGCATCATGATGAAGAAATTGAGCATCTTGATGAAGAAAATATACATTATGATAAAAAAAATGAGCATCACGATGAAGTAAATGAGCATCACGAAGAAGGAAATAAGCATCACGATGAAGGAAATGAGCATCATGATGAAGAAAATATGTATCATGATGAAGAAAATGAGCTTCATAATGAAGAAAATATGCATCATGATGAATAAAATGAGCATTATGATGAAGGAAATGAGCATCATGATGACGGAAATGAGCATCATGAAGAAGAAAATGAGCATCAAGATGAAAGAAATGGGCATCATGATGAAGAAAATATGCATCATGATTAAGAAAATGTGCATCGTGGTGAAGAAAATGAGCATCATAATGAGAGAAATGGGCATCATGATAAAGGAAATGACTATCATGATGAAGAAAATATGAAACATGATGATGAAAATATGCATCATGATGAATAAAATGAGCCTTGTGATGAAGAAAATGTGCATCATGATGAAAAAAATAAGCTTCTTGATGAAGAAAATATACATCATGATGAAGAAAATGAGCATCATGATACAGACAATAAGCATCTTGATGAAAAAATGAGCATCATGATGAATAAAGTGAGCATCATATAAAAAAATATGCATCAAGATGAAGAAAATGGGCTTCGTGATGAAGAAATTTAGCTTCATGATGAATAAATCATGATGAAGAAAATGAGCTTTATGATGAAGAAAATATGCATCATGATTAAGAAAATAATCATCGTGATAAAGAAAATGTGCATCATGATGAAGGAAATGAGCATCATGATGAAGTCAATGAGCATCTTGATGAAAAAAATGAGCCTCATGATGAAGAAAATGAGCATCATATTGAATAAAATGAGCCTCATGATGAAGTAAATGACCATCATGATGAAGAAAATATGCATCATGATGAAGAAAATGAAAATCATGATGAAGAAAATGTGCATCATGATGAAGAAAATATGCATCTTGATGTAGAAAATGAGCATCATGATGAAGAAAATGAGCATCTTGATGAAGAAAATATGCATCATGATGAAGAAAATGAGTATCACGATGAAGGAAATGAGCATCACGAAGAAAGAAATAAGCATCACGATGAAGGAAATGAGCATCTGGATGAAGAAAATATGTATCATGATGAAGAAAATGAGCGTCATGATGAAGAAAATATGCATCATGATGAAGAAAATGAGCATCATGATGACAGAAATGGGCATCATGAAGAATTAAATGAGCATCAAGATGAAGAAAATGTGCATCGTGATAAAGAAAATATGTATCACGATAAAGAAAATATGCATCATTATGAAGAAAATGAGAATCATGATGAAGAAAATAGTCATCATGACGAAGAAAATATGCATCATGATAAGAAAATAAGCATCATGATGAAGAAAATGAGCACCATGATGAAGAAATTGAGCATCTTGATAAAGAAAATATGATTCATGAAAAAGAGAATGAGCGTCATGATGAAAAAATTAGCATCATGATGAAGAAAATATGCATAATTATAAAGAAAATAAGTATCATGATGAAGAAAATGAGAATCATGATGAAGAAAATGAGCATCATGATAGAAAAAATATTAATCATGATGAATAAAATTTGCATCATGATAAAGAAAATAAGCATCATGATGAAGATAATAAGCAACATGTTGAAGAAAATGAGCAAGTTGATGAAGAAAATATGCATCATGATGAAGAAAATATGCATCATGATGAATAAAATGAGCGTCATGATGAAGAAAATGAGGATCATTATGAAGAAAATATGCATCATGATGATTAAAATGAGCTTCATGATGAAGAAATTTAGCATCATGACGAAGAAATTTAGCATCATGATGAAGAAATCATGATGAAGAAAATGAGCATTATGATGAACAAATTGAGCATCGTGATGAAGAAAATATTCATCACTATGAAGAAAATGAGCATTTTGATGAAGAAAATATGCATAATGATGAAGAAAATATGCATCATGACGAAGATAATGAGCATCATAATGAATAAAATATGCATCATGATGAAGAAAATAAACATCATGATGATGAAAATATGCATCTTGATGAATAAAATGAGCTTCATGATGAAGAAAATGAGCATCATGATGAAAAAAATGAGCGTCATGATGAAGAAAATGAACATCATGATGACGAAAATATTCATCATGATGAAGAAAATGAGCATCATGATGAAGAAAATGAGCATCATGATGAAGAAAATGAGCATCAAGTTGAAGAAAATATGCATCAGGATAAAGCAAAAGAGCATCATGTTGAAGAAATTGTGCACCATGATGAAATATGCTTAAAATATGCATCATGATGAAGAAAATATGTATCATGATGAATAAAATGAGCGTCATGATGAAGAAAATGAGGATCATGGTGAAGAAAATATGCATCGTGATGAAGAAAATATGCATCATGATGAATAAAATATGCATCATGATGAAGAAAATATGCATCAAGATGAAGAAAATGAGCATCATGATGAAAAAATTTAGAATCATGATGAAGAAAATTAGCATTATGATGAAGAAAATGAGCATCGTGATGAAGAAAATATGCATCATGATGAAGAAAATGAGTATCATGATGAAGAAAATATGCATCATGATTAAGAAAATGAGCATTGTGATAAAGAAAATGAGCATCATGATGAATGAAATGGGCATCATGATGAAGGAAATGACTATCATGACGAAGAAAATGTGAAACATAATGTAGAAAATATGCATCACAATAAAAAAATGAGCCTCATGATGAAGAAAATAAGCATCATGATGAAGAAAATGAGCTACTTGATGAAGAAATATACATCATTATGAGGAAAATGAGCATCATGATAAAGAAAATAAGCATCATGATGAAGATAATAAGCAACATGATGAAGAAAATGAGCAAGTTGATGAAGAAAATATGTATCATGATGAAGAAAATATGCATCATGATGAATAAAATGAGCGTCATGATGAAGAAAATGAGGATCATTATGAATAAAATATGCATCATGATGAAGAAAATAAACATCGTGATGAAGAAAATGAGTATAATGATGAATAAAATATGCATCATGATGATTAAAATGAGCTTCATGATGAAAAAAATATGCATCAAGATGAAGAAAAGGAGCATCATGACGAAGAAATTTAGCATCATGATGAAGAAATCATGATGAAGAAAATGAGCATTGTGATGAACAAAATGAGCTTCGTGATGAAGAAAATATTCATCATGATGAAGAAAATGAGCATTATGATGAAGAAAATATGCATAATGATGAAGAAAATATGCATCATGACGAAGATAATGAGCATCATAATGAAGAAAATATGCATCATGATGATGAAAATATGCATCATGATAAAGGAAATAAGCATCATGATGAAGGAAATGAGCACCTTAATGAAGAAATTGAGCATCTTGAAATATGCATCCTGATGAAGAAAATATGCATCATGAAAAAGAAAATGGCGTCATGATAAAGAAATTAGCATAATTATTAAGAAAATATGGATCATGATAAAGAAAATAAGCATCTTGATGAATAAAATATGCATCAAGATGAAGAAAATGAGCATCATGATGAAGAAATTGAGCATCATGATGAAGAAATCGGACATCATAATTAAGAAAATGAAAACCATGATGAAGAAAATGTGCATCCTGATAAAGAAAATATGCATCTTGAAGAAAAAAAAAGCATCTTGATGAAAAAAATGAGCATCACGATGAAGAAAATTATCATCTTGATGAAGAAAATAAGCATCACAATGAAGAAAATGAGCATCACGATTAATGAATTAAACATCACGATGATGAAGAAAATATGCATCATGATGAAGAAAATGAGCGTCAAGATGAAGAAAATGAGCATCATGATGAAGAAAATATTCATCATGATGAAGAAAATATGCATCAAGATGAAGAAAACGAGCATTATGATAAAGAAATTGAGCATCATGATGAAGAAATCATGATGTAGAAAATGAGCATCATGTTGAAGAAAATGGACATCGTGATGAAGAAAATATGCATCATGATGAATAAAATTAGCATCATGATGAAGAAAATATGCATCATGATTAAGAAAATGAAGATCGTGATGAAGAAAATGAGCATCATGATGAAGATAATATGCATCAGGATAAAGCAAAAGAGCATCATGATGAAGAAATTGAGCATCTTGATGAAGAAAATGGGCATCGTGATGAAGAAAATATGCATCATGATGAAGAAAATATGCATCATGATGAATAAAATGAGCATCATGATGAAGAAAATGAGGATCATGATGTAGAAAATATGAATCATGATGAAGAAAATATGCATCGTAATGAAGAAAATACGCATCATGATGAATTAAATATGCATCATGATGAAGAAAATATGCATCATGATGAAGAAAATATGCATCAAGATGAAGAAAATGAGCATCATGATGAAAAATTTAGCATCATGATGAAGAAAATGAGCATTATGATGAATAAAATTAGCATCGTGATGAAGAAAATATGCATCATGATGAAGAAAATAAGCATCATGATGAAGAAAATATGCATCATGATTAAGAAAATGAGCATCTTGATAAAGAAAATGATCATCATGATGAAGGAAATGGGCATCATGATGAAGGAAATGACCATCATGATGAAGAAAATATGAAACATGATGAACAAAATATGCATCATGATGAAGAAAATACGCTTCCTGATGAAGAAAATGTGCATATGATGAAGAAAATGAGCTTCTTGATGAAGAAAATATAAATCATGATGAAGAGAATGAGCATCATGATAAAGAAAATAAGCATCTTGATGAAAAAAATGAACATCACGATGCATAAAATGAGCATCATGATAAAGAAAATATGCATCAAGATGAAGAAAATGAGCATCGTCATGAAGAAATTTAGCAAAATGATGAAGAAAATGTGCATTATGATGAAGAAAATATGCATCATGATTAAGAAAATGAGCATCGTGATGAAGAAAATGCGCATCATGATGAAGGAAATGAGCATCATGATGAAGTCAATGAGCATCATAATGAATAAAACGAGCCTCATGATGAAGAAAATGAGCATCATTATGAATAAAATGAGCCTCATGATGAAGAAAATGAGCATCATGATGAAGAAAATATGCATCATGATGAAGAAAATGAGCACCTTAATGAAGAAATTGAGCATCTTGAAATATGCATCCTGATGAAGAAAATATGCATCATGAAAAAGAAAATGAGCGTCATGAAAAAGAAAATGAGCATCATGATTAAGAAAATATGGATCATGATAAAGAAAATATGCATCATGATGAAGAAATTGAGCATCATGATGAATTAAATATGCATCAAGATGAAGAAAATGAGCATCGTGATGAAGAAATTGAGCATCATGATGAATAAATTGGGCATCATAATTAAGAAAATGAAAATCATGATGAAGAAAATGTGCATCATGATGAATAAAATATGCATCTTGATGAAAAAAATAAGCATCTTGATGAAAAAAATGAGCATCATGATGAAGAAAATGATCATCTTGATGAAGAAAATAAGCATCACAATGAAGGAAATGAGCATCCCGATGAAGGAAATAAACATCACGATGATTAAGAAAATATTCAATCATGATAGAAGAAAATGAATGTCAAGATGATGAAAATGAGCATCATGATAAAGAAAATGAGCTTCATGATAAAGAAAATATGCATCCTGATGAAGAAAATGAGCATCATGATGAAGAAATTAAGCATCATGATGAAGAAAATGAGCATCATGATGTAGGAAATGAGCTTCATGATGAAGAACATATGCATCATGAGGAAGAAAATATGCAACATTATGAAGAAAATGAGCATCACGATAAAGAAAATGAGCACCATGTTGAATAAAATGAGCATCAGGATGAAGAAAATGTGCAACATGATAACGAAAATATGCATCATGATGAAGAAAATATGCATCATGATGAAGAAAATGAGCATCAAGATGAAAAAGATGAGCGTCATGATGAAGAAAATGAACATCATGATGAAGAAAATATTCATCATGATGAAGAAAATGAGCATCATGATGAAGAAATTGAGCATCATGATGAAGAAAATGACCATCATGTTGAAGAAAATATGCATCATGATAAAGCAAAAGAGCATCATGATGAAGAAATTGAGCACCATGATGAAATATGAATAAAATATGCATCATGATGAAGAAAATATGCATCATGATGAATAAAATGAGCGTCATGATGAAGAAAATGAGGATCATGGTGAAGTAATATGCATCATGGTGAAGAAAATATGCATCGTGATCAAGAAAATATGCATCATGATGAATAAAATATGCATCATGATAAAGAAAATATGCATCAAGATGAAGAAAATGAGCATCACGATGAAAAAGTTTAGATTCATGATGAAGAAAATTAACATTATGATGAAGAAAATGAGCATCGCGATGAATAAAATATGCATCATGATGAAGAAAATGAGCATCATGATGAAGAAAATATGCATCATGATTAAGAAAATGAACATTGTGATAAAGAAAATGAGCATCATGATGAATGAAATTGGCATCATGATTAAGGAAATGACTATCATGATGAAGAAAATGTGAAACATAATGTAGAAAATATGCATCATGATAAAAAATGAGCCTCATGATGAAGAAAATGTGCATCATGATGAAGAAAATGAGAATCATGATGAAGAAAATGTGTATCATGATGAAGGAAATGAGCTTCATGATGAAGAACATATGCATCATGAGGAAGAAAATATGCAACATTATGAAGAAAATGAGCTTCACGATAAAGGAAATGAGCACCATGTTGAATAAAATGAGCATCAGGATGAAGAAAATGTGCAACATGATAACGAAAATATGCATCATGATGAAGAAAATATGCATCATGATGAAGAAAATGACCATCAAGATGAAAAAGATGAGCGTCATGATGAAGAAAATGAGCATCATGATGAAGAAAATATTCATCATGACGAAGAAAATGAGCATCATGATGAAGAAATTGAGCATCATGATGAAGAAAATGACTGTCATGTTGAAGAAAATATGCATCATGATAAAGCAAAAGAGCATCATGATGAAGAAATTGAGCACCATGATGAAATATGAATAAAATATGCATCATGATGAAGAAAATATGCATCATGATGAATAAAATGAGCGTCATGATGAAGAAAATGAGGATCATGGCGAAGTAATATGCATCATGGTGAAGAAAATATGCAATGTGATCAAGAAAATATGCATCATGATGAATAAAATATGCATCATGATGAAGAAAATATGCATCAAGATGAAGAAAATGAGCATCACGATGAAAAAATTTAGAATCATGATGAAGAAAATTAGCATTATGATGAAGAAAATGAGCATCGCGATGAATAAAATATGCATCATGATGAAGAAAATGAGCATCATGATGAAGAAAATATGCATCATGATTAAGAAAATGAACATTGTGATAAAGAAAATGAGCATCATGATGAATGAAATTGGCATCATGATTAAGGAAATGACTATCATGACGAAGAAAATGTGAAACGTGATGTAGAAAATATGCATCATGATAAAAAATGAGCCTCATGATGAAGAAAATGTGCATCATGATGAAGAAAATAAAATCATGATGAAGAAAATGTGTATCATGATGAAGAAAATATGCATCTTGATGAATAAAATGAGCATCATGATGAAGAAAATGAGCATCTTGATGAAGAAAATATGCATTATGATGAAGAAAATGAGTATCACGATGAAGGAAATGAGCATCACGATTGAGGAAATAAGCATCACGATGAAGTAAATGAGCATCACGGTGAAGAAAATATGTATCATGATGAGGAAAATGAGCGTCATGATGAAGAAATTATGCATCATGATGAAGAAAATGAGCATTATGATGAAGGAAATGGGCATCATGATGACGGAAATGAGCGTCATGAAGAATAAAATGAGCATCAAGATGAAGAAAATATGCATCGTGATAAAGAAAATATGTATCACGATGAAGAAAATATGCATTATGATGAAGAAAATAATAATCATCACGAAGAAAATCTGCATCATGGTAAAGAAAATAAGTATCATGATGAAGAAAATGAGCACCATGATGAAGAAATTTAGCATCTTGATGAAGAAAATATGCTTCATGATGAAGAAAATATGCATCATGAAAAAGAAAATGAGCGTCATGATGAAAAAATTAGCATCTTGATGAAGAAAATGCATCATGGTAAAGAAAATAAGCATCATGATGAAGAAAATGAGCATCGTGATGATGAAAATGAGCATCATGATGATGAAAATATGCATCAAGATGAAGAAAATGAGCATCATGATGAAGAAATTGAGCATCAAGATGAAGAAAATGAGCATCGTGATGAAGAAATTTAGCATCATGATGAAGAAAATGAGCATCGTTATGAAGAAAATGAGCATTATAATGA
Source organism: Pogostemon cablin (assembly GCA_023678885.1). Classification (NCBI taxonomy): domain Eukaryota; kingdom Viridiplantae; phylum Streptophyta; class Magnoliopsida; order Lamiales; family Lamiaceae; genus Pogostemon; species Pogostemon cablin. The sequence goes on along the minus strand of CM042994.1, from coordinate 17,282,773 downwards.
AGAAAATGAGCATCGTGATTAAGTAAATATGCATCATGATTTAGAAAATATGCATCATGATGAAGAAAATGAGCATCATGATGAGGAGTATATGCATCATGATTAAGAAAATGAGCATCGTGATGAAGAAAATGTTCATTTTGATGAAGGAAATGATCATCGTGATGAAGTCAATGCGCATCATGATGAATAAAATTAGCCTCATGATGAAGAAAATGAGCATCATGATGAAGAAAATGTGCATCATGATGAAGAAAATATGCATCTTGATGAAGAAAAAGAGCATCATGATGAAGAAAGTGAGCATCTTGATGAAGAAAATATACATTATGATAAAAAAAAAATGAGCATCACGATGAAGTAAATGAGCATCATGATGAAGAAAATATGTATCATGATGAAGAAAATGAGCATCATGATGAAGAAAATATGCATCATGATGAATAAAATGATCATTATGATGAAGGAAATGAGCATCATGATGACGGAAATGAGCATAATGAAGAAGAAAATGAGCATTAAGATGAAGGAAATGGGCATCATGATGAAGAAAATATGCATCATGATTAAGAAAATGTGCATCGTGGTGAATAAAATGAGCATCATAATGAAAGAAATGGGCATCATGATAAAGGAAAATGAGCCTTATGATGATGAAAATGTGCATCATGATGAAGAAAATGATCTTTTTGATGAAGAAAATATACATCATGATGAAGAAAATGAGCATCATGATACGGACAATAAGCATCTTGATGAAAAAATGCGCATCATGATGAATAAAATGAGCATCATATGAAAAAAATATGCATCAAGATGAAGAAAATGGGCTTCGTGATGAAGAAATTTAGCATCATAATGAATAAATCATGATGAATAAAATGAGCATTATGATGAAGAAAATATGTATCATGATTAAGAAAATGAGCATCGTGATAAAGAAAATGTGCATCATGATGAAGTAAATGAGCATCATGATGAAGTCAATGAGCATCTTGATGAAGAAAATGAGCCTCATTATGTAGAAAATAAGCATCATGTTGAATAAAATGAGCCTCATGATGAAGAAAATGTGCATCATGATGAAGAAAATATGCATCATGATGAAGAAAATGAAAATCATAATGAAGAAAATGTGCATCGTGATGAAGAAAATATGCATATTGATGAAGAAAATGAGCATCATGATGAAGAAAATGAGCATCTTGATGAATAAAATATGCATTATGATGAAGAAGTATTTTTGTTGGAACATTGATACATAACACCGAGATAGAAGCTTTAGAAAGCAAGAACTGAAGGTAAAACCTCTATCACGATGAAGGAAATGAGCATCACGAAGAAGGAAATAAGCATCACGATGAAGGAAATGAGCATCAGGATGAAGAAAATATGTATCAAGATGAAGAAAATGAGGGTCATGATGAAGAAAATATGCATCGTGATGAAGAAAATGAGCATTATGATGAAGAAAACGAGCATCATGATGACAGAAATGGGCATCATGAAGAATAAAATGAGCATCTAGAAGAAGAAAATGTGCATCGTAATAAAGAAAATTTGTATCACGAAAAAGAAAATATTCATCATGATGAAGAAAATGAGAATCATGATGAAGAAAATAATCATCATGACGAAGAAAATATGCATCATGATAAGAAAATAAGCATCATGATGAAGAAAATGAGCACCATGATGAAGAAAATATGCATCATGATGAAGAAAAAATGCATCATGAAAAAGAAAATGAGCGTCATGATTAAAAAATTAGCATCATGATGAAGAAAATATGCATAATGATAAAGAAAATAAGTATCTGATGAAGAAAATGAGCATCATGATGAATAAAATATGCATCGTGATGAAGAAAATGAGTATCATGATGATGAAAATGTGCATCAAGATGAAGAAAATGAGCATCATGATGAAGAAATTAGCATCAAGATGAAGAAAATGAGCATCATGATGAAGTAATTTAGCATCATGATGAAGAAATCATGATGAATAAAATGAGCATCGTTATAAAGAAAATGAGCATTATTATGAAGAAAATGAGCATCGTGATTAAGAAAATATGCATCATGATTTAGAAAATATGCATCATGATGAAGAAAAAGAGCATCATGATGAAGAATATATGCTTCATGATTAAAAAAATGAGCATCATGATGAAAAAAATGTGCATCATGGTGAAGAAAATGAGCATCATGATGAAGAAAATGAGCTTAATGATGAAAAAATAAGCATCATAATGAAGAAAATATGCATCATGATGAAGAAAATGTGCATCATGATAAAGAAAATATGCATCTTGATGAAGAAAATAAGCATCATAATGAAGAAAATATACATTATGATGAAGAAAATCAGCATCACGATAAAGTAAATGAGCATCACGAAGAAGGAAATAAGCATCACGATGAAGGAAATGAGCGTCACGATGAAGAAAATATGTATCATGATGAAGAAAATATGCATCATGATGAAGAAAATGAGCACCTTAATGAAGAAATTGAGCATCTTGAAATATGCATCCTGATGAAGAAAATATGCATCATGAAAAAGAAAATGAGCGTCATGATAAAGAAAATGAGCATCATGATTAAGAAAATATGGATCATGATAAAGAAAATATGCATCATGATGAAGAAATTGAGCATCATGATGAATTAAATATGCATCAAGATGAAGAAAATGAGCATCATGATGAAGAAATTGAGCATCATGATGAATAAATTGGGCATCATAATTAAGAAAATGAAAATCATGATGAAGAAAATGTGCATCATGATGAAGAAAATATGCATCTTGATGAAAAAAATAAGCATCTTAATGAAAAAAATGAGCATCATGATGAAGAAAATGATCATCTTGATGAAGAAAATAAGCATCACAATGAAGGAAATGAGCATCCCGATGAAGGAAATAAACATCACGATGATTAAGAAAATATGCATCATGATGAAGAAAATGAACGTCAAGATGAAGAAAATGAGCATCATGATAAAGAAAATGAGCTTCATGATAAAGAAAATATGCATCCTGATGAAGAAAATGAGCATCATGATGAAGAAATTAAGCATCATGATGAAGAAAATGAGCATCATGATGTTGGAAATGAGCTTCATGATGAAGAACATGTGCATCATTATGAAGAAAATGAGCATTATGATGAAGAAAATGAATGTCAAGATGAAGAAAATGAGCATCATGATAAAGAAAATGAGCTTCATGATAAAGAAAATGTGCATCCTGATGAAGAAAATGAGCATCATGATGAAGAAATTAAGTATCATGATGAAGAAAATGAGCATCATGATGTAGGAAATGAGCTTCATGATGAAGAACATATGCGTCATGAGGAAGAAAATATGCAACATTATGAAGAAAATGAGCATCACGATAAAGGAAATGAGCACCATGTTGAATAAAATGAGCATCAGGATGAAGAAAATGTGCAACATGATAACGAAAATATGCATCATGATGAAGAAAATATGCATCATGATGAAGAAAATGAGCATCAAGATGAAAAAGATGAGCGTCATGATGAAGAAAATGAACATCATGATGAAGAAAATATTCATCATGATGAAGAAAATGAGCATCATGATGAAGAAATTGAGCATCATGATGAAGAAAATGACCATCATGTTGAAGAAAATATGCATCATGATAAAGCAAAAGAGCATCATGATGAAGAAATTGAGCACCATGATGAAATATGAATAAAATATGCATCATGATGAAGAAAATATGCATCATGATGAATAAAATGAGCGTCATGATGAAGAAAATGAGGATCATGGTGAAGTAATATGCATCATGGTGAAGAAAATATGCATCATGATAAAGAAAATATGCATCAAGATGAAGAAAATGAGCATCACGATGAAAAAGTTTAGATTCATGATGAAGAAAATTAACATTATGATGAAGAAAATGAGCATCGCGATGAATAAAATATGCATCATGATGAAGAAAATGAGCATCATGATGAAGAAAATATGCATCATGATTAAGAAAATGAACATTGTGATAAAGAAAATGAGTATCATGATGAATGAAATTGGCATCATGATTAAGGAAATGACTATCATGACGAAGAAAATGTGAAACATGATGTAGAAAATATGCATCATGATAAAAAATGAGCCTCATGATGAAGAAAATGTGCATCATGATGAAGAAAATGAAAATCATGATGAAGAAAATGTGTATCATGATGAAGGAAATGAGCTTCATGATGAAGAACATATGCATCATGAGGAAGAAAATATGCAACATTATGAAGAAAATGAGCTTCACGATAAAGGAAATGAGCACCATGTTGAATAAAATGAGCATCAGGATGAAGAAAATGTGCAACATGATAACTAAAATATGCATCATGATGAAGAAAATATGCATCATGATGAAGAAAATGAGCATCAAGATGAAAAAGATGAGCGTCATGATGAAGAAAATGAACATCATGATGAAGAAAATATTCATCATGATGAAGAAAATGAGCATCATGATGAAGAAATTGAGCATCATGATGAAGAAAATGACTGTCATGTTGAAGAAAATATGCATCATGATAAAGCAAATGAGCATCATGATGAAGAAATTGAGCACCATGATGAAATATGAATAAAATATGCATCATGATGAAGAAAATATGCATCATGATGAATAAAATGAGCGTCATGATGAAGAAAATGAGGATCATGGTGAAGTAATATGCATCATGGTGAAGAAAATATGCAACGTGAACAAGAAAATATGCATCATGATGAATAAAATATGCATCATGATGAAGAAAATATGCATCAAGATGAAGAAAATGAGCATCACGATGAAAAAATTTAGAATCATGATGAAGAATATTAGCATTATGATGAAGAAAATGAGCATCGCGATGAATAAAATATGCATCATGATGAAGAAAATGAGCATCATGATGAAGAAAATATTCATCATGATTAAGAAAATGAACATTGTGATAAAGAAAATGAGCATCATGATGAATGAAATTGGCATCATGATTAAGGAAATGAATATCATGACGAAGAAAATGTGAAACATGATGTAGAAAATATGCATCATGATAAAAAATGAGCCTCATGATGAAGAAAATGTGCATCATGATGAAGAAAATAAAATCATGATGAAGAAAATGTGTATCATGATGAAGAAAATATGCATCTTGATGAATAAAATGAGCATCACGATGGAGGAAATAAGCATCGCGATGAAGTAAATGAGCATCACGGTGAAGAAAATATGTATCATGATGAGGAAAATGAGCGTCATGATGAAGAAATTATGCATCATGATGAAGAAAATGAGCATTATGATGAAGGAAATGGGCATCATGATGACGGAAATGAGCGTCATGAAGAATAAAATGAGCATCAAGATGAAGAAAATATGCATCGTGATAAAGAAAATATTTATCACGATGAAGAAAATATGCATTATGATGAAGAAAATAATAATCATCACGAAGAAAATCTGCATCATGGTAAAGAAAATAAGTATCATGATGAAGAAAATGAGCACCATGATGAAGAAATTTAGAATCTTGATGAAGAAAATATGCATAATGATGAAGAAAATATGCATCATGAAAAACAAAATGAGCGTCATGATGAAAAAATTAGCATCTTGATGAAGAAAATATGCATCATGGTAAAGAAAATAAGCATCATGATGAAGAAAATGAGCATCGTGATGATGAAAATGAGCATCATGATGATGAAAATATGCATCAAGATGAAGAAAATGAGCATCATGATGAAGAAATTGAGCATCAAGATGAAGAAAATGAGCATCGTGATGAAGAAATTTAGCATCATGATGAAGAAAATGAGCATCGTTATGAAGAAAATGAGCATTATAATGAAGAAAATGAGCATCGTGATTAAGTAAATATGCATCATGATTTAGAAAATATGCATAATGATGAAGAAAATGAGCATCATGATAAGGAGTATATATAATATCTTAGCCCAACTATATTTTTGTTAGAAAGCCCAAAACCTAATTATTTATTTTTATGGCCCAAAAGGCCAGCCCTATCTTAGCCCAACTAGATTTTTGTTAGAAAGCCCAAAACCTAATTATTTATTTTTATGGCCCAAATGGTCAGCCCAATTAAGCCCAATTAGAATTTTTTTAGAAAGCCCAAACTTATTTATTTATTTATTTTGTGGCCCAAAGTTTCAGCCCACTTAAATGGCCTAATATATAATTAGTAAGACTAAAGTTAAAAAAAAAGAGAGAGAGAAGAACGGGAGAAGAAAAGCAAAAGAGGGGAAAGAAGAGAGGAAGAGGAGAAACCCTTGTTGACCAAATTCTCCCTTACAACCCTCATCCTAGGTGGTTTTTAAGTTGTTTTGAGGTAAGTGGTGTGTGAATTAAGCTTCCTTCTTCCATAATTTTGTAATTTTGTGGGGTTTTTCTTTTTGGTATGTGGGTAATTTGCAGACTGTTCGAACTGATTTTGAGATAGCTATTGCCCTTGAAACTTTGCAAACTTAATTTCTGTACGTAGCTGAACTCGTTAGCTTTCCGTAGCCACTTGAAACGCCTCAATCTGATTATTCTACAATTAGTTATGATTTTTTCTCGTAAACTGCCGCTAGCAGGAAAATTTCAGAATTTTTATGTCGAATTCAAACTTATTTTCTATCGTTTCGTCTAGTTAATGTATTGAAACGGGTTATGTGGGATTGGGAACTGATGTTAAGGAGTTACATACTATTTTTTATTTAATATCGACTCGTTCGAAATCGATTAGGATTTGTTTTTAGCAATGAAAGGGATGTTACCACTAATAGTTAGTTATATTTAATTTGTCTTTAATTGCTCATCTCCTTTCTAGGTAAAGAACCATCGACGAAGAGCAAGGAACCGACTTCAGATTCCGGAGAGAGTTAATCACTTCCTTGTGAGTTGATAATTCGGGAACGCCTTCTCTTGTGGGAAGTGTGGACCCTCGATAAATGTGCATTTATTTTAGTTTTAGTTAATTGATAAGAAAATTATTTGGTATTGTGTTATGTGGTAAAGAGCCTGGTTGGCTCGATTTCTCTAGTTAGAGTCCTGTTAGCCATTTTATGAGTATTATTGATTTTAACTTATGTTGAAGAGTCTTGCCGGCTCGGTATCTGATAACATTTGTTGTGAATTATTTGAGAATTGATTTCTGGTTATTCTTATGTGCTATTAAGACTCTAACTTGAGTCGTTATTCATCTTATGATGCACATGCATATGTATGCCTGGTACCAAGGTTAAGTAGCCCGAATTGGTCACGGTTCGGGTGAGTTGGAGCGACATTGATTAAGTAGCCCGAATTGTCGCGGTTCGGGTGAGTTAGAGTGACAACCAAGTTGCCCGGGATTGGCAAACCCGCGTGAGTTAGATCTAACGGGGCACCTGTCCATTTGCCAAATACTGAACTCTGGAGGGTGATCGTTAGATGGATTAGTCTATTATAGGCTCAGTCAACGTCACCGGTGTGGGACATGCATGTCATATATGTTTATATGTTTGATCATTTCAAGTATTCAGTCGATATTGAATTGTGAACTTTAGCACTTGGCGTTGAGAAAGAATATTAATGTGCATTTTATCTAGAGTAACGGTGACGGGCTTGGACTGTATCTCGACGGAGAGCTCAGTTCGAGGAGGATATTGACTACCCACGCGTCTTTTTTGTGATAACATGTTGTTTGAACAAATTGTGTTATTCGTAAATGTGCACTAAGGTTTTTATTTTCATTTATATGTACACTGAGTGAGAAATAGTTATTGTGAGACGAAATGTGGGATTTTATGTTATGAACCGCGAGTGGAATACATGCTTCGTATAAGGGTCGGGGTGACCGGCTTATCACCTCACTGAGCTAGTGGTTTTGCTCACCCCCATCATTCTTTCCTTTTCAGGCTGTTGATATCGTTTTGGTTGGAGGTTTGCCTATCGTTTGCTCGTCATCCAATCCGTGTTTTGGGTACTTCCTCTTTTATGTAACTTGACGGATTCATTGGCGAGATTGTATAGTTTATATTTGGTGACCCCCTTGATGTTCTTTTTGTACCTTCGCGATGTTATATCGTTCATGTATATTTTCTTTAAACTAAGTTACACCGTTGTATTTTGTACCTTTGTAAATCCTTGTTGATACTTTATGAGATGATGTCCTCGGGTTGTACCCGTTGTTATCAGTTGTTCAGTTCTACAGGTACTTGATAGCAAGCCTTACGTTTTCTATAAACTTTGTGGAGTGGAGTGCACCCATTCTGCAAAATTTATGGTTAACGTGGCGGTTGTCGCGTTCTGTCTGGGGTCGGGGCGTGACAACTTTCTTGGTATCAGAGCCTGATTTTATGATTCTCATTCTTTTTGAGTCGAGCCAATGAGTCCAACTTTGTTTCTATGTCATCCTAAGGTATCGTATTACTTTGATGTTGACCTTGCATTTTCTTTCCTTTCTTCCTTTCAGTCATTATGGCACCTCCAGTTCGTCGTCGAGGTCGAGGTCGAGGTCGAGGACACGCTCCTCGTGATCCTCCGAGTCCTCTACTCTCTTCTGTTCCTCGTGGACCTCGAGGACATGTTTTTTCTGATCATGCCGTTCCTCCGACGGCTACGGACCCTATCAATTCTGATCATAGGGTGCCGGTTTTCCAAGTAGAGCAACCACGAGCCCAGTTGCGGGTTGAGCACATGATGACACCCGAGCAGTACCAATTGTATTATGATCACATTCGAATACATGGTGTTCCACCACCTACAACTGCTCATACAACTACGACTGTCACTGAAGAGGTTCTTCATGCTAATGAATCGATTCAACCTACAACTAATGTACCAGTTTTTACTCCAGAAATGGCTTTAGGAGGTTCTACTTCTCGAGGTGCACTTTTTATACCTGATTTGGTGAAAGCAGTTGAAAACATGGGGACATCGAAATTTGACGGTGCAAGAGATGTTTCTAAAGCGGGGGCATGGTTAAAGGAGATTACAGAGACCTTTGACACTTTGATGATTGAAGAATGTTATCGTGTGGTCATTGCAACCAAACTGTTAGGCCCAGATGCACGACGATGGTGGCAGAATCTAAAAGAGACATCTTTGGTTATTATTACGTGGGCTATCTTTGTGGAACGATTCAAAGATCGATACTTCTCTCAGTACATCAAGGATCAAAAGAGAAAGGAGTTCTTCAACCTATTTCAAGGCATTATGTCGGTCGTGGAGTACGAAAGCAAATTTCTGGAATTGCGAGAATTCGCTCCTGAGTCATATACGACGAGAGACTTATGCAAGAGATTTGAAGATGGTCTTAATTTAAATATTCGAGATCGCATCAAGTCTGGAGACAAGTACGAGAGTCTTGACGATCTCGTAGAAGAAGCCCTGAGGGTAGAAGGTTTAGTTCAGGCGAGACATAAGCTTGCAGAACAATCTCAAAAGAAAAGGCAAGGGAGCGCATTTCCAGGAAATGCATCGAAGGTGTATAGGGGTGTGGGATCTTCGCGTGGTGCACCAAGTTCGGTATCTATTAGTTTACCTCAACCTCGGGAGCAGTTTGGTAGAGGCGGGAGCAATGTCTCGGGATCGGTTGGTGAAAATCGCAAGTGCCAGAATTGCCTAAAATATCATGACGGCCCCTGTAAGGCTCCTCAAGTATGTTTTCAGTGTCGACAGCCGGGGCATATGCGAAGTTCTTGTCCTCAGCTTATGGGAACGAGCAGTCAGGGTTCTGGTCAGCTTCGTGGTAAACTAACATATTCTACACCCAGAGATACTCGATCTGCAGTTACCAGAGTGCCCGATGCCTCAAGCGGCCCTAGTACTCAATCACCTATGCAAGGAAGGAAGCAAACTAGAGTATTTCATATTTCCCAGGAAGAGGCTCGCTCAGATCCGAAGGTTGTGACAGGTAATTTATAATCTGAGTATTTTCACATGCTAAATCTAACCCCGCCTTGTTATGCCACTTGATTACGAATAAAACATTCGTAAGAAATTCTATCTTTCCGAATTTTTAAATCACAATCTCACCTAATATTGCTTCTTTAGGCCATGTGTTTGTGGGAGACCATCAGGTCTACGCTTTATTTGACCCAGGTTCTGATAGGTCTTATATCCGAGATGATCTTACTTCGATCTTAGATTATCCTATCTCTCATTTGTCACCTGGAATCATCGTTCATACCCCTCTTGGAGAGCGTCTAATTCGTGATTCGGTATTCCTTGGTTGTCCATTGAAGATCAAAGATGTCATTTTAGAGGCTGAATTGATACCATTGCCTTTGATTGATCTTGATGTTATTCTTGGCATGGATTGGCTTTCTTCTCATCATGCAATTCTCGATTGCCACGAGAAGCTTGTTATTTTTCGTAGACCAGGATTCTCAGAACTTGTTTTTGAAGGTAAACTTCAAACGAGATCCCTCTCTTTTATTTCAATGTTGACTGCGCATAAATTAATGCGTAAGGGTTGTGAGGCATTCTTGGCATTTGTCATCGATACTTCTCTTTCTGAAACTAAACTAGATGACATCCCAATCGTGAATGAATTTCCTGATGTCTTTCCCGAAGACTTACCAGGACAACCTCCGAATCGAGAGATTGATTTTTCCATTGACGTACTTCCTGGAATCACACCTATATCGATTACTCCATATCGAATGTCGCCTGCTGAGCTCAAGGAACTCCAGACACAACTTGGGGAATTATTGGAGAAGGGGTTCATACGACCTAGCACATCTCCGTGGGGTGCTCCAGTTCTTTTTGTCAAGAAGAAAGATGGATCACTTCGCCTATGTGTTGACTACCGTCAATTGAACAAGGTGACAATTAAGAACAAATATCCTCTTCCAAGAATCGATGATCTGTTTGATCAATTACAAGGAGCAACTGTGTTCTCAAAAATTGATTTGCGATCCGGTTATCACCAACTCAAGATTAGGGAATCTGATATCCCTAAGTCTGCTTTTCGAACCAGATACGGTCATTTTGAATTTTGTGTTATGCCTTTTGGACTTACAAATGCTCCTGCAGCTTTTATGGATCTTATGAATCGGGTCTTTCGGCCGTGCTTAGATAAGTTTGTCATCATCTTCATTGATGACATTCTTATTTATTCTAAATCGGACGACGAGCATTCTCATCATCTAAGAATTGCTCTGAACATTCTCAGAGAAAACCAGCTTTATGCTAAATTCTCGAAGTGTGAATTTTGGCTTCGCGAGGTAAGCTTTTTGGGTCATCACATTTCTAAAGAAGGAATCTACGTCGATCCAATGAAGATTCAAGCTATACTAGATTGGGAGCGTCCAAAGAACGTGACAGAGATTCGTAGTTTTCTGGGATTAGCTGGATATTATCGACGGTTTGTCAAAGACTTTTCGTTATTGGCTTCATCTTTGACTAAATTGACTCGGAAAGGGGTAAAATTTGAATGGAATGAAGAATGCGATGAAGCATTTCAAGAATTGAAAAGACGACTCGTTTCAGCTCCTATTCTTGCATTGCCAGACCCAGCGATTGGAGAATTTACCATTTATAGCGACGCCTCAAGACAAGGATTAGGATGCGTTCTCATGCAAGAAGGAAAGGTTATTGCCTACGCTTCAAGGCAATTGAAGAAGAACGAAGAAAATTATCCTACACATGATTTAGAGTTGGCTGCAATCGTCTTTGCATTGAAGATCTGGAGGCACTATCTGTATGGTGCAACTTGTCGGGTTTTCACTGATCACAAGAGCTTAAAGTATATCACCACCCAAAAGGAGCTCAACCTCAGGCAAAGGCGATGGATGGAGTTGATTAGTGACTATGACTTAGTCATCGATTATCATCCTGGTAAGGCGAACGTTGTTGCAGATGCTCTGAGTAGAAAGTCTTCTACCTCACTTGCTTCGATTCAATCTTTTTATCTTCCTATGTTGGAGCAATTTAAATCTTTACACATTTCGCTCGATTGTGAAAAGTCTAATGATTCTGCCTTAATCGCCAAATTCGAGGTTAGACCTACCTTGTTCGAGCAAATTCGAGAAAGACAATCACACGATGTTTATTTACAACAGAAGATTGTAAAGCTAAATCAAGGAAAAGAAACCGAATTTCGAATTCGGGATGATGGACTTCTTACTTTTAAAAATCGTGTTTGTGTTCCATCAGAACTTGATGTTCGTAGAGCTATTCTTGAGGAAGCCCATTCTTCAGCCTATGCTATGCATCCTGGTAGTACCAAAATGTACAGAACACTTCGGGAGCATTATTGGTGGCCAGGTATGAAACGGGACATTACTGAATTTGTATCAAAGTGCTTATCCTGCCAACAGATTAAAGCGGAACACCAAAAACCAGCCGGTATGCTTCAACCACTACCTATTCCTGAGTGGAAATGGGAAAACGTCACAATGGATTTTGTTTCTGGTTTACCTCGAACCCAAAAGGGTTTTGACTCAATTTGGGTCATTGTCGATCGTTTGACGAAATCGGCACATTTCCTTCCAGTGCATACTAACGAATCTTTAGAGAAACTTGCCAAGTTATATGTCGATGAGATCGTGAGATTGCACGGAGTACCAGTGTCAATCATATCTGACCGTGATCCAAGATTCACTTCCCGTTTTTGGCCTAGTCTGCAGAAAGCGCTAGGTACAAAATTACTATTCAGTACCTCGTTTCATCCACAGACTGATGGACAGTCAGAGAGAACTATACAGACACTAGAAGACATGCTACGTGCAGTGGTGTTGAATTTGGGAGGTAGCTGGGATAAGTACGTGACTTTGGTGGAGTTCGCTTATAACAACAGTTATCATTCAAGCATTGGAATGCCCCCGTACGAAGCTCTGTATGGCCGATAGTGTCGAACACCACTCTTTTGGGATGAGGTTGGCGAGAGACAAATCGAACAAGTAGAGCTAATCGAAGATGCGAAGGCAAAAATACAACTTATTCGAGACAGACTTAAGGCAGCGCAAGATCGACAGAAAAGCTACGCAGATAATAGGAGGCGCGATTTGGAGTTTAATGAAGGAGACAAAGTTTTTCTGAAAGTTTCTCCATGGAAGGGCGTGTTGCGATTTCGCCGTCGAGGAAAGTTGAGTCCAAGGTATATTGGCCCGTTTACGATCGTGCAAAGGATTGGTCGTGTTGCATATCGACTTGAGCTACCATCGGAATTGTCGAAGATTCACGATGTCTTCCATGTCTCTATGCTTAGAAAATATGAACCAGATCCTTCGCACGTGCTCAAAGATCCCCAGTTGTATTAAAGGAAAATCTATCGTACGAAGTACAACCTGTTCAAATTGTAGATCGCCGAGAGAAAATGCTTCGTAACAAATCCATTCCTATGGTGAGAGTTCTATGGAGAAGTGATCAAATTGAAGAAGAAACATGGGAACCAGAGTCAGTCATGCATCAACACCATCCAAATCTCTTTTCATCTCTAGGTACGTTTATGTTTCGAGGACGAAACTTTTTAGAGGAGGGGATACTTTATAATATCTTAGCCCAACTATATTTTTGTTAGAAAGCCCAAAACCTAATTATTTATTTTTATGGCCCAAAAGGCCAGCCCTATCTTAGCCCAACTAGATTTTGTTAGAAAGCCCAAAACCTAATTATTTATTTTTATGGCCCAAAAGGTCAGCCCAATTAAGCCCAATTAGAATTTTTTTAGAAAGCCCAAACTTATTTATTTATTTATTTTGTGGCCCAAAGTTTCAGCCCACTTAAATGGCCTAATATATAATTAGTAAGACTAAAGTTAAAAAAAAAGAGAGAGAGAAGAACGGGAGAAGAAAAGCAAAAGAGGGGAAAGAAGAGAGGAAGAGGAGAAACCCTTGTTGACCAAATTCTCCCTTACAACCCTCATCCTAGGTGGTTTTTAAGTTGTTTTGAGGTAAGTGGTGTGTGAATTAAGCTTCCTTCTTCCATAATTTTGTAATTTTGTGGGGTTTTTCTTTTTGGTATGTGGGTAATTTGCAGACTGTTCGAACTGATTTTGAGATAGCTATTGCCCTTGAAACTTTGCAAACTTAATTTCTGTACGTAGCTGAACTCGTTAGCTTTCCGTAGCCACTTGAAAAGCCTCAATCTGATTATTCTACAATTAGTTATGATTTTTTCTCGTAAACTGCCGCTAGCAGGAAAATTTCAGAATTTTTATGTCGAATTCAAACTTATTTTCTATCGTTTCGTCTAGTTAATGTATTGAAACGGGTTATGTGGGATTGGGAACTGATGTTAAGGAGTTACATACTATTTTTTATTTAATATCGACTCGTTCGAAATCGATTAGGATTTGTTTTTAGCAATGAAAGGGATGTTACCACTAATAGTTAGTTATATTTAATTTGTCTTTAATTGCTCATCTCCTTTCTAGGTAAAGAACCATCGACGAAGAGCAAGGAACCGACTTCAGATTCCGGAGAGAGTTAATCACTTCCTTGTGAGTTGATAATTCGGGAACGCCTTCTCTTGTGGGAAGTGTGGACCCTCGATAAATGTGCATTTATTTTAGTTTTAGTTAATTGATAAGAAAATTATTTGGTATTGTGTTATGTGGTAAAGAGCCTGGTTGGCTCGATTTCTCTGGTTAGAGTCCTGTTAGCCATTTTATGAGTATTATTGATTTTAACTTATGTTGAAGAGTCTTGCCGGCTCGGTATCTGATAACATTTGTTGTGAATTATTTGAGAATTGATTTCTGGTTATTCTTGTGTGCTATTAAGACTCTAACTTGAGTCGTTATTCATCTTATGATGCACATGCATATGTATGTCTGGTACCAAGGTTAAGTAGCCCGAATTGGTCACGGTTCGGGTGAGTTGGAGCGACATTGATTAAGTAGCCCGAATTGTCGCGGTTCGGGTGAGTTAGAGTGACAACCAAGTTGCCCGGGATTGGCAAACCCGCGTGAGTTAGATCTAACGGGGCACCTGTCCATTTGCCAAATACTGAACTCTGGAGGGTGATCGTTAGATGGATTAGTCTATTATAGGCTCGGTCAACGTCACCGGTGTGGGACATGCATGTCATATATGTTTATATGTTTGATCATTTCAAGTATTCAGTCGATATTGAATTGTGAACTTTAGCACTTGGCGTTGAGAAAGAATATTAATGTGCATTTTATCTAGAGTAACGGTGACGGGCTTGGACTGTCTCTCGACGGAGAGCTCAGTTCGAGGAGGATATTGACTACCCACGCGTCTTTTTTGTGATAACATGTTGTTTGAACAAATTGTGTTATTCGTAAATGTGCACTAAGGTTTTTATTTTCATTTATATGTACACTGAGTGAGAAATAGTTATTGTGAGACGAAATGTGGGATTTTATGTTATGAACCGCGAGTGGAATACATGCTTCGTATAAGGGTCGGGGTGACCGGCTTATCACCTCACTGAGCTAGTGGTTTTGCTCACCCCCATCATTCTTTCCTTTTCAGGCTGTTGATATCGTTTTGGTTGGAGGTTTGCCTATCGTTTGCTCGTCATCCAATCCGTGTTTTGGGTACTTCCTCTTTTATGTAAATTGACGGATTCATTGGCGAGATTGAATAGTTTATATTTGGTGACCCCCTTGATGTTCTTTTTGTACCTTCGCGATGTTATATCGTTCATGTATATTTTCTTTAAACTAAGTTACACCGTTGTATTTTGTACCTTTGTAAATCCTTGTTGATACTTTATGAGATGATGTCCTCGGGTTGTACCCGTTGTTATCAGTTGTTCAGTTCTACAGGTACTTGATAGCAAGCCTTATGTTTTCTATAAACTTTGTGGAGTGGAGTACACCCATTCTGCAAAATTTATGGTTAACGTGGCGGTTGTCGCGTTCTGTCTGGGGTCGGGGCGTGACAGTATATGCATCATGATTAAGAAAATGAGCATCGTGATGAAGAAAATGTTCATTTTGATGAAAGAAATGATCATCGTGATGAAGTCAATGCGCATCATGATGAAAAAAATTAGCCTCATGATGAAGAAAATGAGCATCATGATGAAGAAAATGTGCATCATGATGAAGAAAATATGTATCTTGATGAAGAAAAGGAGCATCATGATGAAGAAAGTGAGCATCTTGATGAAGAAAATATACATTATGATAAAAAAAATGAGCATCACGATGAAGTAATTGAGCATCATGATGAAGAAAATATGTATCATGACGAAGAAAATGAGCATCATGATGAAGAAAATATGCATCATGATGAATAAAATGATCATTATGATGAAGGAAATGAGCATCATGATGACGGAAATGAGCATCATGAAGAAGAAAATGAGCATTAAGATGAAGGAAATGGGCATCATGATGAAGAAAATATGCATCATGATTAAGAAAATGTGCATCGTGGTGAATAAAATGAGCATCATAATGAAAGAAATGGGCATCATGATAAAGGAAATGACCATCATGATGAAGAAAATATGAAACATGATTTTTAAAATATGCATCATGATGAATAAAATGAACTTATGATGAAGAAAATGTGCATCATGATGAAGAAAATGATCTTTTTGATGAAGAAAATATACATCATGATGAAGAAAATGAGCATCATGATACGGACAATAAGCATCTTGATGAAAAAATGCACATCATGATGAATAAAATGAGCATTATATGAAAAAAATATGCATCAAGATGAAGAAAATGGGCTTCGTGATGAAGAAATTTAGCATCATAATGAATAAATCATGATGAATAAAATGAGCATTATGATGAAGAAAATATGCATCATGATTAAGAAAATGAGCATCGTGATAAAGAAAATGTGCATCATGATGAAGGAAATGAGCATCATGATGAAGACAATGAGCATCTTGATGAAGAAAATGAGCCTCATTATGAAGAAAATAAGCATCATGTTGAATAAAATGAGCCTCATGATGAAGAAAATGTGCATCATGATGAAGAAAATATGCATCATGATGAAGAAAATGAAAATCATAATGAAGAAAATGTGCATCATGATGAAGAAAATATGCATATTGATGAAGAAAATGAGCATCATGATGAAGAAAATGAGCATCTTGATGAATAAAATGTGCATTATGATGAAGAAGTATTTTTGTTGGAACATTGATACATAACACCGAGAAAGAAGCTTTAGAAAGCAAGAACTGAAGGTAAAACCTCTATCACGATGAAGGAAATGAGCATCACGAAAAAGGAAATAAGCATCACGATGAAGGAAATGAGCATCATGATGAAGAAAATATGTATCAAGATGAAGAAAATGAGGGTCATGATGAAGAAAATATGCATCGTGATGAAGAAAATGAGCATTATGATGAAGAAAATGAGCATCATGATGACAGAAATGGGCATCATGAAGAATAAAATGAGCATCAAGATGAAGAAAATGTGCACCGTGATAAAGAAAATTTGTATCACGAAAAAGAAAATATTCATCATGATGAAGAAAATGAGAATCATGATGAAGAAAATAATCATCATGACGAAGAAAATATGAATCATGATAAGAAAATAAGCGTCATGATGAAGAAAATGAGAACCATGATGAAGAAATTGAGTATCTTGATGAAGAAAATATGATTCATGATGAAGAAAATATGCATCATGAAAAAGAAAATGAGCGTCATGATTAAAAAATTAGCATCATGATGAAGAAAATATGCATAATGATAAAGAAAATAAGTATCATGATGAAGAAAATGAGCATCATGATGAATAAAATATGCATCGTGATGAAGAAAATGAGTATCATGATGATGAAAATGTGCATCAAGATGAAGAAAATGAGCATCATGATGAAGAAATTGGCATCAAGATGAAGAAAATGAGCATCATGATGAAGAAATTTAGCATCATGATGAAGAAATCATGATGAATAAAATGAGAATCGTTATAAAGAAAATGAGCATTATTATGAAGAAAATGAGCATCGTGATTAAGAAAATATGCATCATGATTTAGAAAATATGCATCATGATGAAGAAAAAGAGCATCATGATGAAGAATATATGCTTCATGATTAAAAAAATGAGCATCATGATGAAAAAAATGTGCATCATGGTGAAGAAAATGAGCATCATGATGAAGAAAATGAGCTTAATGATGAAAAAATAAGCATCATAATGAAGAAAATATGCATCATGATGAAGAAAATGTGCATCATGATAAAGAAAATATGCATCTTGATGAAGAAAATAAGCATCATAATGAAGAAAATATACATTATGATGAAGAAAATCAGCATCACGATAAAGTAAATGAGCATCACGAAGAAGGAAATAAGCATCACGATGAAGGAAATGAGCATCACGATGAAGAAAATATGTATCATGATGAAGAAAATGAGCGTCATGATTAAGAAAATATGCATCATGATGAAGAAAATGAGGATTATGATTAAGGAAATGAGCATCATGATGACGGAAATGAGCTTCATGACGAAAAAAATTAGCATCAAGATGAAGAAAATGTGCATCGTGATAAAGAAAATTTGTATCACAAAAAAGAAAATATGCATCATGATAAAGAAAATAAGAATCATGATGAAGAAAATGAGCATCATGATGAAGAAAATATGGATCATGATAAAGAAAAAAAAGCATCATGATAAAGAAAATATGGATCATGATAAAGAAAATAAGAATCATGTTGAAGAAATTGAGCATCATGATGAATAAAATATACATCAAGATGAAGAAAATGAGCATCATGATGAAGAAATTGAGCATCATGTTGAAGAAATTGAGCATTATGATTAAGAAAATGAAAATCATGATGAAGAAAATGTTCATCATGATGAAGAAAATAAGCATCTTGATGAAGAAAATAAGCATCTTGATGAAAAAAATTAGCATCATGATGAAGAAAATGATCATCTTGATGAAGAAAATAGGCATCACGATGAAAGAAATGAGCATTACGATGAAGGAAATTAACATCACGATGAAGGAAATAAGCATCATGATGTAGAAAATATGCATCATGATGGAGAAAATGAGTATCATGATAAAAAAAATGAGCATCATGATAAAGAAAATGAGCATCATGATAAAGAAAATATGCATCCTGATTAAGAAAATGAGCATCATAATGAAGAAATTAAGCATCATGATGAAGAAAATGAGCATCATGATGTAGGAAATGAGCTTCATGATGAAGAAAATATGCATGATGATGAAGAAAATATGCAACATGATGAAGAAAATGAGCATCATGATGAAGAAAATATGGATCAAGATGAAGAAAATAAGCATCATGATGATGAAATTGAGCATCATGATGAAGTAATCATGATGAAGAAAATGAGCATCATGTTGAAAAAAATGGGCATCGTGATGAAGAAAATATGCATCATGATAAAGAAAATATGCATCAGGATAAAGAAAAAGAGCATCATGATGAAGATATTAAGCACCATGATGAAGAAAATGAGCATCTTGATGAATAAAATATGCATCATGATAAAGAAAATATGCATTATGAAAAATAAAATGAGCATTATGATGAAGAAAATGAGCATAATGATGTAGAAATATGCATCATGTTGAAGAAAATATGCATCAAGATAAAGAAAATAAACATCGTGACATCATGATGAAGAAAATGAGCATCATGATGAATAAAATATGCATCGTGATGAAGAAAATGAGCATCATGATGAAGAAATTGAGCATCATGATGAAAAAAATGAGCATCATGATGAAGAAAATGAGCATCATGATGAAGAAAATGAGAATCGTGATGAAGAAAATGAGCATCATGATGAAGAAATCATGATGAAAAAAATGAGCATCATGAAGAAGAAAATGAGAATCGTGATGAAGAAATTTAGCATCACGATGAAGAAAATGAGCATCACGATGAAGGAAATAAGCATCACGATGAAGGAAATAAGCATCACGATGAAGGAAATGAGCATCACAATGATGAAAATATGTATATGATGAAGAAAATGAGCGTCATGATGAAAAAAATATGCATCATGATGAATTAAATGAGCATTATGATGAAGGAAACGAGCATCATGATGACGGAAATAATCATCATGAATAATAAAATGAGCATCAAGATGAAAAAAATGTGCATCGTGATAAAGAAAATATGTATCACGATGAAGAAAATACGCATCATGATGAAGAAAATAAGTATTATGATAAAGAAAATATGCATCAAGATGAAGAAAATGAGCGTCATGATGAAGAAATTGAGCATCAAGATGAAGAAATAGAGCATCATGGTTAAGAAAATGAAAATCATGATGAAGAAAATGTTCAATATGATGAAGAAAATATGCATCTTGATGAAGAAAATATGCATCTTGATGAATAAAATGAGCATCATGATGAAGAAAATGAGCATCTTGATGAAGAAAATATGCATTATGATGAAGAAAATGAGTATCACGATGAAGGAAATGAGCATCACGATGGAGGAAATAAGCATCACGATGAAGTAAATGAGCATCACGGTGAAGAAAATATGTATCATGATGAGGAAATTGAGCGTCATGATGAAGAAATTATGCATCATGATGAAGAAAATGAGCATTATGATGAAGGAAATGGGCATCATGATGACGGAAATGAGCGCCATGAAGAATAAAATGAGCATCAAGATGAAGAAAATATGCATCGTGATAAAGAAAATATGTATCACGATGAAGAAAATATGCATTATGATGAAGAAAATAATAATCATCACGAAGAAAATCTGCATCATGGTAAAGAAAATAAGTATCATGATGAAGAAAATGAGCACCATGATGAAGAAATTTAGAATCTTGATGAAGAAAATATGCATCATGATGAAGAAAATATGCATCATGAAAAAGAAAATGAGCGTCACGATGAAAAAATTAGCATCTTGATGAAGAAAATATGCATCATGGTAAAGAAAATAAGCATCATGATGAAGAAAATGAGCATCGTGATGATGAAAATGAGCATCATGATGATGAAAATATGCATCAAGATCAAGAAAATGAGCATCATGATGAAGAAATTGAGCATCAAGATGAAGAAAATGAGCATCGTGATGAAGAAATTTAGCATCATGATGAAGAAAATGAGCATCGTTATGAAGAAAATGAGCATTATAATGAAGAAAATGAGCATCGTGATTAAGTAAATATGCATCATGATGAAGAAAATGAGCATCATGATGAGGAGTATATGCATCATGATTAAGAAAATGAGCATCGTGATGAAGAAAATGTTCATTTTGATGAAGGAAATGATCATCGTGATGAAGTCAATGCGCATCATGATGAAGAAAATTAGCCTCATGATGAAGAAAATGAGCATCATGATGAAGAAAATGTGCATCATGATGAAGAAAATATGCATCTTGATGAAGAAAAAGAGCATCATGATGAAGAAAGTGAGCATCTTGATGAAGAAAATATACATTATGACAAAAAAAAATGAGCATCACAATGAAGTAAATGAGCATCATGATGAAGAAAATATGTATCATGATGATGAAAATGAGCATCATGATGAAGAAAATATGCATCATGATGAATAAAATGATCATTATGATGAAGGAAATGAGCATCATGATGACGGAAATGAGCATCATGAAGAAGAAAATGAGCATTAAGATGAAGGAAATGGGCATCATGATGAAGAAAATATGCATCATGATTAAGAAAATGTGCATCGTGGTGAATAAAATGAGCATCATAATGAAAGAAATGGGCATCATGATAAAGGAAATGACCATCATGATGAAGAAAATATGAAACATGATGAAGAAAATATGCATCATGATGAATAAAATGAGCCTTATGATGAAGAAAATGTGCATCATGATGAAGAAAATGATCTTTTTGATGAAGAAAATATACATCATGATGAAGAAAATGAGCATCATGATACGGACAATAAGCATCTTGATGAAAAAATGCGCATCATGATGAATAAAATGAGCATCATATGAAAAAAATATGCATCAAGATGAAGAAAATGGGCTTCGTGTTGAAGAAATTTAGCATCATAATGAATAAATCATGATGAATAAAATGAGCATTATGATGAAGAAAATATGCATCATGATTAAGAAAATGAGCATCGTGATAAAGAAAATGTGCATCATGATGAAGGAAATGAGCATCATGATGAAGTCAATGAGCATCTTGATGAAGAAAATGAGCCTCATTATGAAGAAAATAAGCATCATGTTGAATAAAATATCATGTTGAATAAAATGAGCCTCATGATGAAGAAAATGTGCATCATGATGAAGAAAATATGCATCATGATGAAGAAAATGAAAATCATAATGAAGAAAATGTGCATCATGATGAAGAAAATTTGCATATTGATGAAGAAAATGAGCATCATGATGAAGAAAATGAGCATCTTGATGAATAAAATATGCATTATGATGAAGATTTTTTTTTGTTGGAACATTGATACATAACACCGAGAAAGAAGCTTTATAAAGCAAGAACTGAAGGTAAAACCTCTATCACGATGAAGGAAATGAGCATCACGAAGAAGGAAATAAGCATCACGATGAAGGAAATGAGCATCAGGATGAAGAAAATATGTATCAAGTTGAAGAAAATGAGGGTCATGATGAAGAAAATATGCATCGTGATGAAGAAAATGAGCATTATGATGAAGAAAATGAGCATCATGATGACAGAAATGGGCATCATGAAGAATAAAATGAGCATCAAGATGAAGAAAATGTGCATCGTGATAAAGAAAATTTGTATCACGAAAAAGAAAATATTCATCATGATGAAGAAAATGAGAATCATGATGAAGAAAATAATCATCATGACGAAGAAAATATGCATCATGATAAGAAAATAAGCATCATGATGAAGAAAATGAGCACCATGATGAAGAAAATATGATTCATGATAATGAAAAAATGCATCATGAAAAAGAAAATGAGCGTCATGATTAAAAAATTAGCATCATGATGAAGAAAATATGCATAATGATAAAGAAAATAAGTATCATGATGAAGAAAATGAGCATCATGATGAATAAAATATGCATCGTGATGAAGAAAATGAGTATCATGATGATGAAAATGTGCATCAAGATGAAGAAAATGAGCATCATGATGAAGAAATTGGCATCAAATGAAGAAAATGAGCATCATGATGAAGAAATCATGATGAATAAAATGAGCATCGTTATAAAGAAAATGAGCATTATTATGAAGAAAATGAGCATCGTGATTAAGAAAATATGCATCATGATTTAGAAAATATGCATCATGATGAAGAAAAAGAGCATCATGATGAAGAATATATGCTTCATGATTAAAAAAATGAGCATCATGATGAAAAAAATGTGCATCATGGTGAAGAAAATGAGCATCATGATGAAGAAAATGAGCTTAATGATGAAAAAATAAGCATCATAATGAAGAAAATATGCATCATGATGAAGAAAATGTGCATCATGATAAAGAAAATATGCATCTTGATGAAGAAAATAAGCATCATAATGAAGAAAATATACATTATGATGAAGAAAATCAGCATCACGATAAAGTAAATGAGCATCACGGAGAAGGAAATAAGCATCACGATGAAGGAAATGAGCATCACGATGAAGAAAATATGTATCATGATGAAGAAAATGAGCATCATGATTAAGAAAAGATGCATCATGATGAAGAAAATGAGGATTATGATTAAGGAAATGAGCATCATGATGACGGAAATGAGCTTCATGACGAAAAAATTAGCATCAAGATGAAGAAAATGTGCATCGTGATAAAGAAAATTTGTATCACGAAGAAGAAAATATGCATCATGATGAAGAAAATAAGAATCATGAATAAGAAAATGAGCATCATGATGAAGAAAATATGGATCATGATAAAGAAAAAAAAAGCATCATGATAAAGAAAATATGGATCATGATAAAGAAAATAAGAATCATGATGAAGAAATTGAGCATCATGATGAATAAAATATGCATCAAGATGAAGAAAATGAGCATCATGATGAAGAAATTGAGCATCATGTTGAAGAAATTGAGCA
Organism: Pogostemon cablin; assembly: GCA_023678885.1. Lineage (NCBI taxonomy): Eukaryota > Viridiplantae > Streptophyta > Magnoliopsida > Lamiales > Lamiaceae > Pogostemon > Pogostemon cablin. The sequence goes on along the minus strand of CM042994.1, from coordinate 17,258,753 downwards.
TCATGATTAAGAAAATGAAAATCATGATGAAGAAAATGTTTATCATGATGAAGAAAATAAGCATCTTGATGAAGAAAATAAGCATCTTGATGAAAAAAATGAGCATCATGATGAAGAAAATGATCATCTTGATGAAGAAAATAGGCATCACGATGAAAGAAATGAGCATTACGATGAAGGAAATTAACATCACGATGAAGGAAATAAGCATCACGATGTAGAAAATATGCATCATGATTAAGAAAATGAGTATCATGATAAAGAAAATGAGCATCATGATAAAGAAAATGAGCATCATGATAAAAAAAATATGCATCCTGATTAAGAAAATGAGCATCATAATGAAGAAATTAAGCATCATGATGAAGAAAATGAGCATCATGATGTAGGAAATGAGCTTCATGATGAAGAAAATATGCATGATGATGAAGAAAATATGCAACATGATGAAGAAAATGAGCATCATGATGAAGAAAATATGCATCAAGATGAAGAAAATAAGCATCATGATGATGAAATTGAGCATCATGATGAAGTAATCATGATGAAGAAAATGAGCATCATGTTGAAAAAAATGGGCATCGTGATGAAGAAAATATGCATCATGATAAAGAAAATATGCATCAGGATAAAGAAAAAGAGCATCATGATGAAGATATTAAGCACCATGATGAAGAAAATGAGAATCTTGATGAATAAAATATGCATCATGATAAAGAAAATATGCATTATGAAAAATAAAATGAGCGTTATGATGAAGAAAATGAGCATAATGATGTAGAAATATGCATCATGTTGAAGAAAATATGCATCAAGATAAAGAAAATAAACATCGTGACATCATGATGAAGAAAATGAGCATCATGATGAATAAAATATGCATCGTGATGAAGAAAATGAGCATCATGATGAAGAAATTGAGCATCATGATGAAAAAAAATGAGCATCATGATGAAGAAAATGAGCATCATGATGAAGAAAATGAGAATCGTGATGAAGAAAATGAGCATAATGATGAAGAAATCATGATGAAAAAAATAAGCATCATGAAGAAGAAAATGAGAATCGTGATGAAGAAATTTAGCATCATGATGAAGAAAATGAGCATCACGATGAAGAAAATGAGCATCGCGATGAAGGAAATAAGCATCACGATGAAGGAAATGAGCATCACAATGATGAAAATATGTATCATGATGAAGAAAATGAGCGTCATGATGAAGAAAATATGCATCATGATGAATTAAATGAGCATTATGATGAAGGAAACGAGCATCATGATGACGGAAATAATCATCATGAATAATAAAATGAGCGTCATGATGAAGAAAATGAGGATCATAATGAAGAAAATATGCATCATGATGAAGAAAATATGCATCGTGATGAAAAAAATACGCATCATGATGAATAAAATATGCATCATGATGAATAAAATATGCATCATGATGAAGAAAATATGCATCAATATGAAGAAAATGAGCATCATGATGAAAAATTTAGCATCATGATGAAGAAAATGAGCATCGTGATGAAGAAAATTAGCATCGTGATGAAGAAAATATGCATCATGATGAAGAAAATAAGCATCATGATGAAACAAATATGCATCATGATTAAGAAAATGAGCATCGTGATAAAGAAAATGAGCATCATGATGAAGGAAATGGGCATCATGATGAAGGAAATGACCATCATGATGAAGAAAATATGAAACATGATGAAGAAAATATGCATCATGATGAATAAAATAAGCCTCATGATGAAGAAAATGTGCATCATGATGAAGAAAATAAGCTTCTTGATGAAGAAAATATAAATCATGATGAAGAAAATAAGCATCATGATAAAGAAAATAAGCATCTTGATGAAAAAAATGAACATCATGATGAATAAAATGAGCATCATGATAAAGAAAATATGTATCAAGATGAAGAAAATGAGCATCGTCAAGAAGAAATTTAGCATCATGATGAAGAAATCATGATGAAGAAACTGAGCATTATGATGAAGAAAATATGCATCATGATTAAGAAAATGAGCACCGTGACGAAGAAAATATGCATATGATGAAGGAAATGAGCAGCATGATGAAGTCAATGAGCATCATGATGAAGAAAATGTGCCTTATGATGAAGAGAATGAGCATCATGATGAATAAAATGAGCCTCATGATGAAGAAAATGAGCATCATGATGAAGAAAATATGCAAATTGATGAAGAAAATGAGCACCTTAATGAAGAAATTGAGAATCTTGAAATATGCATCCTGATGAAGAAAATATGCATCATGAAAAAGAAAATATGCATCATGATAAAGAAAATGAGCATCATGATTAAGAAAAAATGGATCATGATAAAGAAAATAAGCATCATGATGAAGAAATTGAGCATCATGATGAATAAAATATGCATCAAGATGAAAAAAATGAGCATCATGATGAAGAAATTGAGCATCATGATGAAGAAATTGGGCATCATAATTAAGAAAATGAAAATCATGATGAAGAAAATGTGCATCATGATGAAGAAAATATGCTTCTTGATGAAAAAAATAAGCATCTTGATGAGAAAAAAAGAGCATCATGATGAAGAAAATGATCATGTTGATGAAGAAAATTAGCATCACAATGAAGGAAATGAGCATCTCGATGAAGGAAATAAACATCACGATGATGAAGAAAATATGCATCATGATGAAGAAAATGAGCATCATGATGAAGAAAATGAACATCATGATGAAGAAAATGAGCATCATGATAAAGAAAATATGCATCCTGATGAAGAAAATGAACATCATGATGAAGAAATTAAGCATCATGATGAAGAAAATGAGCATCATGATATAGGAAATGAGCTTCATGATGAAGAACATATGCATCATGAAGAAGAAAATATGCAACATTATGAAGAAAATGAGCATCACGATAAAGGAAATGATGTTGAAGAAAATGAGCATCAGGATGAAGAAAATGTGCAACATGATAACGAAAAAATGCATCATGACGAAGAAAATATTCATCATGATGAAGAAAATGAGCGTCATGATGAAAAAAATGAGCGTCATGATGAAGAAAATGAACATCATGATGAAGAAAATATTCATCATGATGAAGAAAATGAGCATCATGATGAAGAAATTGAGCATTATGATGAAGAAAATGAACATCATGATGAAGAAAATATGCATCAGGATAAAGCAAAAGAGCATCATGATGAAGAAATTGAGCACTATGATGAAATATGCATAAAATATGCATCATGATGAAGAAAATATGCATCATAATGAATAAAATGAGTGTCATGATGAAGAAAATGAGGATCATGGTGAAGTAATATGCATCATGGTGAAGAAAATATGCATCGTGATGAAGAAAATATGCATCATGATGAATAAAATATGCATCATGATGAATATAATATGCATCAAGACGAAGAAAATGAGCATCATAATGAAAAAATTTAGAATCATGATGAAGAAAAGTAGCATTATGATGAAGAAAATATGCATCTTGATAAAGAAAATAAGCATCATGATGAAGAAAGTATGCATCATGATTAAGAAAATGAGCATTGAGATAAAGAAAATGAGCATCATGATGAAAAAATTTAGAATTATGATGAAGAATATTAGCATTAGGATGAAGAAAATGAGCATCATGATGAAGAAAATATGCATCATGATGAAGAAAATGTGCATCATGATGAAGAAAATATGCATCATGATTAAGAAAATAAGCATCGTGATAAAGAAAATGAGCATCATGATGAAGGAAATGGGCATCATGATGAAGGAAATGAGTATCATGACGAAGAAAATGTGAAACATGATGACGAAAATATGCATCATGATAAAAAAATGAGCCTCATGATGAAGAAAATGTGCATCATGATGAAGAAAATGAGCTTCTTGATGAAGAAATATACATCATTATGAAGAAAATGAGCATCATGATAAAGAAAATAAGCATCTTGAAAAAAAAATGAGCATCATGATGAATAAAATGAGTATCATGATGAAGAAAATATGCATCAAGATGAAGAAAATGAGCATCGTGATGAAGAAATTCAGTATTATGATGAATAAATCATGATGAAGAAAATGAGCATTATGATGAAGAAGATATGAATCATGATTAAGAAAATGAGCATCGTGATGAAGAAAATGTGCATCATGTTGAAGGAAATGAGCATCATGATGAAGTCAATGAGCATCTTGATGAAGAAATGAGCCTCATGATGAAGAAAATGAGCATCATGTTGAATAAAAAGAGCCTAATGATGAAGAAAATGAGCATCATGATGAAGAAAATATGCATCATAATGAAGAAAATAAAAATCATAATGAAGAAAATGTGCATCATGATGAAGAAAATATGCATCTTGATGAAGAAAATGAGCATCATGATGAAGAAAATGAGCATCTTGATGAAGAAAATATGCATTATGATGAAGAAAATGAGTATCACTATGAAGGAAATGAGCATAACGAAGAAGGAAATAAGCATCACGATGAAGGAAATGAGCATCAGGATGAAGAAAATATGTATCATGATGAAGTAAATGAGCATCATGATGAAGAAATTGAGCATCATGTTGAAGAAATTGAGCATCATGATTAAGAAAATGAAAATCATGATGAAGAAAATGTTCATCATGATGAAGAAAATAAGCATCTTGATGAATAAAATAAGCATCTTGATGAAAAAAATGAGCATCATGATGAAGAAAATGATCATCTTGATGAAGAAAATAGTCATCACGATGAAAGAAATGAGCATCACGATGAAGGAAATTAACATCACGATGAAGGAAATAAGCATCACGATGTAGAAAATATGCATCATGATGAAGAAAATGAGTATCATGATAAAGAAAATGAGCATCATGATAAAGAAAATATGCATCCTTATTAAGAAAATGAGCATCATAATGAAGAAATTAAGCATCATGATGAAGAAAATGATCATCATGATGTAGGAAATGAGCTTCATGATGATGAAAATATGCATCATGATGAAGAAAATATGCAACATGATGAAGAAAATGAGCATCATGATAAAGGAAATGAGCACCATGTTGATGAAAATGAGCATCATGATGAAGAAAATGTGCAACACGATAACTAAAATATGAATCATGATGAAGAAAATATTCATCATGATGAAGAAAATGAGCATGAAAAAAAATGAGCTTCGTGATGAAGAAAATGCGCATCATGATGAAGAAAATATGCATCATGATGAAGAAAAAGAGCATCATAATGAAGAAAATATGCATCAAGATGAAGAAAATGAGCATCATGATGAAGAAATTGAGCATCATGATGAAGTAATCATGATGAAGAAAATTAGCATCATGTTGAAAAAAATGGGCATCGTGATGAAGAAAATATGCATCATGATGAAGAAAATGAGCATCATGATGAAGAAAATATGCATCAGGATAAAGAAACAGAGCATCATGATGAAGATATTGAGCACCATGATGAAGAAAATGAGCATCTTGATGAATAAAATATGCGTCATGATAAAGAAAAAGAAAATAAACATCGTGACATCATAATGAAGGAAATAAACATCATGATGAAGAAAATGAGCATCATGATGAAGAAATTGAGCATCATGATGAAAAAAATGAGCATCATGATGAACAAAATGAGCATCATGATGAACAAAATGAGAATCGTGATGAAGAAAATGAGTATCATGATGAAGAAATCATGATGAAAAAAATGAGCATCATGAAGAAGAAAATGAGAATCGTGATGAAGAAATTTAGCATCATGATGAAGAAAATGAGCATCGTTATGAAGAAAATGAGCATTATGATGAAGAAAATATGCATCATGATTAAGAAAATGAGCATCGTGATAAAGAAAATGTGCATCATGATGAAGGAAATGAGCATCATGCTGAAGTTAATGAGCATCATGATGAAGAAAATGAACCTCATGATGAAGAAAATGAGAATCATGATGAAGAAAATGAGCCTCATGATGAAGAAAATGAGCATCATGATGAAGAAAATATGCATCATGATGAAGAAAGTGAAAATCATATTTAAGAAAATGTGCATCATGATGAAGAAAATATGCATTTTGATGAAGAAAATGAGCATCATGATGAAGAAAATGAGCATCTTGATGAAGAAAATATGCATTATGATGAAGAAAATGAGCATCACGATGAAGGAAATAAGCATGACGATGAAGGAAATAAGCATCATGATGAAGGAAATGAGCATCACAATGATGAAAATATGTATCATGATGAAGAAAATGAGCGTCATGATGAAGAAAATATGCATCATGATGAATTAAATGAGCATTATGATGAAGGAAATGAGCATCATGATGACGGGAATAGCATCATGAATAATAAAATGAGCATCAAGATGAAGAAAATGTGCATCGTGATAAAGAAAATATGTATCACGATGAAGAAAATACGCATCATGATGAAGAAAATGAGCATCATGATGAAGAAAATGTGCATCATGATGAAGGAAATGATCATCATGATGAAGTCAATGAGCATCATGATGAAGAAAATGAGCCTCATGATGAATAAAATGAGGATCATGATGAATAAAATGTGCCTCATGATGAAGAAAATGAGGTTCATGATGAAGAAAATCTGAATCATGATGAAGAAAATGAGCATCATGATGTAGGAATTGAGCTTCATGATGAAGAACATATGCATCATGAAGAAGAAAATATGCAACATTACGAAGAAAATGAGCATCACGATAAAGGAAATGAGCACCATGTTGAAGAAAATGAGCATCAGGATGAAAAAATGTGCAACATGATAACGAAAATATGGATCATGATGAAGAAAATATGCATCATGATGAAGAAAATGAGCATCATGATGAAAAAAATGAGCGTCATGATGAAGAAAATGAACATCATGATGAAGAAATTGAGCATCATGATGAAGAAAATGAGCATCATGTTGAAGAAAATTGGCATCGTGATGAAGAAAATATGCATCATAATGAAGAAAATAAGCATCATGATGAAGAAAATATGCATCATGATTAAGAAAATGAGCATCGTGATAAGAAAATGAGCATCATGATGAAGAAAATATGCATCAGGATAAAGCAAAAGAGCATCATGATGAAGAAATTGAGCACCATGATGAAATATGCATAAAATATGCATCATGATGAAGAAAATATGCATCATGATGAATAAAATGAGCATCATGATGAATAAAATGAGGATCATGGTGAAGTAATATGCATCATGGTGAAGAAAATATGTATCGTGATGAAAAAAATATGCATCATGATGAATAAAATATGCATCATGATGAAGAAAATATGCATCAAGATGAAGAAAATGAGCATCATGTTGAAAAAATTTAGAATCATGATGAAGAATATTAGCATTATGATGAAGATAATGAGCATCGTGATGAAGAAAATATGCATCATGATGAAGAAAATGTGCATCATGATGAAGAAAATATACATCATTATGAACAAAATGAGCAACATGATAAAGAAAATGAGCATCATGATGAATAAAATGAGCCTCATTATGAAGAAAATGAGGATCATGATGAACAAAATATGCATCAAGATGAAGAAAATGAAAATCATGATGAAGAAAATATGCATCTTGATGAATAAAATGAGCATCATGATGAAGAAAATGAGCATCTTGATAAAGAAAATATGCATTATGATGAAGAAAATGAGTATCACGATTAAGGAAATGAGCATCACGAAGGAGGAAATTAGCATCACGATGAAGTAAATGAGCATCACGGTGAAGAAAATATGTATCATGATAAAGAAAATTAGCGTCATGATGAAGAAAATATGCATCATGATGAAGAAAATGAGCATTATGATGAAGGAAATGGGCATCATGATGACGGAAATGAGCATCATGAAGAATAAAATGAGCATCAAGATGAAGAAAATGTGCATCATGATAAAAAAATATGTATCACGATGAAGAAAATATGCATCATGATGAAGAAAATAATAATCATCACGAAGAAAATATCATCATGATAAAGAAAATAAGTATCATGATGAAGAAAATGAGCACCGTGATGAAGAAATTTAGCATCTTGATGAAGAAAATATGCTTCATGATGAAGAAAATATGCATCATGAAAAAGAAAATGAGCGTCATGATGAAAAATTAGCATCATGATGAAGAAAATATGCATTATGATAAAGAAAATAAGCATCATGATGAAGAAAATGAGCATCGTGATGAAGAAAATGAGCATCATGATGATGAAAATGAGCATCATGATGATGGAAATATGCATCAAGATGAAGAAAATAAGTATCATGATGAAGAAATATAGCATCAAGATGAAGAAAATGAGCATCGTGATGAAGAAATTTAGCATCATTATGAAGAAATCATGATGAAGAAAATGAGCATCGATATGAAGAAAATGAGCATTATAATGAAAAAAATGAGCATCGTGATTAAGTAAATATGCATCATGATTTAGAAAATATGCATCATGATGAAGAAAATGAGCACATGATTAAGAAAATGAGCATCGTGATGAAGATAATGTGCATTTTGATGAAGGAAATGATCATCGTGATGAAGTCAATGCGCATCATGATGAAGAAAATGAGCCTCATGATGAAGAAAATGAGTATCATGATGAAGAAAATGATCCTAATGATGAAAAAAATAAGCATCATAATGAAGAAAATATGCATCTTGATGAAGAAAATGTGCATCATGATGAAGAAAATATGCATATTGTCGAAGAAAATTAGCATCATGATGCAGAAAGTGAGCATCTTGATGAAGAAAATATACATTATGATAAAAAAATGAGCATAACGATGAAGTAAATGAGCATCACGAAGAAGGAATAAGCATCACGATGAAGGAAATGAGTATTATGATGAAGGAAATGAGCATCATGATGACGCAAATGAGCATCATGAAGAAGAAAATGAACATCAAGATGAAGGAAATGGGCATCATGATGAAGAAATTATGCATCATGATTAAGAAAATGTGCTTCGTGGTGAAGAAAATGAGCATCATAATGAAGGAAATGGGCATCATGATAAAGGAAATGACCATCATGATGAAGAAAATGAGTATCATGATGAAGAAATTGAGTATCATGATGAAGAAATTGAGCATTAAGATGAAGAAAATGAGCATCGTGATGAAGAAATTTAGCATCATGATGAAGAAATCATGATGAAGAAAATGAGCATCGATATGAAGAAAATGAGCATTATAATGAAGAAAATGAGCATCATGATGAGGAGTATATGCATCATGATTAAGAAAATGAGCATCGTGATGAAGATAATGTGCATTTTGATGAAGGAAATGATCATCGTGATGAAGTCAATGCGCATCATGATGAAGAAAATGAGCCTCATGATGAAGAAAATGAGCATCATGATGAAGAAAATGAGCCTAATGATGAAAAAAATGAGCATCATAATGAAGAAAATATGCATCATGATGAAGAAAATGTGCATCATGATGAAGAAAATATGCATATGTTGAAGAAAATGAACATCATGATGAAGAAAGTGAGCATCTTGATGAAGAAAATATACATTATGATAAAAAAAAATGAGCATAACGATGAAGTAAATGAGCATCACGAAGAAGGAATAAGCATCACGATGAAGGAAATGAGCATCACGATGAAGAAAATATGTATCATGATGAAGAAAATGAGCGTCATGATGAAGAAATTATGCATCATGATGAATAAAATGAGCATTATGATGAAGAAAATGAGCATCATGATGACGGAAATGAGCATCATGAAGTAGAAAATGAGCATCAAGATGAAGTAAATGAGCATCATGATGAAGAAATTATGCATCATGATTAAGAAAATGTGCTTCGTGGTGAAAGAAAATGAGCATCATAATGAAGGAAATGGGCATCATGATAAAGGAAATGACCATCATGATGAAGAAAATATGAAAAATGATGAAGAAAATATGCATCATGATTAATAAAATGAGCCTTATGATGAAGAAAATGTGCATCATGATGAAGAAAATGAGCTTCTTGATGAAAGAAAATATACATCATGATGAAGAAAATGAGCATCATGATGAATAAAATGAGCATCATGATGAAGAAAATATGCATCAAGATGAAGAAAATAAGCTTCGTGATGAAGAAATTTAGCATCATGATGAATAAATCATGATGAAGAAAATGAGCATTATGATGAAGAAAATATGCATCATGATTAAGAAAATGAGCATCGTGATAAAGAAAATGTGCATCATGATGAAGGAAATGAGCATCATGATGAAGTCAATGAGCATCTTGATGAAGAAAATGAGCCTCATGATGAAGAAAATGAGCATCATGTTGAATAAAATGAGCCTCATGATGAAGAAAATGAGCATCATGATGAAGAAAATATGCATCATGATGAAGAAAATGAAAATCATGATGAAGAAAATGTGCATCATGATGAAGAAAATATGCATCTTGATGAAGAAAATGAGCATCTTGATGAAGAAAATATGCATTATGATGAAGAAAATGAGTATCACGATGAAGGAAATGAGCATCACGAAGAAGGAAATAAGCATCACGATGAAGGAAATGAGCTTCAGGATGAAGAAAATATGTATCATGATGAAGAAAATGAGCGTCATGATGAAGAAAATATGCATCGTGATGAAGAAAAATGAGCATTATGATGAAGAAAATGAGCATCATGATGACAGAAATGGGCATCAAGAAAAATAAAATGAGCATCAAGATGAAGAAAATATGCATCATGAAAAAGAAAATGAGCGTCATGATGAAAAAATTAGCATCATGATGAAGAAAATATACATCATGGTAAAGAAAATAAGCATTATGATGAAGAAAATAAGCATCGTGATGAAGAAAATGAGCATCGTGATGATGAAAATGAGCATCATGATGATGAAAATATGCATCAAGATGAAGAAAATGAGCATCATGATGATGAAATTGAGCATCAAGATGAAGAAAATGAGCATCGTGATGAAGAAATTTAGCATGATGATGAAGAAATCATGATGAAGAAAATGAGCATTGTTATGAAGAAAATGTGCATTATAAAAAAGAAAATGAGCATCGTGATTAAGTAAATATGCATCATGATTTAGAAAATATGCATCACGATGAAGAAAATGAGCATCATGATGAGGAGTATATGCATCATAATTAAGAAAATGAGCATCGTGATGAAGAAAATGTGCATTTTGATGAAGGAAATAATCATCGTGATGAAGTCAATGCGCATCATGATGAAGAAAATTAGCCTCATGATGAAGAAAATGAGCATCATGATGAAGAAAATGTGCATCATGATGAAGAAAATATGCATCTTGATGAAGAAAAAGAGCATCATTACGAAAAAAGTGAGCATCTTGATGAAGAAAATATACATTATGATAAAAAAATGAGCATCACGATGAAGTAAATGAGCATCACGAAGAAGGAAATAGGCATCACGATGAAGGAAATGAGCATCATGATGAAGAAAATATGTATCATGATGAAGAAAA